>QANY01011455.1:0-319571 GCA_003255025.1 Datisca glomerata | reverse complement strand
GGGGGGGGGGGGTACGTTAGACCTTTGTTACTGCAATAACGGGAAAGAGAATGCAATACGTCACCTTTCCCGAAACCATGGTACGCTAATGACAGGCTACTTCAGGTATTTTAGGTGGTAAACTATATGTTTACCCAAAAAACCAAATTTTTAGAATCATGCCCTTAATAAAATTCATATATCATATCCATTGCAAGTCTTGAGTGTTTACTTTATGCTATTTGTGTGAGAAAATGCGATGAACAAGCTAAATATCAAATGTTCTAGTAAGAAAACAAATAGTTTAAGTAAGATTTTAACATTTTAGTCGATTTATGACCTATTTGTTGCTAATTATGTTTATATTGTCAAAATTACCAATACCAATCGGAAATTGCTAGTATATTAGTGTTTTCGGGTAACTATGTGTTAGACTATCAAAAGGTGTTGTTGTGTTCCTCGACTTACATCTTTCGCAGTAAAGTCAGTGCTGGGGCTCATGTTCATCCTTGAATTAACTGCTTCAAGCTTCATGGAGAGGAACTAGAAAACCCAAAACATAGTGGAAATTCAGGTTTAATTGTATAAGCGAAAAGCAATTCAAATCGCCAACGGCCAGACGCAGACTGAATTAGTACCTCAACCTGATGCTGCAGAGATTGAATATAATTGATTATCTCATCGAGGACGAGTGCTTTTCCAATAACCTAATCCAAAGAAGTTCAAAAAAGTTTCAAGGTAAAAAAAAAAAAGATTAGCGGGTTTCTATTACTAAACAATACTATGATTTTACGTGAACGGGATAATATATATTGTCCATTAGGAAACAACCAAACATATCATCAACTTTCCAGAGCTAATGATATAGTGAAGCAGGGTAATAAAGTACCTTATTACATCCTGGGACCAAGTCCTGGAGAATTTTCATCCTCTCACTGATTTTCTCTCTTCTTGCCTGCCAAAGTAGGCAAAATGAGTAACAAACAAATAGCTATTCAACAGTATGGGATATGACCAAGAAGACGAGAAACGTAACCACTTGTTTTCGATCTTAAACTAAAGCTTTATCAACCACATGACAGTCTTGTGCAATTTTTAAAACCGATAGGTGATGGAAAACATCAGATTACAAGAAGATTAAACGTTGATTACTCTTTCTGCTAGACTGTGGCTATCTGTAGCTTGGCCTCTCCTCGCTCTCACATGAATATAATCTTTAGGAGGCTCAGACGGTTTAGTATTTTGTTCGGCCAGCTTGTTACCGTTTGCTGAACTAGCTTCAACCTCAGCTTTTCCACCACCGCGTTCATCTCTGCCTCTGGATTCCTCTAATTTCATCCATTTGCCATTGGAATCGCTCTGTTCCCAACGAACAATCAGAATTCTATAGTTCAATTAAATACAAACAGATGTATTATGTATAAGGTAAATCAACTGAAATTTCACAGTCAGTTTCAAAAAAAAAAAAATCACGCCTAGTCTCAAACTTATATTTTGGAAAGCTACACAAGATTAAACAAGATTTACCTTATCATTTATGAATTCAAACAGTAAAGATTACACAAGCTTTTACAGATCAAGTTCTTTAGAGTTGCTCAGATAACTAAATCACTTACTAACTATATGAATTAGTTATCCAATTCTCCATTCGGAATAGATATTAACTGTCAAGCATTACCAGCTGAGAGCATCCATTTCTAAATACAACTACTGATGTGGAAACTAATAAATTCTAAATTAGCAGCAAAAAGTAATGCATTCTAAATTTTTCCTTTTCCCAAAGAGGATAAATCCAAAAGACTTTTAATTAGAACGAGAAGAAATGAAGACTCAATGCTAAGTAAGAAACATAAAATCAAGCAAAAATATGAAAAAGAGAAAAGCAGAAAAACTAACCAAGTAATTGACACTACTGGTCGACACCATTTTCGAAGACTCATCCTCAGAGCTCAAATCCTTTCTCTTTCTCCCACCGCCATCTCCACTCTGTTCCGTCACCGTCGATTCCTCCGCCGAACCATCACGATTTGCAGAGCCCTCAGCAAACAAACCAAGATTCTGAACCAAGTTGCCCATTCGCAGCCCCAATGCACCGCCACCAGGTTCCCCGCCTAAAGGCCAAATCTCAGCCAAGCTGTACGAAGATGGATTCGCGGCCGAGAAGGACGATTCGTTGACAAGCGGGGGATCCATTTTTAACGACCTAGATTCACTCAAAGATCTTCGACCTGGTTATGTAATTAAAATCTGAAACTGACTTACCAAAAAAACAAAAGAATCTGAAGCTGATAACAAGAAAGGATATTGTTCAAGTGCTTTCCTCGAGCTGCGGGAATTCTTCGAAATTGGGTGAGGCTTAGTTAGTTAATGGGATATTTAAGTAGTGATTAGTAGAGAGAAAATCGGTTTCTTTCAGACTCAGAGATATGGACTTGTGAATGTGTGATGTATGAGAGAGAGAGAGAGAGAGAGAGAGAGACTGTGACGTCCCAGGCTGACGAAGGCTGCGCACTGCGCTACATGCGTTTTCTTCCATATGACTGCACAGAAAATTTTGCCATGGATTTTAAAATAAATTTATTTACTTGAAAAAGACAATAAATTTTAGAATCTATAGATATTTGCTCAATAATATTAAATGTAGAGGATTATGGAGTTTTTAAGTAGAGGGGTATAGAATTGGCTTTTTATTTTTATACATTAATCTTTTATATTTTCCTTAAATAATTTTATATCTCTTTTTCAAAACAAAAAATTTTGTATCTTTCCTTCACTAATTTTCACATCACAATTTGTAATCTCACTTTTCCCTCATCATTTCTTTTTATTTCTTAATTAGGATATGTCAAATAAATTTAATAATATTTTATTCTTCTTCCTCTTCTTCTTTATTTTTAACGAAACTTTTTCTTATACTTGAAATGTTCAAGTAGTTTTTTACGACTAATAAAAAAATTACTTGAATCTTTCAAGTAGTCATAAACAACTACTTGGACCCTTCAAGTAGTTACATGGTGTAAGAGTGTTGACTGACAAAAAAAAATAATTACTTAAAGGGTTCAAGTCATCATAAAAAACTACTTGAACCATTCAAGTAGAAAAAAAGGGTTTCGTTGAAAAATAAAGAAGAAGAAGCCAATTTCTTCTTGAACCTTCAAGTAGTCACATACTCTCTGTATAAATCATTGCATAAAACAAAATGACTACTTGAAGGATTCAAGTAGTCATAAAATATTACTTGAACCCTTCAAGTTGTTACATGCTCTTTGTATATACCGATAACAACAAATAATTTGACTACTTAAAGGGTTCAAACAGTATTTTTTGAGTAATTGAATCCTTCAAGTAGTAAAAAATTACTACTTGAGCTCTTCAAGTAGTAAAAAATTACTATTTGAGCCCTTCAACTAGTGATTTGCTTATTGGACAACAATTTTCGAGAGAAAAAAAGCTACTTGAAGGGTTCAAGTAGTAAAAAATTTCTACTCGAACCCTTCAAGTAGTGACGAATTTACTGGACAATAAATTTCATGAGGGAAAAATACTATTTGAAAGGTTCAAGTAATAATTGACATGTTCTTGCATATATTCCACGACTACTTGAATGGCTCAAGTAGTTATTTTTTTATTACTTGAACCTTTCAAGTAATTTTTTTTCTCTTGAAATCTGTTGTCCAATAAGATTGTCACTACTTGAAGAGTTCAAGTAATAATTTTATATTCCTTGACCCTTTAAATAGTTATTTTTCTCTTAAAATTTATTGTCCAGTAAGCTCGTCCCTACTTGAATGGTTCAAATATAAATTTTTTACTATTTGAACCCTTCAAGTAGTTTTTTTCACGAAGTATTGTCCAGTAAGCTCGTCACTACTTGAAGAGTTCAAGTAGTAATTATTTATAATTATGTTGTGTTTATGTTAATTAAAAATAAATATATTTAATACTTTATTATTTGTTTATTTCAATTATAGAATTAAAACTAATATAATGTCATATTGTTATTATTTTTATTTATTTTTATATTTTTATTCAACCAAGTTGTATAACATCATGTATGCTTCGAGAAAAAGAATTAAGAGTATACAATAGAAATGTACTAATTTAAATGTTGATCTATCATTATAATGAAATAGATAATTTAATTAAATAAATGGTGATATATCATTATAATTAAATTATTTATTTCATGTTCTAATTTAAATGTTGATCTTCATTTTTTCCTTATGTTACAAATTTACTTTTTTATTTGTAAATTTTGTGTAACTATATTGATGCAATTGTATGTTGATTGTGTCCACCATAACCATAAATACTTCCCAAATTATTTTAAAAAATATTTCTCTACTTAAAAATGTGGTATTATTTCAACTGTTAATAAAAATGACATTGTTTCACTTGAAAAAATGAATTGTTTAACATAAAAATGTATTTATTAAGTTTATAACTGTTCAAATGAGTCAAATGTTCATACTATATTTTGAAAGGAAATAGGCAAAATTGTGATTCATCTATTCTTCATGCTTGTCAAAAATGTAGAGGAACGGATGTCAAGCTTTGTTTTGGTTTAATCTACATGAAATCAACAATCTTTGTCACATTGGTTTGAGCCAGGATTTGATGTCACTTTCAGATTGTCGATAAGAATATAGTAATCATTTATAATATACATACAGTATCTATGTACATTACCGTTGATATAAAAAAACAAACACTTTGTGGAAAGAATTTTATAAAAAGCTTTAACAGTAAACTTTAATTTCCACTGAACCCATGCAATGCTTTTCATACATTTCATTTTGTGCATTCTTTCTTTTAATTAATGGCTGAAACGATATCAATAGATTAAGAGTTGGTCGATTAAGATATTTTCATGTAGACTCAATGACTTCATCATGATATTAGATCCATTGCAAGTAATTATGGCATGAATAATGAAAATAATAAGATACTAAAAATCAATGATAATATTGAGAATTAGAAGTAGTAAAGATCATATTCCTAGAAATTACACTGTATATTTATGTAATACACTACTTGTTCTAGAATATAAAAATATGACTAAACAATTATACTTTATAAATGTAAATAAGAACTAAAAATATCAAAATAAAAATAATACAATCAAATCATGAGTCCAAACTTAACTTACCAGCGATAACATGATAATATCCAAAACCTCTTGGAATGGCATGAAAAGAAAATGAGATAAATTCAAAAAGCATTACGCAAAGCTAATTACAGCATTCAAAATTTAATTTCTGTTAATAAAACTACATATAAAGTTCAATTTATCTTTAATGACGAAAGAGTAGGAGCACAAATAAGAATTCAAGCTATTTAATGGGTAGGTTTTGATAAAAATATTTTATTTCTCATTCTCTCGTCTGCGGATATCAGACTCATATAAAATTGATATAAGACTTTGTTGTTAGCAAACTTTCTCCCACAAATAAAAAAAGATCAGCACAAACGAATAAACATCCAAATCAAAGCATAAAAACGAATGTCAGAAATAGAAATCACTTTTCAATACCTGAAAACAATAGAGGGTTATTTTACGAATCATTGAACAATGATTATGGCATTTGCTAGTCCAACCATTGCAATCCTATTTATAAACGAAAACATGGATCAAGTGCATTATATAGTTAAATTGATCTTATCTGGTTACATTAATTGATGCTCAAGAAATTTATATCCATATTCATATAATCTAAATTTATTACTTAAGATAAGATTATCATTTTTTGAAACCATTTTTGTATCGCTAACTATGATGTGATGCTTTTATAAATAGTAATATTAACTATAAGAACTTTTAAAATTCTCGCTAGATGCAATGCATAGTATGATAAAATCAAAACATGAGATATCACCATTGTAAACAATAACTAATAACATATAAGAAATTTGAAATTAATTGAGTTTAAGGATAATGTTAGAAATTTGAAAAGTAACTGAGGGTAGTATTTGTCGATATAATGCGTCGAATACACTTAATTAAATAGATCGAAATGATGAATTACGTGTCAGTTTGTGAAGAAAGTCGCGTAAATGAAGTCTCCTTTTGTTCTACAATCTCAATCATCATTGATTTTATATGTGAAAACTTGATTTTGATGTTGTAGGAATGATTTTCTCTCAAAACAAGAAAATCAAGGTATGCGGCGGTTCTATGGCGGCGGTTTGTACAACCTGCGGCGAAAAAAGCAGTAGAAAAATATTTGCGGCATAAAGGATAACCGCAGCTATAGGTCATATTTCATGACCAATTCCGGCAGTTTTATCACTTATTATGGCGGTTCAAAATCGCCGGTAAATGTCTTTTAAATCCTAACTCCCTTGAACTCTCGAAGCTGCGAGTTTATTTTCCCCCAAACCCTCTCTCTGTCACTTAGATCTTCTGCATGTCTTTCTTTTTAAGATCTCTTGCTTCTTTCTCCCTTACCATTTCGAAGATCAAAGACTTGTCTAGCAAATCAGCTTAAAATGGTAGAAGAGCCCATGGATCCGGCCAGGTTACGCAGACGGCACAAAACCAAAGGATCTTAAGTAGATTCGTTGGGTTGTGCCTCGCAAGGGATCTAATATCATGATGAAGTCTCTATGTTTTTTCTCCTCTTGCTTTGCTAGTGGAGTTAGCTTTAGGTTAGCTTCTTCTCTGTTCTTCCTTTGTACTCTTTCAAATCTACCAGCAGGCAGCAATACCCAGCATCTAATAATTTCTAATATCATAATTTCAGCATTATTTCCGCGGTTTGCCAACTAGGACTTATGTTTCTTCGTGCATCATTTTCTCGAAATCAATCTGTCAAAGGTGAACTTTCTACTAAAACCATCTTAGGTGTCAGTTACATTATTTGATACTCAGTTTAATTTAGTATTTCATGTAATCGCAGAGATAAGTTGATGAATACAAGCTGAAAGAGGATGACATATTACGGTTTCTGAAATTAATATTGTTTCTGAGTTTCTCTCTCTCTATTTCCTAGTTATGTGAATCTTGTGGATGCTTGCTTTGATTTATTTTTCATTTCGAAATTAACAGTTTAATACTTGGAATTGTTTGGTCTTAATACTGGATTTTGAGATATTGGAAACAATGCCCTGCAATGTTTGGAGCAATTGACTATGATGCACTAGTTAAATCAGAAAAGAAGACAATTGGACTAGGTACTAGGTATTTTCCCATATTTAACCGGTAAGTGCATGTTTCAGATGATTTTAATTGTACCCATATCACTAATTCAAACCATGATATAGAAGTTAAGTTAATGTTGAATTTATTCGCTCTTGAAAAATTCTTGGTACGTATTTTAAGTGCCATATTTGAAAGTTGATTTCCATGCATTTCAAAGGTTCCAAGACTTTGTTCCTTGTGCCCGTTTATTTTTATATTGCTAGATTCTTTATTTGGATTAGTTTCACATTTCTATAGATTGATTTCTTAGTTGTTTAATGAAAATACTACTTTAGATATAGTTTTTAATTTAGATCATTTAGTATAATCTTTATTGTTATACTGTATTTATTTTATTTGTTGTTGCGGCGGTGCTCATAAGCCAACTGGCAAAAGTCTTTAAACACAATAGTCGCGGTTAACAAACCGCCGCTATTTTTTATAAACCACAAATTTTTTGCTGCAATTTTCTTAAACCACCGCAATTGTGAACCTATACGGCGGTTACGAACCGCCGCTATAGGTCACACTATAATATTATATTGGCGGCCCTCTGACGGTTGGAAGAACCGCTGGTAAAAGTGTTTGCCATAGTCGTTTTAGCAGCCACCACTACAAAAATGGGCTACAATGACACCCATAAAATTTTTTTATGATAGATTTGTTAAACCTGTCAAGGAAAAAAGGTGTTTGGGTGGGAAATTTTATTGTTTGAGTGTTAATATGACAGTGTTTGCCTAAAATGTCATAAAATGTTTACCTATTATGACAATTATTTGTTTTAACTGTCATAAAATGTTTACCCTTTTTCAGAGGACATACTCGCATAATTACACATACCCAATGTTAATGTTAATTATAAAAATACCATCTATATATCTCTCATAATCCTAATTCTCAAATCTCTCAACTCAAAGCTCTCTTTTGAACGAACTCACTCTCAGCCTTATCTCTCGCTCTCAGCCCACGGTCTCTCCCTCTCAAGCTCTCATTTACACTACTCTCTATTTCTCTCTCTAGCTCATCTCTGCACTCCTCTCTTTGTCTCTGTCTATGTCTCTCTCTCTCTCTCTCTCTCTCTCTCGTTACTTCTTTCTCAGCCTCTATCTCTTCTACTATGCACCTCCGATCTGTTTTCTCTTTCGAATCTGAGCCTCCAACAATGGTTTCTCGCACTCTCGCAGTGAGTTCGTAGTTTTTGTTTCAGATTTATTTAGTGTTATTTGTTGTGATTTAGTTTTATTGAGATCTAGGGTTTAGTTAGGGTTTATATTTTCTTGCTTTATTTAGAGTTTAGATTTAGTGCTAGATTTTAAATATTTGATACATCATTTATATTTTTCACCGAGGAAACTTCGTTCTTCGGTGTTTATGATGGTCATGGAGGTAACAACTGGCAGATTTCTGGCCTTTCCAACCGAGGAAACTTCGTTCTTAGTTTTGAGTCATGTACAATATGACTAATTCATATCCCCTGCTGATTCCTTTTCACTTTTTTCAATATATCCTATTGTGTCATATCTTCTTTTTAAGTTGAATACGTCCTTTTAGATGGGACCTTATTGTTTTACTTTTATATCTATATTGCAGTTGATAGCTACTGCTGCTCTTTTTCTTGCCAAAAAGTCTGAGGAGATACTGTGTCCGTTGAATAATATCCTGAGAACTTCTTGTGAAATTTTGCATAAACAAGATGATACTTTCTTGTCCTTTATGCTCCCTCTTGTAAGTATCTTTCATCTTAAAAAAGAAAATAATGATAACGACAGATGCAGCTTGAGTGTGAATATGGAAGGATTTTGGTGTTCCGAAGTCTTATTTAGTTTTTTCTATAAAATCCATTTTTTTTAAATTGCCAATATATGTATTAGAGTTGAATTCATTTTTTAGGTTTCGACTTTCAATATGTTAATTGTGAGTTAGTCTCGATTTATAAGTGTATTTCATGACTCAAATTATTCCCACAAAAGGTTCACAACTTTTAACTTCTCCCCTTCACTCTTTAGAAATTTTATAAGATGATAATGTGGTTTTTATAGTAAAGCAGTGAAACTATGTACTTGTTTCCTACCTTTTTTTAACAGTTTCCTTTAACTGATATAATGTTGGACATTTGAACAGGATTGGTTTGAGCGCTACAAGGAAAGAATAACTGAGGCTGAGTAAATGATATTGACTACTCTAAACTTTGAACTTGATGTACAACATCCATATGATCCTCTTACACTGGTTCTTAACAAAATAGGTCTTTCACAATCAACTTTGGTGAATTTGGCATTAAACTTGGTTAGTGATGGGTAAGTTTATCTGTTTGCCTGATTTCACTCATGCCATATAAATAGTGCTCCTTTTTTAATTTAGCTTGGCACAATTTACAATGAGATTGTCAGCCTATGTTTGTTCTATATTTTTTTACCATGCAACTGCTTTAGAAATTCATTTTGGACAGTGTTGCTTGTTTAGTTTATTGTTGTAACAATGAATTAGAGGTACTCTGAGGTTTAGGATCTAGCAATTGGTCACAAGAATAACGTAGTGGAAGTTTTCTATAATTTTGGACAATAGTTATCGCAGAGGAGGATGCTCTGGTGGTCTTCCTTCTCTCTATTGGTCAAAACTGTGTATTACTTATGTCAGTTTTTATCCTTTTTAGAGAAACTACACTGAAGACTTATTTTGTATGGGATATTGATTCTTTTGGCGTGCATATAATTATAGGTTTACACAAGATTAACGTGCTCATCTGTATGATATTCTTAACTGGCGGATTGATATGATGTTCATCCAAAGTTTTTGTTTTACATCTGAAGTTGAATTACTGATTTATGTGAGCCACTTTACTATGAACTAACCCAATCAAATTGATCCTCAGCTATAGCAATAGTTAAGGAAACTCCCAGACTTGAGTTTTCTACCTTAAGTTGAGTCTTTTTTTTAAGTTCATCTTCTCCCGGGTGAATCTCTAGAGGCTATCCACAAACTAATAAAAACATGGCATCGCTTGTTTTGGGAGTTGTCTACTTGACAATGACCAGTGTATGGCGTTGGTCTTCAGTTCCGTATATTTTTTTTGTTGTGGTCCACTATATTGGCCTTCTACTGATGGTCTGTTATGGATAGTTAGGTAGCTGGGGAATTTTCTTGTGTCTACAGAACTTTGTCGGTATTTTCGATCTACCCTAAAATGTTTCCTTTCCACCCCAATTCATTTGACATTTTAAAACTACTAGTATCTTTTGCAATCACCTTGTTTACGGTTATAGATGGCCAAAACTTTCAGATTTTCTACCTTGGTGAACAATTGCTATTCAGTGTAGAAGTGTGATAATCTTATATTGTGTGCAGAATTATCTAGTTGCTCATTCGGATTGGAGGTTCAAACTTAAGACCTTATGAATAAATTTCACATAAATAAAATAGATGCATGAAAACCTTAAAGAAAATCGTTCCAACTAAAATGAAATTTTGAAAGAACTGAGTTTTCAACCAGCTCAACTTCCCTGAGATTTTTTTAGGGGGTAGTGCAATGATCTAACTTAGGTTAATCCATAACCATTGAGTCAATTCTAATTGTAAATCTTTTTGTCTTTCAACTCTCTCTTCTATGTTGTTTCAACTGTCATTTCTTCCTGAAAATGATGAGTTTCTACTCATTTACTCTTTCTATTAAATTTGTTCTCTTCGGTTTATTAATGTTGACTTTTTATCTATTTTGTTTAGAGTATTTAGGATTTTTATTTTGATTAAATTGGTACAAGTTGGGATATTATCTTATTTATGTTTCTAAGACAGTTGAAGCTGTTTTGCTGGCTTTTCAATAGTATTTGTGATGCTTGGCTCTATCATAATGATTTCCACTATCCATGTTCCTAGAATGGGAGGGAACAATATAAGAGATATCTACTCCAATTCAGTTTTTAATCTCAAACCCTAGGTTGTTGGATTAAACTTCGTGGGTTGTCTTTGTGTTAGTCTAATTGATATTTGATTATTTGCATATGTGAGCAGGGCGAGCCCATGATTCAAACATTGCTTTTCATGGCTGGAATGAACACATTCCTTGATAAATTCTTGGTTCAAGGCTTCCTGTTGTGATGAGAGGTTAGTTTGCATTTCAGTGCATCCGATTCTGAAGCTGGATTCTCTAGTACTTTTTAACTCAGATTCCTTTGCTTTTTCATTAAAATCATCTTCAATTCAATTAAATAAGTTCTTAGAGTATCTATTGGTTGAAAATCATAGTCCTTAGCATTGACTTAAAGACTAAAGCTATGTCGTGAACCTGCTGCTTAAACAAAAATTATATGCTAAAGGCAGTTTATAAATTCTTACGACTATTCTACCACTCCCGAATGATCAAGTAACAATAACTTAGATATAATTTGTATTTTATTTTAACCGTCCATTAGTTAAAGCTGATTAGAATCTTACCATGTTGTGCTGCATTTTTAAGAAACAAGTTAAATTGTCAGTGGTACAGTTAAAGCACTCTGCATAGCTATAGCTAAGTACTATCCCAATGTGAGTGTCAACTATACACTGAGATTTCAGTAGTAATTTAATCTTCTTGTGCGGGGCTTAGATACTGCATAGTATGGTTTTCATTTCACTTTATTTGATTTGCCAGAAATTTGTTAACTGATTAGCAACCCAATGAACTCTACCATCCCAATTGTTGCTGAGGTTTTCAAGAACGTTGGAAAATATGATGAGAAAAAGGTTGTTTGGTGTCACCACCCTTGACATTGTTAGAGCTAAGACCTTTTATGCTGGAAAGGCAAAACTCCCAGTTGCCGGTAATCCTACTTTCTGAAAGTTGTTTACGATGTTCCATTGATATAGAACAAAATGAAACATATAATTTTTTGTTTAAAGATAGTTGAGTGAAATATTATTTTATTAGTTTCTTACACCTCTCTAGGAATTACTAGTTAAGAAAAATGGTAGACTTCAATCAAGTGTGTGTTTTCTTGATGTACCCGTTGTTGGTGGTGACACCTTTTGATGACATTTTTTGGTAAAATGAGTTCAAATGACAACTTGATAGATGACAGTCGTTCCCCTTCATTAAAAGGTTTGATGGTGGGCTTTCACCGTCATCTAAGCCCCATTTTCTAGTAGTGAGCGTTTTCCAAATCGCCGCAAATTCTTTACCGGCGGTTAAGAACCGCCACTATGGTCCATTTTTCTTGTAGCATCTCTAGATTTCGTAGATGTCTGAATTTTGTTAGATATTTCTCTAAAACTGTCAAGTTAGTTCTTTCTCCCATGGAAGTTTTTCTTATAAACTTCGATTTGTAGCTGCTCACATGAAAAATTACTAATTGTTCCTTTTCACAACAGGATCGGGTTGACCCATCATGGGCGGCCATATCTGATTTTCCAACATCTCCCACATGCGTATGATGGGATTGAACGAATTTAATCACACATGATTAAACATTCATATATCAATTAATTCATACGGGAAAATAAGTCATGCGACCTGCGAGCATATATAAGAGCTAGTTGATATGAACATGTTATGGATAACATACCAACTCCAAAATTGAAAAATATCTACTTGTCTCGTTATGCCCCAAATGTATTTGTTACATCAGTCCAAATATATATTATCCCTCAAAAAGTAATTCTTGACTTCATCAAAACATGTATTCACAATCATGAACTTGCCATTACAAGATTACATAATTGGTCGACTAATAAACACAATATAGATATAAACAAAAAAAACCTCTTCTTTTCCTATATATATAGCTTAGCTCCAAATAAATTGATTTACTAGACATGCTCCATTAGGTCAAATTACCATAACCATAGGTAACATGCTAAAGTAGCAACATTTATTTATCTCTTCATTATATAGTTGAAAGTCACATAGGGCACTTCTCATAGCGCCCTACAATAAGTTCTCGCATCTCATCCATCAACCAAGCTGCATGATCGTAGGAATCATGTCGATCCGTAAAATTTATATTTGGACCTCATATTGACCTCTTGTCAAGGCAGCAACATAATCAAAGTATGCTTTGTTCACACTTTCCAAATATTTTAAGCATACAATGTCTCATCTCAGCTCACTCTTCAAGCGCCTATGCTGACTGCTTGTATGAGTAAGTCGGTCTATGCCTGGCGACTTACATTTTCATTTTATCCAAACATGATACTTGTGTTTGTACTACAAAAAATAAAATATGAACATCATCAAGTTCATCAGTTAATAACATTGATACAAAATTGTAGTGAAAATTACAATCTTATTACAATCTGTATAATTCGAGAGATTTCATATGGCTTAAAAAATATCTCTAGGAATTGGTTTTGTCAAAGGATCAACCATCATTCGATGTGTAGAGACATGGTGTCTTTTGCGCTATAATATCTCGTACAAAATTATACTTAGTGTCTATATGCTTTATTTTTTCATGATACTTCGGGTCTTTAGTATAAGCGATGGATGCTTGACTATCACAAAATATAGTCATTGGTTTCGATGCACTAGAAACAACTTTTATATGTTGCAGAAACCTTCTAAGCCAAATTGCCCATTGCGTTGCAGAAGAACACGCTATAAAATTTAGCTTCATAGTTGATAACGCAATGCATTTTTGTTTCTTGCTACTCCAAGATATAATGTCGTTACTTAGCAAGAAATTATATCCCAACATTGATCTACGTTCATTAAGGTCTCCACCCTAAACAAAATCTGAGTACCTCATTAGATGTAAATCGTTTCCACGATAACATAAACATAAATTTGGGGTACCTTTAAGACACCTCAGAATTCTCTTAACAGCTTTCCAATGAGCTTGTCCAGGATTTGATTGTTAACAGATGACTAAACCAATGACATAACAAATATCATAGCATGCACACAACATACCGTACATAAAACTTCCAATGACATTTGAATATATGACTCTGGTCATGCTCTCTTTTTCTTATGGAGTCTTAGCACACATTTCTTGACTAAGGATTCCACCTTTTACTATTGGAGTGTCAATGGGTTTGCAATCTCGCATATTGAATCGCTCGAATATTTTCTTAATATAAGATTCTTGTGATAGAGCAAGAAGTCTCTTTGAATGATCTCGATATCTTCACACCTAGTATGAATGTTGCTTCACCCATATTCTTCATCTCAAAATGAGAGGACAATCATTCTTTAATGGTAAAGACAAATATTTCATCATTCCCAACTAAAAAGATATCATCTATATATAATGATAAAATTAAGAAATTACCCCCAACATGTTTGACGTAAACACAATGATCTTCATCGATCATCATAAAATCATAAGAGGTTATAGCTTTATGAAACCTAAGATATCATTATCTAGATGATTGTTTGAGGCCATATATTGATCTTAGGAGCTTGTATACTTCCGCTCTTAGCCTTTTGCAATAAAATTCTCAAGCTATTGCATATAAATTTCTTCATCTAGTTTCCCTTTCAGGAAAGTAGTTTTAATGTCCATTTGGTGTAATTCCAAATCCAACTGGGCAACGTAGCCAAAATTAGGCGTATAGAGACAAACCTAACAACGGGTGAAAATGTTTTCTCATAGTCTATTCATTCTTGTTGAGTGCAACCCTTATCTACTAAGCGTCCCTTATATCTTTCTATAAATTCATTCTCCTTGCATTTAATTTTGAGAATCCATTTATTTCCAATAGCTTACATCCTAGTGGAAGATCCACCAAGTCTCGGACATGGTTTGTTCTTATTGACTCCATTTCTTCTTCCATTGCCTTTAACCAATTATCTTTTGTAGCTGATGAAAGAGTCTCTTATACAATTCTTGGCTCATTTTCATCATATGAAGCAATCATAAAAGCTTCTCCCTTGATTTCAAAATGTCAACGAGGAATACTTTTACGAGTACTTCTCTTTAGATAATCGTCTTGCATCTTTGTACCATTGGTCGAAATGTTACTCCCACTCAGATCAAGGAGATGAAACATTCTCATTCATTTCATATGTATGATCCGTAGTAACACTAGTATCAAGATCTTTTATCCCATATAGACTGAGATCTTGACTAGATTCTCTTTTGCTAGAAAATTCATTCTCTAAAAATGTGGTATCTCTTGATTCAAATTATGTAAAACTTCTATCGATTTGTTCACCGATGAACATGTATCCTTTAGAGTGTTCATAACATCATATGAAAATGGACTTCTTACCTCTCCGTCTAAGTTTACCATGATTATGAGAGGAATTGTGAACATAAGTTACTGACCCCCAAAGCCGCAGATTACTTAAGTGGGGTTTCTTGCCCGTCCAAAGTTCATATGAGGTGAAAGTTACTGATTTTTAAGGTACAGAGTTAAGTATATATGTAGCAGTAAGAAACTCATCTACCAATATGAAATGGGTAAGCTTACTTGTGCCATCATAGACCTTACCATATCTAAGAGAGTTCTATATTTTCTTTCTACAACACCATTTTGTTGTCGATCTCTAGTTAGTTGTCTAGTTATACCATTTTCATCACATAATTTTTTGAATTAATTAGAAAGATATTCACGACGTCTGTTCTTAATGCTTTTATCCTTTTGCCTATTTGATTCTCAATCAAATTCATAAATCGTTTAAAACAATCCAATATTTAGTTTAAAGGGAGATTAAATAGACAATCAAAACACATTAAATCATCATTAAATGTGATGAAATACGAAGCGCATGCCTCATCTTCGCTTTCATAGGACCACAAATGTCAAAATAAATTAATTACAATAGATAATCAACTCTTTTTGCCTTTTCAAATCGTTTTGTAGTTATTTTTCTAGCAAGACAATGGTCACATATAGACAACTCAATCTTTACAAGTGAGCCTAATAGGCTTTCCTTAGTAAGTCTATTCAATCTGTCCATATGAGCTAATCTAGTACGCCATATATTAGCACCAATCACATTATTAATAGATGATGTTATTAAAAAAATGATAGTCACTACTTGCATTATTATGTTTTGTGTCTAGAACAATAAAAATGTTTGAAAAATAATTAGATCCATAGTACTTATTATCTAAATAAAAGTTTGCACAACCTAATGAAAATTAATATTGTAGCCTAAACCAAGAAGAACAATTACAAAGACTAAGTTTCGCCTTATCTCAGGTCCTTAAAGGACATTATGCAGGAGTAAAGTTTGATCACCACGTAACTTAAGCTTACGAGGACCAATTTCTTTAACTTTTATTCTAGAATTGTTTCCTACATAGATCCATCTTGCTCGCACTAGGACTCGACGATACTCTACAAATGCCCCCCCTCTCTCTAGCTACATGGTCGATTGCTCATGAATCTATAGTCCGCACAAAATAAGATTCAGTAAGTAAGAATACACTACTAGAAACATAACAATGGTGAGGAGTCATGTTAGAAAGTACCTTGTCTTTCTTGGGTTCACGTGGAGATGAAGTGCATTCACGCGCAAAGTGATCCAAAATGCCACAATTATAACATTTCATCTCACTCTTGTTCTTGCTTTTACTTTTACTTTCGCCTCTTATATAACTGTTGGTCTCACATTTCTTGCCTTTGTATTTTAGGCGTTTGCACCTTTTCTTTCTTTCCTTTATTGAAAAACTTGGAATTTTCCTCTCTCTTTAAACTGTCTTTTGGGAACTTGTTTCAGCAACATAAGCTTGAATAAAAGTTTTGACAGCTTCCAAGAGCTCAGCTTCTAATTCTGCATGACGCGCAATATCATTAAAAGATTTTATATTTTCATTATGTGTCATGTTAACCTTCATGTGTTCTCAATTTTGAGGAAGTGAATGAATGACAACATGAACTTGTTGTTCATCAGTTAGTGCATGCCCAACACTTTTTAACCTTCTGATCATGTTTGACATCTCTCTCATATGTTGTTTCATTGTGTGATATCGACGCTTCATATTGGTGTCAAATTTGATCGTGAGTTATCTTAATCTAGTTGGTGAATCAAACTAAATTTCTCTTTTAGAGCATCCTACATATCCTTGACAACTTCAAACTTCTTAAACTCACACATAAGATCATCTTGTATAGCTCAACAATGTAATGCAAGCGATGCTATTATTTCTTTTCAATAAACGATAAGCCTCTTGATCTCTTCTATGTTGACAAAAAGTACCATTTCATGTTCAATCATACCATGTTCAAGGTTTTCTAGAACTTCTTATGCATCGGGAATATACTAAACTTTTCGATGTCAAATATCAAAATTATCAACGTTCAGTTTCTCATTCTTATTCAATTAAGCAATTATATTTGTTTTTAATAACTACCCTCATCTCCACATAAAAGATGATTGCAGTTTAAGTTCACAACTTCCATCTTTTCCCCTAAAGGGTGTAAACATTTTCAAATATATAAACAGTAGACACAATAACATGAAGTGTATAGAAGTCCGACGAAGCACTTCTTCATACTCGAATTTGACACAAATAGAAACCTAATAATTGTATAAATTTGTATATACTGATTTTAAACAAGCCAAAAACTCAAGAGGCCAAAAATCACAGAATTTAATAAACAAGGAATCTGAAAATTCAATTCACTTGAAAATTTGTAATAACCACCGGTTTTTAAAACAACTTTCAATTAAAATTACTCAAAATCCGATCTCAATATTTTCAATTCCAATTTGAGTCGCTGTTAAAAGATATACACAGACTGATTCTGTTAATAAACCGTGGCTATTCAAATCATTGAAAATCAAAGCAAGTATATGTTTTGAAAAACAAAACATTGAAATCAATCCGATTAAAATAAAATTCTAAATTGATTCTCACTTCTATCACTACCGGGTGAGAGTTTATAAAACCAATCAATTTTCTATACAGCGAATGACATTCAATCGTTTTTGTTTTTAATATTGATTACGGCAGTGGGCGGTGAATTCAAAAAGAGTTTTCCAAAAGAAACAAAATAAATGAACCAGTATTGTATGAATACCAGGCAAACAGGTTTCCGATAATTATATAGGCACCAAAATATCACACGCCTGCTCTAATACCAATATCAATATAATGAGTTGAGTACACTTATTTAATTACACAGTGAAATGAATCTAATGATGAATTACGTGTCGCATTATGTAGGAAATTACGTAAACGAACTCCCTCACTTATTCACAATCCAATAGCCCGTGATTTTACAATATAGATGAACAAATTTGTTTATGAATTTTTTTGTCAATTAAAGCTCCTTTGATTTAATCTGAAAACGTGTGCATAAAAGTGCTTATGACTATCTCATCTCAATCGCAATCTTTAGCCAAAAAAAGATGTAGTTGGTCGATCATTTATTTTATTCTTCTAAAGGCACCACAAGTGGTGATTCAACCAGTAGAAAGCTAAAGAAATAGCAACATAACGCAGTAAAAAGAAAAGATACAAAATGTGGAACCCCCCTTGGCTAGCCTCGTTAAAAAACCTTATATGATAAAAACATCATTAGGAAAACCCTAGAAAAGAAAAAAGATACGATTTAGATCTATAAGTATCCAGACCTACCAAATCGTCATGGTATGACTGTTGACAAGAAGCATGAAACTCAGAGTACTAGATGGAACCACCAATAGTGACAATAAGCTTGAAAAGAAGATATGCAATGCGGTTCTCTGAAGATATGAGAAACATGAAAATTCATACAGAATATAAGATGTAAACATCGAGACCAAGCACTTTTTAAAGACCAAGGTACATCAAGTGAGCGAGAGATAACAAGAGAAACTACGTATGTCGAGTCGCTCTCCAACCAAAGAGAAGTCTAGTTTTTCTCATAAGCATAATTTATTGCCTGAATAACAACATATATCTCAGCTTCAAAAGTGAATGCCAATACTAAAGGTAAGACAAAACCACCTTTAAAAAACCCACGATGATTATGAAAGATTCCACCACATCCAACATGACCCAGACGTCCAAGAGCTGCACCATCAGTATTCACCTTGACCCAATGCGTAGGAGGAAGAAGCCAAGGAACAAGAATAATCTTTGGAGCCTTAGGAGGAATACCTTTAATACCAAGATAATGAAGAACAGTAAGGTCACTGATCGAGTTGTGCACAGTACCTCTTTGCAATCTATTAGAATCGCGCATAGCAGTCCAAACAAAAGATAAAGTTCGGTTGATTAAGATTAAATCATCTTCAAATTTGTATCTGTTATGGGCATACCAGATAGCATATACGCCCACCACAATACCAGCCCTCCAAATGTTAAAAGTTGATCACTCATGGAGACAGAAACACTCTTTTTAAAAAAGTTTATAAAATCAGAAGAAATATCCAACTATCTCTGGAATTTGATCGAAATACTAGTTCAAATTGTAGAAGCTTAAGGACAGTGAAACAATAATAGTTCAAGTTTACATAAAGCACAACGTGGTGCTAAAGTGATCCCTCTGGCCTGAAGGAGATCCATGATAGGTAACCTATTAAGAACTGCCCGCCAAATAATTGTTGAGCGAGAGGGCAGGATATATGAAGACTAAATATGAGCAGCCCAGAAAGGCTTTTCCTGGAGATCAGTAAAATGAAGATAAGCCTACTTAGTAGTTACATTTCCCAATGCAAAGGGCATACAAACTAGAGTCTCTGAAATATCAACAGCCATCACAGTAGTCAAAATGAGATGAGCCGCAACTGGACATTTATTACAAAATTTGACAGGAAGATGCCAAACACAATCAGAAGTTAGAAGATCTAAAACAAGTAAGTTTAAATTACATCTCTCTATAGGGATTTATGGAATATCAATCAACGAGCTGCCCAAGCAATTATCTTGCCAACATTTTAACCTTGCTTGAGTTCCAATAATCGATTTGCACTCAAAGAAAATCAAAGAAATCTGAACGAAAAGCAGACCAAATAGATAAAAAAATATATAATAACGACGACCATGAATCAAAAGATAAGAGTATCTTACACGAAGGTACACATAAACAAAATGATAAGAAGTTACAAGTTTCCATGTAAGCTTTCTCAACAAGGCATGATTCATAGTACGCACGTTTTTAGTTCCAAGACCTCCAAAAGATGTTAGATGACAACAATTATTCCAAGCCACAATCAAAGATTTACGTTGATCCACCAAGCCCGTCCAAATAAAGTTATGAATGGCCTGATTTAATTATTTCAATAAACCCATAGGCCACTCATCGTTCATTAAAGAGTGAAGGAACATAAAGTGAATCATAGAGTTAACTAAACAAACATGACCAGCAAAAGAAAGAGACTTTCCCATCCAGAAATACACGTGGTTATAATACGATCTGCAATATTTTGAAGGTGAGAGGTTTTTAGGAGAACACATAAATAAGTAAAATGAAGAGAGCCCTTGTGCATGACAATTAGAGAAAAAAAGCTTCTTGTCTTCTTGTAGATATAACCTGACCAACATAAATGAAAGACCTATCCCAATTAACATATTAGCCTGAGAGATTACCTTAGAGAGTAAAAGTATAAGAAACTTTATTAATATTTGCCCTAGTGCCTTTACAAAAAAGTAAGACATCATCAACATATAGTTGGTGAGTAGGAGCAACAATTCCCCTTGAAGATGAGATGGTTGGAGGTCACCATTGTTTGCCATATGAATCAAGTAATGACTAAGAAAATCTTCAAGAATACCGAAGAGAAGAGGAGATAAGGGATGTCCATGATGAACACCTCTTGAATAGTTAAAATAACCTTCAGGACTGCCATTAATCAGAATTGAAGTATGAGCAGAGGAGAAGATATTTAAAATCCAAGAGCAAAAGGTATTAGAGAAACTGAAGGCTGAAAGAACTCGAATAATGAAAGACCATCGCATAGAATCAAAAGCTTTCCTGATGTCAATTTTCATAGCAACGTTACCACCATAACCTTTTTATTGAGACTATTGACATAATCAAAAGCAGCCACAATGAAATCCTCAATATGTCGACCTTGAATAAAACTGAATTAATTTGAAGAAACAATTCTACTAGATATACTGGCAAGCCTCTTAGAAATAATCTTCATAATAACTTTGTAAGTGAAGTTACCGAGAACAATAGGATGAAATTGATTAATCTTCGAAGCATCTGGGACTTTTGGAACTAGAACCATAAAGTATGAGTTTAAGTCAGGCATAATGTGACCGGATCTGAAAAAGGAGTAAATATCTTTAAACATGTCACTACCAACAATATCCCAACAAGCGTGGAAAAATGAGCCAGTAGATCGTCAAAACCGGGAGCACTATTAGGGTCAAGAGCATAAATTACATTTTAACTTCATCATCATCAGGAAGGATAGTAAGACAGTTATTATCCTCAGTAAAAACTAAAAAGGGAATGATATTGTCAATGATTGAAGAATCATAGGGAAAACTTAAATGTGGATCAGAGAAAAGATCCATATAGTAACTAATAATGTGGTTTTTAATTTCAGAATTGTCAGAAGTAATCTGACCATCTATATTAAAAGAGACGATGGGCTTTTGAGATTTTTCAAATTTCAACAATGTGTTATAGAAAGCAGTATTACGATCGCCATTCTGCAACCATTTAACCCAACATCGATCCTTAAGCAAAAAGATCCCGCCTAATCAAAAGTGAGTGAAGAGTAGAATGAGCCTTCAGTTCTTCATAAAAAAAGGACTCAGAAAAATCATAAGTAGAAATACATTGTTGAATCCGTTGACGATTAGAGGAAACCTCTTCAAGTTGAGAATCCAAATCACCAAATACCCGAAAATTTCAGTCTTTTAAAGCTCATTCAAGAGCTTTTAAGTTTTCCATGAAATCAAACATAGGAAGAGTAGAGGAGCACAGAGCCCAAACATGTCGCACCAAATTGATAAAAGATTGGTGAGTAAGCCACATGGATCTAAACCTGAAAGGATGAGGGCCAAAAGAAACTAAAGGGTTTAAAGATCAAAGAAGAGGATTGTGATCAGAATGATGTATGGGAAGAGCAGTGCAAGTAACAGAATCCCAAAAGTCTAAACAAGTAAATGAGCAAAAAGCTTTATCGAAACGACATTCAACGAAAGTGTCACGTCTTCGACTAGCCCAAGTAAAAACATAATCACGAATGTCAATATCCAATAATTCATAAGAGTTAATGGCATTACAAAATTTCGGTAGAAGAAATTTGTTGAGGAGGAGGACCGGTTTTCTCATGAGCTCCCTAATAGCATTAACGTTTCCAATAACAAACCATGGAAGGATAGTCGAAGAATAAGACTGAAAAAGAGCCTCCCAAAGGGAGCGTATACGGGCAAAAAGCAAGGTGGTGAAGTATAAGAGATTTCCAGTATGAGTCAGCAATAGTAGAGAAAACAACCATAGGTTCAACAAGACAAACAAAATCCAGATGATAGACATATCAGAGGCGATATAAAGTGTGTTGAGTATCACTGTTTGCACCGCCTATGCAATTCCAGTAAATTACTTTCATTTGGATTGTGATTAAGCAGCCCTAGTAGTGGGCTGAGATCCAGGACGGGCTGAAGTATATCATTTTCTTCCGCGATCACATCCTTTATAAACAAGTCATCATGTCATATCATGTTCAGTAGTGGAGCTATCTTTCGCAATAGCGATAAGATCCTATTGTTCCATGATTTGTCGGGAATTTCCTTTAACTAGTTGATCGATAGCATCAACATGACTAAAATGACGATTTTCAGTTTCAGTTAGATGTTGGTCGACCGGAGGGTCATTCGGTATACGTGGGATCTTTATTCAGTATCTATGAGATCTTCATTCTGTCGACCGGAGTGTATGATATATATATTCTCTTTTTATATTTTTATTATATATTAATATTAATATATATAATTATAATAAAAGTGAGATGTCCAAGAAAAATTGTAAAAACAAATTATTATTACAAAACTAATACTCAGTTTGATAAATAAAATTATTTTAGTAATATTATACACTTTGAATTTAATTTTGTGCCTTAGTAAACACAAACAATTAAATTACTTCTAAGCATTTAATTTTATATTCTAATTCGTAAGGGTTAGTACACATACTCATTGAATTCTCTCCGTATAATTTCTAACCAATTCTCTCTGTATTCAATTCTGTAGAATAAAATGTCAAGTCTTCATTCCATATCGAAATTTAGTAAACAACAATGTCTCAAATCTAATTCCGTCATTTAAGAAATTTGTCAAAAAATATATATTTAGACATAAAGGTTGGTGTCTTGGTGGTAGCGATATATAAAAAACCGTCTAGTTGACAGCTGAGAATAACTATCTGAGAATGAAAGAAACTTTCAGGTTGAAACTCCATCACTACCTAATCAACAGCTATATATCCTTGATATTTCACCAAAAGGCCACTCTCCATTGCCTAACTCGCTTACCACAAAAATGAATATTCTGCTAAGCAAATCAATTAAGCCTTAGAAAGCCTTTCTTTACTATGCCTAATAATAGGTTTCCCAGTTTCATGTGTGTGTCTCTCTTTTTTCTTGCCATGATGCAAATTTGATTGGACATTATCTGTCACGGTTATGTGGCTTTAATGAGAGGGACTTAACTCGTCTTCCTTGTATTTGTTTTAAACACGTGAATTTTAATTATGACATCTTTCTTTGTCCATCTCATATTAATTGCTAATGCATGTTTGGAATTCAAATAGTAATTTGGCTCGTGGACAAATTAATTTCCCATTTTTACATCAAAGTTTAGGTATTATAGACGTGTAAATGTTGCAGATTACAGCAAAAGTTTGGGGAATTTTATTAACAAATATAGACAAGTTTACTTAAGCATAGTAAAAGAGAGAAATTTGTATTTAAGCTATAAATATTATTGATGTTGATAGTCGGATTAAGCGTGAAACTCAAGAAACTCTCAACAATTATTAGGCTACACAAGAAATGGAGTCATCTTTATTCTACTTTCTTTATGAAAGAGTTATGATATGTAAATGCGAGCCCTGATGACAATACTCACATCTAAATTTTATTATTCTTTATAAAACGAGCTACAACTAGAGAGATGAATTCGCTTATATATGAAGATATATAACTTATAAAACAATTCATCTAAATTCAATCAGTTCTTGCTGCCTATCGACATGTTAATTACGATTTACATAGCTTCACTAGATTAAAGTAAAAATCTCACTATTCACAACCTGATATGTTCAACAAGGAACAAGGGATGCCATATTTTTCACATGCGTTTTAATATAGCTAAACTTTTCTTCTTCTTCTTTTCTTGTTTGGATGCTTTGAAGTATAGAGTTTAAACCAATAGAAGAAAAATATTCTATAGTAAGGGAAAAAATATCAATTGATTTTATCTTATAATTTTTTAAGATACTTTTTTATTGAAAGGAAAAGATATTTCCAGATAAATGTACCAAATTAAGATAGGATTAGTCAAAAAGTAGTTCTGTGTAGGACGTTGGTGATATATTTTCAAATCACATTTAGTTTGTATGTTACTTGTATTTTCATATTAACTATGTGATAATAGGTGGCCAAAGTTACTTTTACCTTCTCACTGTTAAAATCAATATTTTACTAATTTTACACTTGACTGGTATTGTCTACATATTGTAATTTCAGTTACTTAAAAGACTAAGTCTTAAGCACTTGTTATTTTGTTCAAGAAGATGGAACAATCTAGAGCCAACGCCGATACATGGTCTTAGGAGTAGGATCAAAATATGAGGACTTAAGTCTAACTTATATAATTCCAGTTATCTTTTCACACTTCATACACTCAGAGGCCTAAATTAACTTAGTTTTTTTATGTTGTCTAGAATGTAGGCCTAGGGAGCCCAAACCATTCAACATGAGATCAAGTCTGGGCCTTAGGACGACATAGTGAGATATCCGTGTCGACCCCAATTTAAGCATATACTTAGAAGATTGATCATTGTCGTGAAATGAATTTCCATAATCTCATGAGTTCTATAATTCAAATGGGATGCACCCGATTAATCTCTATTCCAGAAGATTTGAAATTCAAATTGGAGATAGCATGAGAAGTAGTTTATCATTTCATAAACTCAATTTCACAGTACACTGAGTTCATTTCTGTCAAATAATGTCTCTATTCAAATTCAAAGTTACATGTGACGAAGCAAATCTTCATCAATCAAGAAGATCTCTAAGCACCAAAACTTCCACGCCCATATAAGGACCTGAAGGCCAAAGAACAATAGAGACTCACTCTCCCCAACTCAACACACAAATCAAGCTTTCAATTTCTCAATTTTCGTTTCTGAGCTCTTTAGCTCTTAGAAATTGTCCTCAAGTTTAATTTAATTTACGCATTCTTGCAAATCGTTGCTTTTCAATTTATTCAATCAAATTTTTTATTTCTTGATTTTGATTTTAATAAAAGTCGAGTTTATTTCATTTACGTGTTTACTTCTGTTTACTTGATATTTAGTATTTTCATATCTTTAGTCCTAATAAAAGTAGAAAAACCTTTTAGGGAGATTCGTTCTCTACTTTTCGACATCACCTGAGAAGAAGTTTGATCACGAGGTATTCGACTAAGTTGGACTGAATTGGGACTCTCGTGAACTAATCCAAGAGGGACGTTATTTTGATCTAGACCCAGACTCGAGGCCTAGGCATTTCGCTCAACTCTATGAGCTGAGATATATTTTTGTCAAACTTCTCTTTCGACATGCCTGGTGGGACTCTGTTTATGAGTTTATGCCCCTACGAGGCCTAAGACTCGAGCTTTAGAAGTTGAGCACATATGCTTATGGCTAGCATTGGATCAAAATCGTTTGATAGAGAGGGCCCACACTAAGGAGGTCGAAAGAGTCGTGGGTGAAGAAAGTTCTAGGTCATCCAACAAAACCATCCAAAGCACGAGTAATGTACTTCAACAAAGCATCACCAAATATTATGCAACATGGGTTTCATACTTCACAACAAATCTTGCATGAAATTTTTTAAGTAATATAACAACATGTGCAGCTGATCCAACAAGAGTGAGTTGAGCACCCAACCTTACACTGTCAGTGCCTGCAAGGTGGACTAACCAGCATAAGGGGCAAAATGCTCAAAATAATGGCTAGAATTGGAGGGTTGGCTAAAATGAAGTTCAAGTTGCTAATGTGCAAGGTTGACCAAGGAGGCTCAAAGGAATAATAGTCAGCCCCTAGATCGTAGGGCTATTGAGAGTTGATACACGATGTGTCACCCCTAGGATGAGAAGGATCAGTCGACCCATGTACATGAAGCCCTAGGTGAGCATATTGGCCGATTCAAGGCCCGATGTGGTGAAGTTGGTCATAGATGCCCAGTATTAACTTGCTTTCTTGAGATGAAAGTCAATCCATGGTGGAGCATATTGGCCAATTCAGGCCCAATGTGGCAAAGTTGGAGGTAATGAAATATTAATGTTGAGGTTGTATGCAATTCTCTTAATGGCACGACCTTCACTTGGTACATTAATATTCCTGTCAACTTTTTTTTTAAGTGATAAGTCATTGAGCATTTGTTTCATGGACAATTTTACAAGATCGAGTTTGAGGTGTCCATTGCCGATTTGGAGAGATTAGGCCAAAAAGAAGGATAATCAGTTGAAGATTTCATTGAACGATCAAGAGGGCCAATAATAGATATAGGGTTATCCTCCCATAAAATAATTTGTAAAATTGGCCAAAGACATATTGAGTTTGGATATAAGGAAGATGTTGGAAAGAACGAAGTTTAGAGACTTATTTGAGTTGATCTTTAGGGTGGCCTGATCTAAATAAATTCTAAAGGAAGAGCTCTAAAAAAGGAAATTCATTAAGGGGGATGTACTATAGAGACATAAACATGAAGATTAATGTATTTGAGGTGGAAGAACAAACAAGAGGCTGTCAAGACTGATGCGACCTAGATGTTTGCAAGGCCTTGTTTAAGTCTAACACGACAAAAGGCACCTCAACTCACTTAAGATGTAAAGAAAAATCATACAAGGCCGAAAGGATAAATATTTTTTATGACTGCAGGTTAGTTACCAATTTTTTATCACATGCTAGCAGATAAGATAATAAAGTTGCTAGAAGGCCATGTAATATCATTGGTTGAGGATCTGAAGAAGAATACATGTTGTAAGTTGCAACATGTTTAGAGTCGTTATACTTATAATTTTGTGGCTTTTCGCAATGTTATACAAGGCTTGATTGAGAATGGGACTTTTTAGTTTTTTCTAAGAAAAGAAAAGAGACAATATGTGTGGATTATAAACCTTTTCCTGTGGCAGGATTGAATGTGGTAACCACTGATATTGCCAAGATAGACATTTGGTTGAAAGTAAACTTTGGTTAAATCTTGAAAGTAAATAGGCGAGGTGTCCATTGAAAGAGAAGCTACGCTTAGATGTAAAGCAAAACGAAGTAAAAGAAGAGAAATAGGTAAAGTTATGTTGCCAATGCAAACATAAGACTGAAAATGAGCAAGTGGAAAGTCGTAAATGACCTACGAGTCCTATAAGAAGAAGGGAAGGTTATATTCAATCTCCACCTGACAAGTATATTACTCCTAGTCCAAAATTCGTGTTTCAGAGGTTGCAGTTATCTTGGCCTGAACCACAATACAGGTCGAGGTATAGGGAGTAGGATCATCACCATCCATATTATCTTCATTACAGACCAAGAAATATTAGCTTACATATTGATATTATAAAGGGATTAACACAAGGCCCAACAAAAGGTGGTTTCAAAAAAGATGAAAGACCCAAGGATAATTAGCCAGCCGTAAATGAGGTTGGCCAATGGTATAGGGTAGGGAGGATCTCTTAACCGTACGATCCTTTAACAAAAATGCATAAAAGAAGGTTGTAGAGGCAGAGAACAACAACGGGTGTCATGCCAAAACCAACCTACATGAGGACCAATGCTTGAGGGGAAATCACAACACTCGAAGTCTGAAGAGACAAAGAAACACAATGTTTTTAAGAAGTTGGAGTCTCATATGTCATCCACCTAGGAGATCGAACCAGTCAACCTTAGAGGCGAAGATGTAAAGTATTTTTCCCTAGAGACTCAAGATGTCAAGCCATTCTCGTGCCTTGAGGCTCAAGATGCATTATAGTCTTCTTTACTAGAAGATGCGGCGTTGGAATATATTATAAAGGAATTAGAGTCACATATGCCTGAGACCCAAAAGATGGAGTAATCGATCAGCCTTGGGGTTAAGACATGAGTTATGGTATTTGTCATCATGAGATTGAGAGCCACAGTCCTAACTTTCAGTATTGTTACGGATTGAGACCTAAGTCTTAGTATTTACCATCACTAGACTGAAACTCAATCCTCAATCTTTCACGAAATGAAAATCCATTCTCTCAATCCTTCAAGAGAATTGATATTTTGAGCCACTTAATTATTTTCCATTTGGCAACTTTTGATTCTGTTGGGAGGAACTCGAATGACAAATAGATTGGGTTATTTGAACGTCCTATTTTATAAAAGAATTTACAACTTTTATTAACATCGACTAGTATGCTGACATTAATAGAACACATGGGCAATGTTAGAGTAATAATTTTACATATGGCCTGCATTGTCTACAAATTGTGATTTTAGTTGCTTAAATATTAAAGACTAAGTCATATACCATTGTTTTTTTGTTCAAGAAGATGAACAACCTAGAGCTAAGGCCAACATATGTCCTTAGGATAAGGATCCAGATGAGGACCTAAGTCTAACTTATAAAATTCAGGTCACTTCTTCATGGGATAGCTTGAGAAGCCTAAATTAACTTAACAATCTTCATATTGTCCTAGACAACCCAAAAAATGTAGGCCTAAGAAGCCCAAAATAGTCAACAAGAGATCAAGTATGGGTCTTAGTATGGCATAATTAGATATGTGGTCAACCTAAATTTGAGCATATTATTGTGTGATTTGTGTTTATGCAAGTGCACGTATCGTTAACAAGTAATAAAGTAGTAAGTGAGTGCAATCTCCACAGGGAATAGCGTGAATATGCAATATATTGGACTGAAACAGATTTAACCTGCAAGTAAGGAAGTAACAATAATGATGAATAAGAATAGTTAAGAAATATAACTAGCGTTTAAGCTGACTAATAAAGTAGGATGAGATGACACTTATAGAGTAAGAAACTAACTTAATATTAATGGGATATTTAATGGTGATGGCAGCTAGTATGAAAATCCCCTATCAATTATTGATATCTTTATTAACTCTACTATGTTGCTATAGTATCTCAGTAGCACTAACCTTAGCTCTAATGCAATGAACTGTTGTCCATGCGGTTACGAATCTCAGCCTTAATTAACTTATGTCTAAGCTAAATTCATATTAAAGATTGATTTTTTAAGTTCCAGTCAAAGGGTTTACAAGGTGAGTTCATATGTCTATGATACTCATAAAACACTTAGATCTACACGATTCATTTTTCATGTTTTTTTATTAAGTCCTCATGCATCATTTAAGTCGATTCCATTCTAAGTTCTTCCAGACCTTAATCTAACTTATATTCCAGTAAAAATGGCCAATCAGTAAAGGAAATCAACTTTAAGCTTACTTGAATGAAATGTTAATGAGAGTATAACAACAGAAATTTCATTAATAAGATAAAGTAATATCAAAGTTCATTACCATACTAGCTTTAAGTATATAGCTCATAATGAGCTTAAGACCATAAACGTAACATCTCATTTCCATGTTTTCCAGCATATTAAGAACCAGAATGAAGATAAAACAGAGAGTAAAATGAAGCAAACACAAGTGAGAGAGAAGAAGAATAAACAAATATTCTTGGCATGGTCTTCTTCCTTGCTTCCCTTCTTTCCTTTTCTGTCTTCTTCCTCCTCTTTCCTTCTGTTCAAAATGTCTCCTTCATACAATGCAGTGTTGGTTCCTCTTGATTCTCCTCGGAGGCTACCCTTTGAAAAGGGTGAACTTTCCTTAATATGAGCCTTGGGAATAGGGTTTCTTCATAGCATGAGGACGTGTGTCGAACTTCCAAGAATTGGGGACCACAGATGTAAGCGCTAAGGACACCTCTAATAACCGTTTCTGATGCACATGAATCTTCTTTTTGCTTTTAGTGCCAGCTGGACTGCACAACAAACCTCTCACCAAGCTTGCATTGTAATACTAAAACTATAACAACATCTGACCCTGCTACAACATCGAAGGATCTCAAGGTTTTCAAGAGGTCCTTCACAGAAGAAATTTTACAGCATAAATTTGTTTTAAAAAACTTACAAAGCTAGCATAATAAAAACACTAAGTCTAGAACTAAATAAACAGAAAATAACTAAGACTTAAGCATTAAAATACTGAATTACCTTAAGATAAGCAACAACTCAGACTTAGAAATACTAAGATAACTCTAAAATCTCAAAGTTATCTCACCCCCAAACTTAAACCATTACTCTTCCTCAAGTGATGCCGACTGAAACTAGAAAAACATAACTCTAAACAACTACTAAGTCTAGACTCCAGTCAATTATGTATTTCAAAGAAAGTTAAAATTTCAAACATACCAGCCATCACGCTCAACAGATTAGAATTCAAATGATCCAAAGCATTTTTTTAATTTTAAACATGCTAAACAAGATGTTGCCTAACTCCCTTCAGTGAGCACGTGATAGAAGCTAGAATTGCTTATTCATAAGGGTTAGAACAGTTTAAACCAAGATCAGTTAAGCACTCTAATAAGGTAATCCAAATTCTACCAGAAACATGTATATAAAAGATTACAATCCAAAAGGGGGTAAATAATTACATGAAGTACAAGGGAAAAGTTTCAACTAAGCTGCACTTTTTATTGACTTGGCTTCCTTTTCTTATCTTTTTCTCTTTTTTTAATAAGGATTATAAGACCATTTATGTCATACTACCTTTTTACATGAATGACAACATTGATGATGAAGGCACTCGATTACTCAACAGCATAGCAACCAAGGCTAGTACTTTTTTAATTGCTGTTTCTTTTTTAATTACTATTGACGTGAATGATAACATTGGTGATGAATGCGCCTTGTTATTCAGCAGCGTAAAGCAGAGAAGCTTTTCTAACCTTTCTATTCACACAATGTTTCTATTTCAAAACCAAGACTTTTTTAAGCAGCATATTTACATAATCATAATGCTTACAAACACTCCATCCCCTAAACTTGAATTAAGCTACTAAGGGTAATTTGCAAAACTGATTCCTAGAAGAGTTGGGTACCTAACTAGAATATTAAGCCTCTCTCAAGTTTAAATCATCCTAAACTTCCCAAAACAACTAATTCTACTTCTAAGCGCAAGAGAAAGGGAACTAATCTATACAATCTTAGCTGCATGCTTTAAAAACTATGTATTCTCCTTCTTTCTCTCTCTCTCTTTTTTTCTTTTTTTTAATCGAAAAAATTTTGAGCATTAAAGACCAACAAATTTGAAATAAAAACTTGCACTAAAATTGCAGAAATAACCACCTTAAAATGTTAAACAAAGAAATTAAAAACAAAAAATGACATTAAAAAGAATGGCTTATCCCCTCCCTCAAACATGCATTTGGTAGTGTCCCCACTTCCACCAAAAAAATTAACTAAAAAACATGCAAAAAAAAAATCCAAAAATATCCTAACCCTATTCAACAATCACCAAAATAGACAGGAAAAATAAAAAGTTGAGCATAATTAACAGGGGAAAGAAAGATTACTCCATTTGCTACTGCAGCTTGTTGCTGCAGCAGACTATCAACTGCTTATTTCTTAGTAGAGCTTAAGCCTCCCCTTCCTTTCAAGGTGGCTTTTAGAGATAACTTATTTTCCACATACTTGATTTCTGCTTGCAGCTGCTCTTCTAGTGCTTGCTCTTTTGTATCATTTTTCAGTTTTTTCTTGGAGCTCTTTGAAGCTCCTGCAGCTACAGCCTCTACTTTCTTCTCTAGTGACTTCCCTTTTTCTTTTGTCTTCAGAGATTATGTATTCTTGGTCTCCTCTAATTCTGGACTTGGTGTGAATAACTTTCTCTTTCCCTTATCACTTCCCTTTTTAGGGGAACACTTTGGCGAGGGAGTTGGCTCTACCTCCTCCTCTTCAATTTATTTCTCAACTATCTCCTCTTCTCTTTCACTCTCACTCACTACCTTATCTTTTTCTAACTCTCCTTCAGACTCTGTCTTAGACTCTTTCTCTTCAACTTCCTCTTCTTCAGTAGCCCTTTCCTCTTCTTTGTTCTCACACTCCTCTGCTTCTTTCTCAATTTACTATTCTTCATCTCTCTCAACCCTTTTCTTATTCCTCTTGCTCGACAATGTCCTCGGCTTCTTTCTCAGATTCCTCCTCATCATCCTTCTAGGGTTGAAGAAGGCTTTCAGGGAAGGGGGGAAAAGGCATCGACGGCTTAGTGAAATTTTTCTGCAGGCTTTTTTATGGCCATATCCTTGCCTTGGACACATTCCCAATAAGTTTTTTTGTTGTATCTCCTAATGCTGCAGCATTTTTGTCAACTTTTTCTAGGCAGATTCTTGGTGTTTGGCCTTCTCGTAGAGGGTGCAGAGCATTAAGGGCTTGTTTGGTAACCCGTATTGTATAGTACTAAAGACAAGACAATACTATTTTAGTATTGTCTGATGTTCAACAAAAATATTAAACCCGTACTAACTAATATGGTGGGACAATTTAGTTTCACCCACAATGGATAATTTAGTCCTCTCCTTAAAGAGGGGACTAAATGAGACTAAGCTTATTCTACCGAAGACAGACCCATACAAAGACAGACTCACACAAAGACCCAAACAAAGACTTCTTCGTTCCTGCCGCCGACGAAGCTTCTTCCTGGCGGCGACGAAGCTTCTTCCTTCCACCGCTTCTTCCTGGTAAGCCTCTTTATTTTTCTCTTCTTCTTTCTGTATTTTTGTTAGATTTGCATTTCTGCATTTTTGTTAGATCTACGTTCTCGTTGCTTCCAGGACTTTTATGTTTGTTAGATCTGCATTTTGGCAACTATGTTAGATCTAATTTTAGATATGGTTTTTGTTAGATCTACAGAGGAGGAGTTGATTTCAAACATTCTGGTTTTTTGTTTGTTCTGCAACTATTTTTGTGTTTGTTCTGTATTGGAGATTTGATTTTAGATCTGGTTCATGTGGAATAAAACTTTGAGCTGTAATTTATTGGTGTAATCACCTTTGGCAGTATGATGGTTTGAATAATTGAAAAGTTCACATGAATTGTTTGAACAATTTTATGTAAATCAGTGAACAAATATGCAAAAAAAGAAAGAAATAGCTACATTCCCTACAGTATAACTTTCCTTGCTCAAATATCTTCCATCGTGCTCTAACCAAAACAACCAAATAATATTATAAAGCCTAAAACTAATGAGGTTGCTCTAATTCAATATCTCATTCAAACAAAAAGCTTGACCTAGAGTGTTTTTCTTATTGAACAATTATTTTTAGAAGAGGATGAAATACAATTTAAACTATTGGTAGTCTTGATTCAGTATGGCTGTTAAGACAAGATTGAATGGCATCACACCAAGAAAGGCTAATATTTATTTAGCTTGTGGTAGTCATTGATACATGAAGGTAGTAATTGATGAATCAAGTACTTGTCACCCCTCATCTGGAAATCCATTTTGAAATTTATGGTTCCTGTAAAGCCAAGAGATTATGTCCTGTAGGTGCATGTATGGACTCTAGCATGTAAATAGAGCCTACTTGAAATGTGTCATGAGAGTAAAAGATATGAAGATGATTTCCTTCAGGACTAACGAACATAAAATTGTAATCCATTCTCTTTTATTTCTCTCCTCCCCCTGTTGATGATTTCCCTCAGGACTAACATTGTGAAACAACCTTCAACTGGTAATGAAGGAAATAATTACCATTCTAGCCAACATGGTTTTTTGGTATTGGGAGTTGTGGAAAAGGAGAAATATGGATTCTTACAAGAATGTACATAAGGATCAAGCAAAAGGTTGACACTATTCTTGTTAGTTTGGGGTACCTATGATTGCTACATATTTGCAAACATGTATTACTAAAAACTTGTTTTGAAGAACAATTTTAAGTCCCTCGAATGATTATTTTAGTAATTTTATATGGTTTCAAGCAAGTGATTCTAAGTTCACACCCTTAGGCTACATTATTCCTTCACATTGGAATATGTTTCATGTGTTAAATTCAAAATAAGTTCCCCATGAATAAAAAAGTCTGGCTCTACTTGTAAGGGAGTCTTCTTATAAATTAGTAAAAATGATTAGATTTTTTCCCAGTAGCATGAACATTACGATTAGTGGTAATTTTACAAGTATAGTAGTGCTTTTGTTTCATCAGAACTTGTTTACTTCAAACAAATATGGTGTTGCGTTGCGAAATGAAAATAAAAAGGAGAGATAAAAGTTACAAATTATATTAATTGGTACTTGTTAAGTGTGTGAATTGAATGGAACTTACTATTATATTAATTGTTTAGCTAAAGTATTTTTTATTTTGAATAGAGATTGACAAGAGGAAGCTTTTGATGTATCTTGTATTGGAGATGTGCCATTTTGAAATGATGAGTATGTTCACGATGGCACTATGGATGATAGTTGATATGGTATAGAAGCATTATGAAACTTATTTGTTATTGATCGTACTGTTACTAATCGTGAAACGTGACTACGTTATTTGGATAGTATAATAGGAGATAGTGATACATCGTGCGTGAATCAACTCAGAATGGATAGAAGAACCTTTGGTATTGGACAAGAAAGGGAGCAATTACACAAATGTATTGGGCATTTGTTCCCTAGACACGAAATTTATATTTGTTCTACCAGGATGGGAATGATCTTCTTTTGACTCTAGAGTGCTTCGAGAGGCGCTTAGTAGACCTAATGGACTTAAGTCCCTATGGGTAAGATATGATGGGCTACCTTAAGAAGTCCATATTTCTATCCGTAACCTAGTTGGACTATCTTATGTAATCTAATTGAAGCTCCCTTTCATAGGTTACTATTATCTTGTAGATGTTGGATACACAAATTGTGAGGGATTTCTTACACCATTTAGAGGGACACGTTATCATCTATCAGGGTGGAGAAATGGGCGTACACCTTTAAATCATGGAGAATTACATGCATCTACAAGAAATGTTATTAAAAGATGTTTTGGTTTGCTTAAGATACGATGGGTTATCTTAAGAAGTCCATCCTTTTATCCTATACAAACTCATAGTCACATTTTTACCGCTTGCTGTCTTTTACATAATCTAACCAGGATAGAAATGTCAATAGACCCAATGAAAATTGAGCTAGATGAAGTAAATGATGGTCTGGCGGATGGGGAGGAGATTGATATTATTGGGACAATAGACTCGTCTAATCAATGGAGTGCATGGAGGAATAATTTAGCTATGCAGATGTATAATGAAATGAGAAGGAACTGAGTCATTAAGATAGACTTTTCCTTGTTTCATTTTTAGGATTTAAGCTTTATTGTTGGATTGAGTTGCCTTATACTTTTATTGTTGGATTGAGTTGCCTTTTAATTTTTTTGTTGGATTGAGTTGCAATATACTTTTGTTGTTGGATTGAGTTACAATATACTTTTATTGTTGGATTGAGTTGCAACGTACTAATATTGTTGGATTGAGTTGTCATATACTTTTATTTGTCTTGCGGTATTTTTCTTTATTATTGATTGAGATATGTTTTATTAGGAATGGATGGGGATAACAATCAAAATAATGAGCATACTACATGAAGAACCAGTAGGTGTTCTTGGACCAAATTGGAGGAAGAGGCGTTATTGGGCATACTTGATGAAGTAGTTGCAGGAGGCCATCGTTGTGATACTGGTTCTTTTAAATCTGGTACTCTAACGCTTATGGAGAAAATCTTGAATGAAAGGTATCCTGACTCTAGGCTAAAGGTTAGTCCACATATTGAGTCCAAGTCAAGAAAATGGAAAAAATGTATGGAATTGTTATTGATATGTTGGCCAAGAGAGGGCTTGGTTGGAATGATGCTAGAAAGTGTGTGGAAGTGGAGAGTAATAAAGTATGGCAAGATTATGTGCAGTTTGAAACTAATGTTATGTTTATTTGGTTTGATGGCATGAATATGTTGTCATAATATGAACTTTCATTAATTTATTATTCTTGTAGCATAACAAGGACGCAGAAGGATGGAGAGACAAGCCTTTTCCATACTATGAAAGGCTTGCTCGTATATTTGATAAGGATCGTGCAACAGGACTTTGAGCTGAAACTCCTAATGATATGGTTGAGAACATGAACCGATAGTACGAGGAGGCTAATATACATGACATAGGTAAAGATTTTCCTACTTCTCCTCGTTCAGTACCAAAAAATCAAGTTCAAAACAAAGTAACAAGGCTCAGTCTCAACTTATTGGTAAAAAGAGAATAAGAGCAGGGAATAACTTTCATACTGGCTTGAATCAGATTGCCAATGTTTTTGAGAAATGTTTGAGAAGTCCTTTGAGAGAATGGAAACAATTAGTAGTAGAACCGTGGGTGATGATAAAAATTACACTGACAGTGCTGATGAATTACAAAGTTTTGGGATTTCTGTTGATGATGAGATTGATTCCTTTACTTTCATTCTAGCAAAATCAGAAAATGTGTTGGCTTTGAAATCTTTGAAGGATGAGTGCAAGCGAGCATTTGTAGCCAAACTACTCTGCTAAAGATGAATTTAGGCTTCCTTTCGTACTTATTTTGTGAATGCACGATATTTTGTTAAATCGTGAAACACAAATATTTGATGTGATGATTTTTTATGATGCCTTGGTGGATAGGCAATATAGGGAGCATATATTTTATATGTGATGATTCTTTTGTGATGCATTGGTGGATGGGTATTATATCATGAACATGAAAGTTTATTTTGTGATGCCTTGGTAGATGAATTTTTTTGCATGAATATTATTATAAATTATGAAAATGAATGATGATGTTTCAGGATCTTTTTTGAAGTATTTTCATTATTATTAATATTGATTGGTTGAATGAATATTTATTTTGTAGTTGAAAATGTTAAATAATATGTTAATGAGTTCTAAACATACTTGTCTAAATCAAATTATGACAAACAGTTTTACAATAATCCAATACTATGATGTGTCAAACGTTGTACAAGTAATACAGTTTTTTAATTAATATAACACCAAACATTGGACAATATTATTTAATCCAATACAATATAGTCTGAAAAATTTAATACAGTACTATCATGACTGCCAAACGAGTCCTAAGTTTATATTTGTTGTATCAAAATGGTACACAGAAGTACCAAAGGGGTGAGAAGAATATGGTTCAGCAGGTGTTTCCACAAGCTCCTTATGATTTTTAGCCTCGACTCTTTGTATCGCGGCTAGATTGATAGCTTCTCCGTTGATTAATTTCTCCTATGTACTAAATAAGAAACTAGGTTGACGAAACAAAGCTTAGTGATCAGGCAAGGGGAAAATAGAGAACCTTTGCTCTTGAATGCACACAATCTAAGCTCTTTCAACATTATTTTTCCTACATTGATGCTTGTACCAGACAAAATTGCATATAGTAAAACTAACCTCTCCTGCGTGATTGTTTGGATGTGTATCGTGGGCATAAAAGATGTGCTTATAAAATGGTACCAAACCTTTGCCCTTGGCTTTAGAGCTACTTGAATATATGTTTTTACTCCTTTAGAAGAGACATTGTGCCACTTAGTTCCTGGCACAGTCAGCTCTCACAAAATCTCATCGAGCTTAGTTTCAGAAATCATAGAGGCTAAAACAAAATATTCATCCTTGAAATCATCTAAATCATAAATGCTATTCAATGACTTAGTTGTTACTGCAGCAAGTGTACCTCTTATATTGACATTAGACTCCTTAGGGTTGTAATTCGCATAAAACTCTCGCACTAGAGGCATCAGGATAGTGTCATGGTGAGAGCACAACCTTTCCCATCCTCTATGTCAGATAATGTCAGTTATGTCCTTCAGGATGCCTAATGAGAGTATCAGGTTGATCATGAATCCCTTTTCTGTTAGTCATAGTGCCCACAAAGCCTATGTAATAACATTTTATTTGAAAATTAATAAAAGCGCATTTTTTTATAATTGTATTCTCTGAATTATTATTGAATAATTAATATAATATCTAAGAATTTTATATTCATTAATGAGACTATGATATTGTATTAGTAAAAGAGGATTAATATCATAGATAATGAATATAACAGTCCACAATATTTTAAAGTATGAAATCTTTAATGAATGGTTGCTAGTACGATTTGCTAAATAATTTGAATACATGTGATCTAAATCCAAATCACTGATGTGAAAAGACAACTTAGTGAATGTATTTTATATAATTAGATTATATAGGGCATGACCGATGTGAATTAATATCTTTATTAACTTACCATTTTCTATAAAGACTTAATACACATTAATCAGATGATCATATGTAGATCAGTCTAAATCATAATTAGTCATGAACTCCTACACATGTCTACTAAAACTTTTAATTCACTTGTCAAGATTTGTTTGTAAAATAAGCTAGTGACTTTTATTTTGGAGATTTAGTGATATAGATGACTGGGAACATGATCCTACAAAATTTAGAATCCAAGCTTTCCTAATAGATCATATATTGGTTCTCTTAAGCGTTAGTTCTGGGATTGAATGGTTATTAAGCTCAAATTTAATCGTTCACTAGTGTGTTAATGGTACTTGAGGATCAGGAGGTAATCGGAATGTACTTAAAGGTAATCAGAAGGACAAAATGATATTTTTACCAGCACTAATTTACGAACCAATAACTTGAGGATATAAATACATAAAGTGATTATATCAATGGACTACAAGAGATTACTCTGTAAATATATTTTGTAATTACTAAGAATGTAATTCCATATTTATAGTGAAAAATATTGAAATTTACAAATAAGATTATTTAATTAATAATCTGGTTTATTGGAGTTTATAATTATGGGTCCATGGTCCTCAAACCACCTTTGTACTACACATTCTAAGGTGTGAATGTTTCAATACATAAGAAAATGACTAGTTTGCAAAAGGAATTAGGTTTCCAAGACAAGTATATAATTATAGGATAATTATATGTCATTAATTAATTGAGAATTAATTAATTTATATTTCAGAAATATTGATTAATTAATTAGTTATATTGATTAGTTATGAATTAATCGATATTGAGTCAAAATATTTAATTTATGAAGTTAAATAAATATTATATTATTATAAGATAATAATTTAAATTTTGAATTAACTGATCAGTTAGTTTTGAATTAATAGATAAATTAGTTGATAGGTTTGATTAGATAAGTTAATTTTTGAATTTACAGATTTTTATGTTTATTTGAAATAATGCATAGAAATTTATCTGATTAAATAAAATATAAAAATACAAAAATTATCATGTGATATTTTAGACTGCCACACGCAAATCATTGTGTTGGAACAGTGATTGGAGCACGGCACACTATAGTGGGTCCCACTACTGTGGCACATTTATAAAAGTTTTATTATTTTATTAAAACCCAAACCTAATTAAGTAATTAATCAATCAATCGATAATTGAAGCTCTGTGAATTCTCTAATTCTTTGTTAAAGTCCTGTCTCAAAAGTCATTCTTCAAATATCTAGATCTCATGTGTTAAGTACATCTAGAGATAGAAAATTATTCTTGATCATTCTACGTGCCCACACACATCCTAGTATGTTTGAGGATTGGTTTGAAAGATCCTAGTGTGAATCTCACAAGTCTGTTGTTCTGGAATTAGACGTTCTTTGTTTTCTACTTGAAGACAACGAGGATGCCTGGTAAACTTCAAGAGGTAAAGACCTCTTACTTTGAATATCTATTGATTCAATGTATAGATATATAATAGACCTGTGTGGAAAAAATTTCATAAAAATACTTTTGGGACATGTGGTCTTGTATCAAACATTTCTATAACTAAAAATCCTTCTGTCATGCATGTAATGCGCCACTGTAACAGTAATTCGTATCATAGCGGTCACTATATATGTATACATTAAATGTTGTGTGATTTTTCTTGCATTATCCTATATATATTGATATGTATGAATAAATGGATGGTTTGTTTTTTGAATGTATGGTTAATGATGAATCGTTAATTGTACGGTGACTTTTAGGTTTAGGCTTTCTTCTATTTTCTCTTTAGATCTTGTGTAAGCTGTTTGAGGCATAGAATTTTTGTAATTTTATTTTGAATATTATGTTGTTAAAGTTTCATATGCAAGAAGACGAAGAACTCATGAGACATATATGGAGGAGAAAAGGAGGATGAGTTTCGTGACGGAACTCCACTTTCGTTGGCGGCGGCAGCGGGATTGTCCCGCTGCCACCACCTGCAAGAATCCCCACGGCTACCGAGGTACGGGCATGGATGCTTTGGTACCATGGCATCCTAATCCTGTGGTGCTTCAAAAAGCCCTAGTCCAATTTTTGTTATTTAATTTTCAAATCAATGTAATTTTAAAAATTAGTTACCGATTTTAATTTTTGTAAAATTAAAATTAATTAATTGATTAGGTTTGACCCGAGTTCATTTAAGTCATTAAATTATTTTTTGACTAATTAAATGCAGTTAATTTAAAAGGATAATTAACGGGTTATTTAATTAGAATTTTTTTCTTAATTAAATGAGTTTTGCTCAAAGCTTGAAAATTATGAAGACGAACCTTTAATGGAGAAGGAGCATCTTTTGGAAATATGTATTTCTAAAGCCCGCTTTGTAATTATTTCTATTTTTTATGTTTGTAAATTTAGAAATACTTAATAGTCACTCGGCTCATCATTTATTTATTTATTTATTATATCTATTTAAATAAATATTTATTGATTTGACTAATAACATGTTCACGCATTAGTCAATCACATGCCATACATGAAACCCTACACAATTTTATTTAATCATGCATCCCATTTGTAAAAAATATGATTTATTAGGATTGTCCTAAAGTGGGTATATAAATTGTTTTCTGAAATCAATTACATCTAAAATACTAAGTTTGAATTAGTTAATTTTGATAATTATACCACTCTAAAGGCATGCGTTTAGTTAGGCCTTTAGGATAACCTATTTTAATTAAAAAATAATTTATTAATGGTAGATGAATGTAATCTATTAATTAGTTATTATAAGTTCACCTAACTTAGTGTTAGGCTCCTTTTAAGGTCAAATAAACTTAGATCAATTAGATTAGATTAATACTTTTTTTTTCATTCATAGGGTTATAGTAACTAGTAATTAATTTGGAATTAATTGATTAGTTAAGTAGAAACACATTTATTGTAAAATAATAAGTGAGAGAAGGTTAACACGTCAATGTGACGTATGATCTCCATTATTAGTACAAGAATGTGAGATATGGTGAGGGCCTCGAGACGGCTTTATTTTCATCCTCCTTAGGAAGGTTTTGAACTATATCAATATCAAGGTTATCATCTTTAAAGATAGGATTAAGTGACATATTTTAGACTTGACCGACCCTCAGGCAGCATTTTCTAAACTAAGTCATGGATTCTGAAATAATGGGTTACACCCATAAAATCACAATTAAGCTTTGAAATGAGTAATTATGACTTAACCAAATAAATGTTACCTTATTATTAAAAGAGAAAATATGAGATATTATAAGTTTAAAATAATAAAGATGAGAATGTCTTATAGACAATTTTAAAATTAATATGACTGATCCTAAGGAGACACATTAATTGTTAGGTTGTATTATCGTGGATTAGTAATTGTTAAATTTATGTGTTTGATATGTTGCATACATGCATAACATTTACTTTTCAAAATTTTGATATTTATTTCAATTATATTGAATTTTCCTACCATGCACAATCTTATTACTGCTTTACTTGCACTCGAAAAACTCAAGGGAGATAACTTTATAAGATGGGAATCAAATTTGAATTTGATGTTAATATGTGAGAACCATAAGTTTGTCTTTATTAAAGAATGTCCTGAAATTCCCGCTACCAATATCCCGAAAAACATTCAGGATAAATATGATGCTTGGATTCAGTCCAACAATAAGGCCAAGTGATACGTGCTTGTTAACATGAATGATATTATTAGAACTAAGCACGGAAGCATGGAAACTACCTATGAGATTATGGAATCTCTTCAAGCTATGTTGGGGCAGCAACTGATCAAAGTCATCGTGAAGCTACTAAACTATATGACTACTAAGATGAAGAAAGGTATTTCTATGCTAGAACATGTTTTGAACATGATCAATATAATGGATGAAGCAGAAGTACATGGGGCTACCATTGATGAGCAAACTCAAATTAGCATTATACTTGAATCACGCACACCTTCTTTTTATGCGTTCACTACCAAATATATTATGGACAAGTTGCAATTCAACATGAGTATGACTAAAGAGGGTGAGGAAAATATTGTTGAGCAAAAGCCTTCTTCCTCAAACGACAAAAGTTAGAAAAGGAAGAATAATAATTGAAAGGAAAATGGCAAGGATAAGAAAGGAAAGAAAGCCAAGAAGTCACCTAAGGTCAAGAAGAACAAGAAAGACAATAACTCAAAGAAGAAAGAACTCAAAGGAAAATGTTTCCATTGTGGAGTTGTAGGCCACTAGAAGAGAAACATAACAAGTATCTCTCCGAGCTGAAAAAAAAAAAGATAGTTTTGATTTACTTGTACTTGAAACTTGTTTAGTGAAAAATGATTTATCATCCTTGATTATAGATTCAGGGGCCACTAACCATGTTTGTTCTTCTTTGTAGATACTTGATTCTTTAAGGGAGCTTACTGATGGCGAGGTCATAATGAGAGTTGGTAGTGGCGTGGTCATTTAAGCAAAAGCATTAGGAACAATCCTTTTAAATTTTAGAAATAAATTTCTTGTTTTGAATAATGTTTATTTTATTCCAGGATTTTTTAGAAATTTAATTTCTTTATCATTGTTGCATGAACAACATTTTGATATTTCCTTTAGTAATAATTTGTTTGTTATTTCAAAGAACAGTTTTAATATTTATCATGCAAAAGTTTCAAACGAACTGTATATGCTTAAACCAACTGAATGCACATTAAATAATTCAGAATTATTTGAAGTAGCAAATCCAAAATGTAACAAACGACAAAAGATTTCTTAAGAAGATGATACGTATCTTTGGATCTTAGGTTGGGACATATTAATCTTGACAGAATAAATCGATTAACAAAGCATGGTGTTATGAGAGAACTAAAAGTTGAAACTCTTTCGGTTTGTGAATCATGTCTAGAGGGTATGAAATGACTAAGAGACATTTCTCTAAAAAGGGCCAAAGAGCCAAAATACTACTTGAGCTAGTAAATAATGACATCTACAGACCGATCATTATACAAGCTAGAAGTGAGTATGAGTATTTCGTCACTTTTAATTGACGATTACTCAAGATACAGTTATACATACCTAATGCATAGAAAGTCTGAAACTTTTAGAAAGGTTAAAGACTTCAAAGAAGAAGCTAAAAAGTAATTAGGTAAATCTCTGAAAACACTTCGATCAGATCGATGTGGTGAATACTTGGATTTAGAATTCAAGGATTACCTACTAAATGACATTCTATCCCAACTAACAGCATCTGGAACACCACAGCAAAATGGTGTTTCAAATAGGAGAAACATAACCTTATTAGATATGGTTAGGTCGATGTTAAGCTACTCATCACCACCAGACACATTCTAGGGATATGCACTTCATACGACAACTGTAGTTTCTTTTAAGTCTGTAATCAAGACAACATTAGAGTTATATAATGGCTCTAAACCTAGTTTGCGTCATTTCCGTATATGGGGTGTCCACCATTGTGCTTTTCAAGGATTAGTGTCCTAAGACACCTCAGGATGAAGAGTATATGAGAAAGGTTCCTTATGCTTCAGTAGCCGGGAGCCTCATGTATGCCATGTTGTGTACGAGACCAGACACCTGTTATGCAGTAGAAATTATCAGTCGTTATCATCGAATCCTAGTTTTCAACACTGGATTGTGGTAAATCATATTCTCAAGTAACTTCGGAGAATGAGAAATTATATGCCTATTTATTCATGAGGAGACATGAACCTCACTTGATATACTAATTTTGATTTTCAATCAGATAGGGACAGTCAAAAGTCGACGTCTAGACCAGTACTCACCTTAGGTGCATGAGGTGTAGTCTGGAGAAGTATTAAACAATCCAGTATTGTAGATTCTACCATGGAAGCCAAATATATAGCTGCTTATGAAACTGTGAAAGAAGCGGTTTGGCTCAGAAAGTTCTATATTGATCTTAAAGTAATTCTAGTTATGGATAAGCCACTAATCATGTACTGTGACAATAGTGGAGTGTTAACTAATTCAAAAGAACCAAGGAGTCACAAGAGGGACAAGCACATTGAGATAAAATACCATCTTCTATGAGAGATCGTACTCCGAGGAGATGTGAATGTTATGAACATAGCGTCAGATCAGAACCAGACTAATCCTTTTACCAAGACACTTCCAGTGAAGTCGTTCGAGGGTCATGTGCGAATATGAGGTTGAGAGAGATGTCACATTTACTTTAGGGCAAGTGGGAGATTGTTGGGCATAGTGCCCTCAAAGCATGTGTAAATACATTTTATTTAAAAATTAATTAAAGCGCATTTTTCTTACAATTGTATTCTCTGAATTATTGTTGAATAATTAATATAAATATCTGAAAATTTCATATGCATTAATGAGACTATGATCTTTATTAGTACACGAAGATTAAGATCATACATAATTAAAATAGTCCGCAACATATTAAAGTATGAAATCTTTAATGAATGATTGCTAGTACAGTTCGCTAAGCATTTTTAATGCATGTCATCTAGATCCAGACCACTGATATGGATAGACATCTTAGTGATGGTACTTTATAAAATTAGATTATAGAGGACAAGACCGATGTAAATTAATATCTTTATTAACTTACCATTTATAATAAAGATTTAATACAAATCAATCAGATGATCATATGTAGACCAGTCTAAATCCTGAGTAGTCATGAACTCCAATACATATCTACTGGATCTTTTGATTCACTCGTTAAGGTTTGTTTGTAAAACATGCTAGTGACTTTTGTTTTGAAGATTCAGTGACATGGAAGGTTGTGAACATGATCTTACAATATTTGGAATCCAGGCTTTCCTAATGGATTAAATATTGATTCCATTAAGTGTTAATTCTGAGACTGAATGGTTATTGAACTTAAATTTATAATACAGTTATAAATTACCCGTTCATTAGTGAATTAATTATACTTAAGGATCAAGAGATAATTAGAAGGGTAAAATCATAATTTTGCCTAACCCTGATTTACGAACCAATAATTAGAGGATAAAACTACATGAACTGATTATATCAATAGACTACATGAGATTATCTCTATAAATATATTAGTAATTATTAAAGAGTGCAATTTCATATTTATAGTGGAATAATAATAGAATTAATAAATAAGATTATTTAATTAAAGAGTTTAATTAATAATGTAATTTATTGAAGCTTAGAATTATGGGTTCATGATTCCTAAACTACCTCTATACAACACAGTTTAGGGTGTGAATGTTTTAAGACATAAGAAAAATACTAGTTTGCAAAAGGAATTGAGTTTCCAAGGCAAGTATATAATTATAACATAATTATATGTCATTAATTAATTGAGAATTAATTAATTAAATTAATTATTTTTTTTCATAAATATTGGTTTAATTAATTATTTATATTGATTAGTATTGAATTTAATTTTTAATTAATTGATTATTTAATTTTGAATTAACTGATATGTTACTTGATTGGTTTTATCAGATAAGTTAATTATTGAATTAACTGATATTTATATTTATTTGAAATAATGCATAGATATTTATCTCATTAAATAAATTAATAAAATAGAAAATTGTCATGTAGCATTTTAGACTGCCACACGCCAATCATTGTGTTGGAGCAGTGATTGGCGCACGACACACTACATTACCCAACGGCACTACAGTGGCACATTTTAAAATAGTTTTATTATTTTATTAAAACCAAAACCTAATGAGACTTGACTTGGAATATAAATTGATAATATTCTATTGGTCTCATTAAGCAATTAATCAATCAATCGATAATTGAAGCTCTACGAATTCCCTAATTCTCCGTCCAAGTTCTATCTCAAAAGTCCTTCTCCAAATCTCTAGATCTCATGTGTTCAGTACATCTAGAGATAGAAAATTGTTCTTTTTCATTCTACATACCCACACATGCCTAGTGTGTTTGAGGATTGTTTTGGAAAATCTTGGTGTGAATCTCACAAGTTCGTTCTTCGTGGATTCGTTGTTTTATACTAGAAGACAGCTATGATGCTTGATACACTTCAAGAGGAAAAGATCTTTACTTTGAATGTCTATTGATTTAATGTATGGATATATAATGGATCTGTATGAAAAAAAAAATTTGCACAAATATATTTCTGGGACATGTGGTCTTATATCAAACCTTTTAATAATTGAAAACCCTCCCGCTGTGCATCTGATGTGCCGCTGTTACCAGCATTTTCCTCATGGAATTTCTTTGTATGAATATCTTCTTCATACCTTCATTCAGCCTCTTCACTGCTGAACTTCTCAATAGGAACGAAAAGTTTTGGCTGGCACTTTGATTTTGAATTGGATTACTCATTTTCAAAGAAGAAATTTTTGTGAGAAATAAAATTTCAGTCTAGGGAAAATAGGGGCTCGCTTAGAGACGAAAGGGAAGCGCTTTTTGAAATCAAATGTTTTGCATATGGAATGGGTAAGGGACTCTTCACATTTAAAGGCACGAGGCCTCTCCTTGAGCTGCCACATGGAACCTCCATCACCGTTTGATCCTGCAAAAAGCAAATAAAAAAACATTTTCAATTAGAGATATTTTGAGGGAGGAAATTTGAAATTTTACGAAGATGAAGCGTTTGGTTGAGTTTTGGGTGCAAATATTGGAGGGAATATTTGTTGCATTGGCATATGCGATGATGTAGCACTTCCTTCCTGGCGTTGAAACAATCAACCATCCAATAAATTCCTTTCCTCCTGCCAACTGTCCTGACAGTGGACCCTGCATACGATTTTCTCCTGCAACCATTTTGCACATTGTCTTTTAAGGGTAAGATTTTTGTGATAAAATCAAATATCAGCAAAGATATCTTAGCCTAGAGAGGAATATTCTACTTTTATGATGAAGATAGCATTTGAAGAAAGAAATCTTTATTTCTAGAATAACATATCTTGACCTAAAATGCAATATTCTAGCATGATTCAAAATAAACTACGATAATAAACAATTGATTAAAAATGGAATTAAACACTCCCTAGGCTGCCTCCCAATAGCGCTTGATTTATATTCTTCAACCTAACTTGGGCTTCAATCATCATGGATCACCAAGTTGGATTGAGGTTTTCACTCTATCAACCTCACCACCTAAGTATTGTTTAACTCTTTGCTCGTTCACCTTGAACCCTTTTACAGTCTTTTCATCCATTAAGACCACAACTCCATAGGGGTAGATTTTGATCAACTTGAATGGCCCAAACCATCTTGATTTCATCTTTTCAGGAAATAGCCTTAATTTTGAGTTGAACAACAACAATTACTCATATATCTCTAGCTCTCTATTCATGATCCTCTTATCATGCCATTTTTTTATTTTCTCCTTGTACAACTTGGCATTCTCATAGGAAAATAGCCTTAATTCATCTATCTCATTTAATTGCAATACTTTTTTTTTCTCTTCTTGCCTGTAAGTTCAAGTTTAGCTTTTTGACAATCCAAGAAGCTTTATGATGTAGCTCCAATGATAGATTGCAAGCTTTTACAAAGACCAACCTACAGGGAGACATTCCTAAAGGCCTCTTATAAGTAGTCCTATATGCCCACAATGTATCATCTAGCCTTATGGACTAATCTTTTCTGTTGGGATTCACCACTTTTTCCAGAATTCTCTTTATCTCACAATTTGATAATTCCACTTGGCCACTGGTCTGATGGTGATATGATGTAGCAACCTTATGCTTCACCCCATACTTGACTAGAAGTCCTTCAAAGAATTTATTGTAAAAGTGAGTGCCTTCATCACTGATGATTGCACGAGGGTTCCCAAACCAAGTAAAAATGTGCTTCTGAAAGAATTTGATCATTACCTTAGCATCATTGGTTGTTAGAGTTACAACTTCAATCCACTTTGACACATAGTCCACCGCCACAAGTATACACTACAAAAAATATGACATTCTACAAGAGGCGGAGATCCCCATGAAAAGTAATCTACAGAGATCATGCGGCGCCAATGACAACCCCTCATATTAAAAGTCTATTTTTTTCGCGAGGTGCAACGCCTCCTGTGAAGACCCTTATGGTAATCACTTTTTACAGGATTTTTTTACTTCTATAGAACGTTGTTTAATGAGGTTTTATGACTCTTGTTACTTTTATTCAACAGGTGATTTTAATTCTCGTGAATCAATATTCATAAGAACTTTGTATCCTATAAAGTGAGATACTATAAAGTTCAAAGTATTCATATTAAACACTTCCAAAAGGATAATTTTAAATAGCATAATGAACACCAATATAATATTGACAACATTAACATTTAATCATTTCAACAAAGTTTTACATTATTTATTTGACATGCTTATGAATAAATCTAACTTGAAAACTAACTAACTTATGATTATACCATACAAGCAATTGTTGTTCTAATAAATGAAAAATATAAAAAGATTTTCACAAAATAATGTAAGTTAACCTAAAAAATATAATTCTATTCTTCAAATTCGAGAAGTCTATACAATAGTTCCAAAGAGTTACAGATATCTACAAACAAGCAATCATCAACATCATATACTTATATTCTTAGTAAAATGTACCATATATTTTTCAATGAATAAACAAGTAGAATACAGTTCTCCATAATATTGACAAAAAGTGCAGAATAAGTAATAAAGCAAATGACCACATTCCTAGTAAAAGATGAAAAAATAACTCACAGTTAGAAAAGAACAAAACACATATCAACTTTTTGAATGGATGTGAAATAAACATCTATAGAGATTTATTCGTCTCGTCTTTGGTCAAGCTTTTCTGAACCAAATTTATCATCTCTACCCCCATTAACCTTAATTTAAAAAACCTGCAAAATCATAACAATACCAACTACCAAGGTATACGGAACCAAAAAAAACATCAAAAATAGTTCATAAATGAAAACAGAGAAGAAAAAGTTGCATTAGGCGATGAAACAGTTGTGTTATGTTTAAAAAAGAAGCAATATATAACCAGAAGATGACAAATTTGAAGGAAGAAATTCCATACAGAACCAAAAACAAAATAACAATTATAGAATTGCCAAGTCTTTCCCTATTATCTCTTTGCATCAGATTTCATATGTGGTGAAGGATATACAACCAATCAGATTTCAGGCATAGAAAACTCATCAAAAAAACTTCAGAAATTAAACATAACACTACCAAGGCATACTGAACCAAAAACTAATTAACTATGTGAATTAAGTGTACCATCAGTTATCCCTTGTATCATTTGTGTCAGTGAGATGTTGCATTAGATACTAAGTAATAAGCATCCTAACGCAAATAAACATCCAACAAGTGTTTGTTCTAATACCAATTCATCTAAAAATCTCTCAATCCACCACTTTTGAATTCAACCAACTAGAAAAATCTTGATATTAACTAAATTACAAATGAGAAGCTTAGATTTTGACATATTCATAAGAAATTATAAGAATCAAAACACACAAAAAACTAATATAGAGAAAGAGGAGTAGAATGTAACAATCAAAAGTAGTGTGTTGTCCTTTATATAATAATAACCCATGTTTCTAATTGAGAAAAGTACAAGCAACAAACAAGAAGAGGCATGCTACTAGAGACGTGACGATTTCAAGTGACCAAGTCAGTGCCGCAATACTGATGGAATATAAGGTACCAGAACATAATCACATACCCTAACAGTCACAAGAGCAGCAAATCTGCATAAGAGTGAGTCAACATATGATCGTTAATTAAATGTAACAGAGAAATGAAAGACATCTTCTGCCTTTCTAGTTTTTGTATAGTTCATATAAATTTACCAGATAATGAAAGCTCTAGCCAAGCTTTTTGTCTTCTCAATTAGGAAGTATATGAAATTTTCCAAAAAGACTGCAACCTACATTAATAGGTATCAGAGGGTATGCAACGTTCATGTTCGGCAGAGAAGTAGTAACTGCATCATCATATTAGCTCTTTGTCAAACTGGATTTGGGAAGTTGGCATCCTCATCAAAAGAGTTTTTTTCTACTTTCTCTCTTCCAAAAAAACAAAAAAAAACTATGGGTTTAAATTTCAGAGTTATTTGAGTTCTGCAAAGTAAAGAATATTTTCCACTAAAAATCCTAAGAGTCAAATAATACTATGCTTAAACATTCCATTGAAAGTGAACATATTTTATTGAAAAAAAAAAGATAAACAATTTCGGCACTGACCTGGTTTTGGTCTTTTAAGTTATATTCCATAATAACAAAAACCCTCTCAATTCCAAGGCTAACACAAACTGCAGGGACCTGCTTTAAGTCGAACATTCCTATAAGGTTGTCCTACTGTCCACCAATAACAATTGGTTCCAACTTTTTTTTGGTAAGAAAATGTATTATTTGTTCAAACTACACTTAAGTAAAAATACAAGACACACGCAAACACGCATTTCTGTTTATATGTCAATGCAACAGCAAGCTCTTACTCAATTCTCAACAGCAAGCATGTTATATTTTCCATTACCACCAAGAATAGTGGAGCTGTAGAATAGCAAATGCATGATAAATCTTCATTTGGGATAGAGCGTTACTGACTAGTTTGCTTGAGTTTGAATTATCCACACTTGACTTGCAAAAGTAGAAAGTCAATTAAACTTTTTAATTCTTCTTTCCTTTTCTTATTTTTACTGGCTATGAGACCATTGACTAAGTCATTCTAAGCTTCCTCGAAGCAGACGTTCTATATTTTTCTGCATACCCCAACATTTAAAACCTCAAAATTTTGCATCAACAATATCAATAATTCCAGTAAAAGAGTATTGTCTCTCTTCTCTAATTTTCCAAAACTCTTACCCAATACTTCTCATGGCCAGTTATGGAACCATACATAGACCTCTCCCCTCTTTAAATTCTACATCAACTATGACCTATCAGTAAATTGTCTCTCTTCTCAAGAATTGAATCCACCTGGTTCTCAAACTTCTCGTATAACACAGAACCCACAATCCAGCTATGACCTATCAAAAAATTTCATAAGAACCTTATTTGTGTGTCATCACCAACTTAAATGAATCCTATTACCAAAAAAAGTAGGAAACTAATTTGTGTGTTATCAAAAACCCAATGCAAACAATAAACAAACTAAGTAACCAGCATAATCAAATAAAGCTTGTAGCAACAGCAGAAAGGCCAATTTATTCTTCAGAATATTTGACTTTATCATCTCTAGCTCCTTTCTTCGATCTCTAACAAACGCATGAGGCTAGGTCTGATTCTGAGTTACGAACGTATGAGGCTAGATTTGGTTCTGGATCTAAGTAAATCCATTCCCATAAATTGGGAACACAGACCCTAATCGACTCAGGAAAACTTAAAAAACACAGAATAAGGAAAAAAATCACTAAAACCATATATGAATTTGAGAATTAAACCCTTACCTCTGGTTCTGAGTTGAGAATCAAAGTGAGCTTCAAAAAAAGCTCGTTGGTGATATTGAGAGAGGGAGAGAGCTGCCTATGAAATGAAGCTATTGTACTGAGAGATGTTGGGGGATGTTTTCTTTTTTAGTGAACCAACCTGACCCTAGTTCTTTTGTCTCATTTTTTGAGAGAGATGGATGGAGAAGCTAATAGAAAGAGAGATATGTATCGATAGGGAGAGAGGGACAGAGAGAGAGGTGATAGAGAGAGCATGTAGGCTTGGCGGAGCATCTTGAGAAGAAATCAAAAGAGAAAATTGAAGAGGGAAGGGTTTGGGTGTAATCGAGTGCCTCTCTTCAATTTTAAGCTCCGCGAACCCACAAGCGATTTCTCAGGCAAATCTCTTCGAGAAAACTCTAAACGCCATTCGCCCACTTTCGAGAACCCTAACTCATTGTCTTATAATGAAAGAGAGATTGAGAAAAGAAGGGTCATGTTGAAAAAAAGAGCAACTAGTTTTAAGCCCCGTGTTTTAAATTTTATGTCATTTCTAATTTTAAGTGTCGCCTTTCTTTACTTTTGATAAGAATAAATTTTACTTGATTTTTAATTCTATTGTTGTTTCTTATTTTTAACAAGAGTAGACTAAAACTCTTGTATTTCATTCTTATAGAATGTTATATTTCTTGTAATGATATAAAGATTTACAAATGATGGAGGAAAGGGCCCCATAAAGTCTATACCCCAACATAAAAAAACTCAACCTCTAAAATGTTGTTGAGACACATTTCCTATCTCTGAGATATATTTCCTATCTTTGATATCTATCACACTTTTTAGCAATCTTATGAGCATCTTTAAAGAGTGAGGGCCAAAAATACATGCACTAAATCACCTTAGCAGTTGTTCTTATCCCTCTAAAGTGTCCTCCATAGGGCAAGGAATGGCACTACAACAATATGTTATGGATCTCTTCCTCAGGGACACACCTCCTAAACATTTGATTAGGGTATTACTTTTAAAGGTATGAATCATCCCAATAATAGCTTTTCCTTGCTAGAAGAACCTCTTGCATCCTTGTGAATCCAGTTCTAGAGGAAGAACTCGACTTGCCAGGTAGATGGCTATGTCAGCATACCAAGGATCTTTTTACTGTTGAAACCACCACCAACTGCTCATCAGGGAAGGTTTCTGCTATAGTTGATCCTGCTACGGCATTCTCTCCAGTTTCCAACCTAGATAGGTGGCCTGCTACCTGGTTTTTAGTTCCCTTCTTATCTTTAGTCTCTATGTCAAACTCTTGTAATAGCAAGATCCACCTAATAAGATGAGGTTTGGCATCCTTTGTAGAGATTAGATATTAATAGCAGAATGATCAATGAAAATATTTACTTTTTCACCAGTTATATATGCTCTAAATTTATCAAATGCAAAAATAACAGCCAAGAGTTCTTTCTCAGTAGTAGTGTAATTCAATTGAGCCTCAGATAGAGTTCTACTTGCATAGTAAATGAAATGGAAAACTTTACCTTTCCTTTGTCCTAGCTCTGCTCTCACAGCATAATCATTGGCGTCGCACATGAGCTCGAATGGTAGCTCCCAATCACGTGCTATTATAATAGGTGTTGTAACTAAAGCTTCCTTAAGCTCAAAAAGAGCATTCATGTATTCATTAGTAAAATAAAAGTTCTATTATTCTCTAAGAGCATGCATAAGGGTTTTGAAATTTTGGAAAAATCCTTTATGAATCTTCTATAAAAACCTACATGCCCTAAGAAACTTCTAATTAAATAAGGATATATATCTTGGAGACATAGAACAAAAATTCCTTTATTTGCATCAAGCTTTCGAGGGGCAGGGAGCTTATCAATGACTTCAATTTTACCTTTATCCACTTCTATTCCTTTTAATGAAACTCTATGCCCTAAGATTATACCTTCATGAACCATGAAGTGTCATTTTTCCCAGTTTAAGACTAAATTGATCTCCTCACATCTTTCAAGTACTTTCTCAAGATTAGACAAGTATTTTAAGTATGAATATCTAAAAATAGTAAAATCATCCATAAATACTTCTAAAGTTTGCTTCACCATACCTGTGAAGATGACCATCATGCACCTTTGGAAGGTTGTTGGAGCATTGCATAGGCCAAAAGGAATTCTTCTAAAGGTAAATATTCCATAAGGGCATGTGAATGTAGTCTTTTCTTGGTCCCCTGAAGCTATGGTATTTTGATTGTACCCTGAGTAACAATCTAGGAAGGAATAATACTCCTTGCCAACCAATCTATCAAGCATCTTATCAATGAAAGGTAGGGGAAAGTGGTCTTTTCTAGTGGTTTTATTCAACCTAGTGACCACGATAAGTCACTCTACATAATAGAGTTGATGTACTATAATTTATCTTAGTAAAGCATCCAAGTTCACTAGACTACAAATAATAATTATTTTTCAAGTCACAAAGAACTCTTTGTAAAATACATTATCCTTAAGAGCTAATTTCATAGGACCGAAAAATCAAGTACTATTATGCTTGTGAATTTTTTACAAGAATGCATTGTACATAATATAAGAATAAATTATTTCCTTTTAATTAGACTTACATGTCTTGATAAATACGATAGAATTTTTGTACTTTTTAAGGCACAATCCTAACAAACATAGGGGAACATCCTTTCAATTCATTCATGACATTGTCAAACACATTGTACAATCCAAAATACCATGTGAATAAATGAAACACAAACTAACTGGAATGGAAATAGTACACAGAATAAAAACAGAAAAATAATAATATAAAAAAAATCATAAATCCAAATTTTAAAAACCAGTCCAATATCAATGCATAACATTGGTCTATACAAAATATCATCTTAAAATAGTTTATAGTCAACGATATTCATAGATAAATAAAGGGATAAATCCAATTCATACCCCAAGGGAATGATAGATTGATAGTATACAAATTTTCTCTCTCTCTCATGAATTAACCTAATCAGTTCTAGTTGATTCTATCATTCTTTAGTGTATAATTCATTTTAACCAAAACATTCATGTTCGAATCAAGAGGTTGTGGGAGACTGCAAATTATGTTAAAATTTGAAATGAGCAATGTATTTGTCATGTAAAAGAGGAAGTTAGTTGCAAGTTTTGAGTGAAATAAAATATAAAAATATTTTTATGTTAGTTTATAACATATGTTAGTTATTAGGGGTGTAAATGGCTAGTGTATATACATTAAGGGTATTTGATGCTAAAGAAAAGTTTAGGGGTATGAATTGCTAACTGGTCAAACTTTAGGTGTATGAATTGTTAACGGCTCAAACTTTAGGGGTATGAATTAGATTTAACACATAAATAAAATAAGAACTCAATTTAAATTACTACCCAATAAAATAACAATGACAATGTCAAATGTTGCATCAATGTTTTGTCGTTTTGTTCTTCCTAAATGAGGGAATACGAATTGGATTCTTGCACAATTTTTGGTTATGACCAACTTGACCATAACGATCATACTTCACACTTCGTCCATTTTTACATATAGACGAAATATGTTGCTTCTCAGTCTCTCAGCTCCATGTCTTACATCTGAAGAGGATATCTTTACTTTGACTTATTCTTGAACAGTTACATACTCCAATTACCTAATTGGTGAATGGCACCTCTATAGGTTGAAGCGTATTTAGTACACGAAAATCAATCACTAACTGAATACAAACTCATGTTCTGATTGTAAAAGATAGCACAAGCATGTGCACATGGTATATGATCTAACTCCCACCTCTGGCATGGACATGTCTGACTATCCAGGTTCAAATCATACACAAAACTGCCATGACTAGTGTGGAACTCATCAACGTCAAATGAACCAACCTAAAAAATCATTAACCAATATTGCAAGTAATCAACATATTAATATAACCATACAAAAATTAAATTTAAAGTATATAACACATACCCAGATAGTTCGAGCAACTATGTGTTCATCCCTAAAATGATCCTCGACCCACGTTGTAAGCTTCATTTTCATAAAAGATGGTTCCATCCTACATTCGTAAAACCCTCTCAAACATAGTTGTTATATAAATTCCAGTAATCTTATAATAGAAAGTTCTCATGCTTCAACTAACATATTATTAATACTTTCATAGATGTTAAAGGTCACCATGTTATAGTGTTTATTAGTAAAATATGCCTAAGCACATCTATCAAATCCAACATTCTCTAAATACGAACAAATTCATAGAGAAATCTTATCCAAACTTCACATGTGATGCTCAAAGTTAGTCATAAGAGAAGTCTTAACACATGTATACAATAATGAGATTAATTTTATTCGGCAACCTAAATCTTGTCTTCAAGTTCTGACATGGAGGGTACATGCATGCTCCATAAGAGGCAATAAAAAATACATACTAGCAGCCTTGGTGTCGATCGAACCCAATAACTAAATTATCAACATCTCCAATATAGAAATGTAACTTGCGCATGAACTATTCACATGAATCATCATTCTCAGAATCAACTATAAAGAATAATGCTAGTGGGAAGATTTGACTATTACCATCTAAAAGATAAGCAGATAACAAAATGCCACATACTTGGCCTTTAAAATCGTACCATCAACTGATATAATGGGTCTATAGTGTCTTTACTCATCTAGGACGTCTCAGTAGACGTAAAATAATACTTGGATCTTCCATACAATCCACAACATAACAGTTCAAAACCAACAACATAATATGTGTGTGTGTGTGTGTTTTTTAACTAAACTTTATACTAACAGTAATAAATTTATTGATCAATCAGGAACATAATCGTAGATGAGTTTGTTTCATGCAAAGCTGCATTGAAGGAATAACAACGTATGATTCTTTTGGAGATCCCAAAATAAAATCCATAATGTCTTCTTTCTACCCTTAAAACTTTATGATAGCTAACATGAATACCATGTTTGGCACGCATGTAGTCTACAATCCCCTTTGGATGACTCTTTTACAAGTAAACAACCTTGTAGTTTTCCTTCAAACACTTGCTAATCATGACAACACTAACATGCCTATGGTCATTTTATATAATATCTAATGAACAAGAATATTGACTAATATAACTCCTCACCAACCACAAATCACTATGCATATACTTTGATGCACACAAATACCAACAACAAGAGCCGTCAACATATATGAAAACAAACCGTTCACTATTTGACTTCTTTATCTTAAATTGAAAATTATTTTTTAGCACAACAACTTGTATTACTTTCTTCAATTCTACCTTACCAGCAAACAAAATTTCACCTTAACATGAAAATCAATCGGAACATTCGCAACATCTTCATACTAAAAAAAGTGATAGTCTGATGGGCGCTCAACAAGTACATTGTAAGAAGAAGAAAAATTAGTATTAACCATAGAACAAATAACATTGCCCTCATAAAACTTTTAATGATGGAGCAATCTCAATGACTAGTGCACAATAAACACTCTTTACAAAGGAAATAACCATAAAACATCACCATCATCCTTTAAATTCAAAATTTTATAAGAAAGTTGTACCAACATCGAGAACAACCTTCATAGGTACATGTTCTCGTGCATAAGAAAAAACCAAATTCATTTACAGTCATATTCAATAAAACAATAAATGTTGAATCAGCATACATGTTTTATTTTTTATATGTGTACATATTCATATCATATCATCTACCATCATAAAACAAAATAATGGGAACTTTCAATATACCTGAAAATACTATTTTAGTGAAACTTTAGAACAGTGAACAATGAACAAAAACAATACTGTTATACTTAAATTTTAGAACATTGAACGACAACAAAATATAATGGTGTTGCTTGGCTTCACATGGCATCATGTGGCTCCTTAAAATGAAGATTCATTTTTATGACAATTTAAATCTTTTCTCATTCTAATTTCTTGCTAGGAAACCATAAAAACAATTAAAAAGATAGAGAAAAAACAATGAAGCTCAAAAGGAACTTCAATGGATGCCAAACAACATCTTTTAGAGCTAAAAATCGAAGCTTCATACAAACAGATCGTCATAAAAACAACAATGAAACTAAAAAAAATATGATAATGAGATGTGAAATTTCAAAACAACAGAAGAAGCAAAGATATATCATTTTAGATTTATAACATGAATATAATCAAATAGACGACTCGATGAAAGAGACTCAAGGATGGCTCTAATAGCATAGTGAAAACCCAGGTTGCGGCTAACTCCTCCCAAACAAAAAGATAATTTAGAACTAAGGTCATTTACAAAACTCCCTCACTCTTTCAAAATCTCTCTATTTAAGGCCATCCTGAGATACCAAAATCACTCAAAACTCAATAATGTAATTCAATTAAACAATAAAACAATTATGTAACTCAAAAATAGATTTAAATTGATAACAAACACAAAATAAAGCTCGTAGACTGAGCTTTAACAGATACAAAAAAAGATGATCAATCAAAGCTGAATAAGGAACTTTGGAGATGCACAAACATGTGAAGAAGACAAACAAAAAGTACAAGGAAGATAACTGAAGATTTAAGCTAAGATTGGCGGCAAACAACACACGCTATCACGACAAAGAATTTTGCAAAAGAAACCTCAACTAATCTTCCAGCAAAACAAGGGCAAAAAAAAAAAAGAAAACTACAATAAAAAAAAAATTAAGGTGATTACTTACCTGAAAAAGGCCATTTGTGCGGGAAAAAAAAGTAAGGAGACATTTTTACATAATTAACTACTTAAAGTGGTGGTCTGTAATTTTCACTTATTTTTTTGTCTCGAATCTAAAGCCTGTTCATGAAGGATGTCAGAATATAGGAGTGAGGCTCAATTCTTTGAAATTGACTCAATCGTTTGTGTTTTGTTCTTTAGACATGAATCTGAAGCCTGTTTAGACTACTCCTTAATTGAAATCTGTGGAATATTTATATGGACTTGGCATAATTATTCACAACTCATTCGATATCATGTGATATAGTGTAAGTTGATGATAATATTATATGACAATGGATATGATATTGTATGGACCATGATGAGATGAGCTATTTTTCCTAATACAACAAGACGTACATGTTTACATTCTAGTTATTAAGTTTTGGTCAGCTCATTGGACTGGAATCCTTCCCATGACACAAGTGTATATTGATGGCAAACACTAAAAGGATATGTGGCTTCTAGAGAGAGCTATTAATAGTGTGTAGTGTGAGCTTGTGGAGTTGAGACATACACCAGTAGGTGTGCTCATCAATCTCTTACCATGGGTGATTCGATCGATGATCAACATGATGCTAAATATCCTTCATCATCGTGTTTGGCATATGGAAGTAACACTAAACTCAATCTTATGGTTTATCATGCTTAGAATCAAAAAGGTTAATTGATTGAGATACTAGGTTATTAATCTTGATGTCGAGATGATTAATGCTTTGATTCATGCTTCTTTATTGTTGATGTAAAAAATATGTCAACGTCGACTGTCGAGAGGATCACCATGCAATTGATTCGTCCAAAGTAGTAGGCCGGGCATCGGGGGGTGCCCCACCTAATACACTCTGACGATCAAATAAGTAGAGTGTTTAAAGAATATTAGCAGTGTGGAGAATTGCTTACCATTAAATGAAGATCATTATATATTTATAATAATTTTTTGTATCAGCCAAACATCCTGATTCAATGTATCTTCCTCCTTGATCTGATAAGGAATGAAGATATTTAAGGAAAATATTCTCCAAATCAGAATATTTTGGTTATCATCTTATCCTCTTTAAAAACCCTTGAGATTACCTTATAGAGGTGTTGTGTACCTATCATTTCCTTGTATGACTGATTATCATATTTTTGTTGTGATGAAGAAATGATCTCGGCTATCTCGAGTAGTCGCGATCCTAGGTATGAGAGGATTTCGGTCATCCACGTGACCTTAGAGTGTAAGCGTAGGTGAGGTCGTGTCCATTGGCTCAGTTGTGGCCTTGGTCGTAGAGGGTGTCTCGATCATCATGGTGAACACAGTCAAGAAAGAGTCCTCGATTTGGACTTAATGCGGGTCCTCCCTTGGAATGAGAGTATTTGGCCTTATTCAAAAATATTATTGAGTAGGCCTTAGTCCGAGTAGTTTTTCTCCCTTACAGTTTGCCCCCATTTCTCGAGTCTGGAGCATGGCAATAGAGTCAGGAAGTATGTTGTGGAGGGAGCCATGAGCTTTTACCCAAAATTTTGTATGTGCATTTAATCGAGTGTCAAGCATATGCTATGATGTTATGGTCATCAAGCAGTGGAGTTTGTGCCCAAATATCTAAGTATTTGATACGGGTTCTTGATGGCGTGTCAGAGCATCTTGTCTGAGTTGGGTGTTTGTCAATTACTCTTAGTAAAAATGTTATCATCTTAATCAATATTTGACTTCTTCATGTGACGTTGTACGTGACTGTGTCGGGACCTGAAGCTCTATGGTTCAGGTTTGTGCTAGTTGCTCTGAGTAATCATCTGGATTGAGTCCCTATATTTTCTCTGGCAGTCAGGCGGCTTGAGTTAGATCGATGATCATTCCAACTAAATTTTTACACCTTCGTCTGAACATATCGTGAGAACTTGGTGTTAGGATTGACTTCCTTTGATCTGATGTAGGCGATAAGACGGTCGGTCCATTGGGATTGCTTCACTATAAGGTTGACTTGGCGCTATGACATTAAAAGGTCTTTCCAAGGATAAGATTTTTCTGAAATCCTATGTTGCATTCTAGTGTTGATCCATTCTTAACTATGTATCTGGTACATTACTTTGGCATCCCATGTCTCATGGCGGATGGTGTAATTATTACACTTCATGGCGTGTGTCCTAAGGGTTCTTCTTACCCTCTAGAGTTGCATTTTCAGAAACTAAGTCGTGGCTGGGAACCAAAGGTTTTGATGCTTTGGTTGTTTACTCTTTCTTGTAACTTAATGTTTGAGGTTTTTGTCTATCCAAGTCACATGTTGATTCAGTTATTTAAGTCGTCCATTGCTTTGTTAAAAATTTATAGTGATTTTATGATATAGCTTGGTACAGTGAGTGTCTTTGAGCTAGCGTCGATGAAAATTGAGTGATTCTTCTCTTGGAGAATGAACTTTTGAGCATCTATAGGGTGATGCCGTCATCATCGTGTCATGGGTTTGGCAATATTTTGGAGTTATGGAAGGTGTTTAGCTTATATGCCCCCTAGGTATTGACCAAATATATTCCATGGAGTGGTGAGTTTGTATTCGGTCTTGTTGTTGACATCCTTAATTTGAAATACATTGCCCTGTTGAGCTCGTCATCACATTTTTGTGTGCTGACATGTCTGTAGGCGTAAGTCATCAATGCTCACGCTTTCTAGCGGTAGGTTTTGTAGCATTCTTTTCCTTATTTATCTAAATTGTGTTTGATTAATCCTTGACAATGAGATCCTTTAGAGTCATCTTCGATAGAGTACCAACGTCCTTTGAGGTTTATGAGATTTTGTCTAGTCTCAGTACCATAGTCATCTGTGTGACTTCAGGTACCTTAACCATCTATGTGACGTAGAGTAGTATAGTCATATGGGTGACATTGGGTACCTTATCCATTTGTGTGAATTAGGGGTATCATAGTCATTTGTATGACTTCGAGTCTCATAGTCATCTAGGTGACGTTAGGTGCTATAGTCATCTGTGTGACTTCCATAGTCATCTATATGACTTCAGATATCATATTCATTTAGGTGACTGCAATAAGTGATGATCGTAGTCATCTGGTGGCTTCGATTACCATAGAATACTACAGTGGTCCTTATGTCCTATATAGGGTATTTTCTCCTAGTCGTCTTAGGTGAGTAGGAGGCCTCGACGGTTGTGGCCTTTATCAAAGTCTTTCGTCCGAGTATCTCATGTATTCAAATGCCATGAAATATTATCATGGTCCTTTTTCCCTATGTAGGGCCTTTCTCCATATCATCACAAGTGATAAGAAGGCATCATCTAGAAATGGCCTTATGTGAGGTCTTTCGTCCAAGAGTTCCATGATCTCGAGTGCCACGAAATATTATCGTTGTCTTTTTGCCCTATTTAGGGTCTTTTTCCATATCATTTTAAGTAATAAGGAGGCCTCATTTAGCCTTGGTATTGGGCAAGACCTTCCATCCGAGAGTTCATGACCTCAGGCGCCACAAAATATTATTGTGGTCCTTTCGCCCTATGCAGGGTCTTTCTCCAGATTATCCCAAGTGATAAGGACGTCTTATTTAGCCATGGTCTTGGGTGAGGTCTTCCATCCAAGGGTTCCATGTCCTCAAGCGTCATAAAATATTATCATGGTCCTTTCGCCCTATGCAGAGTCTTTCTCCAGATCATCCCAAGTGATAAGGAGGCCTCACCTATCTGTGGCCTTGGGTGAGGTCTTTCATCTGGATGTGGCCTTGAGTGAGGTCTTTTGTTCGAGGGTTCCATGACCTCGTGGCTTTATCCATCGTGTCATCTTCTGGGACATCTTCTGTATGGCGTGACCCTCATTCTCTTGGAACGGTGTCATCTCCACCATAAAGTCAATGAATACTTGAGCGTTGATTGCGGTTCGGGGTCTGAAAAATATGTCAGCATCCAAGGTTGTCAGGATCGTATCTTTTCAGTTACTTAAAATAATTTTCTCGCTCAAGAATTTTAATGAGTACAGTAACAAAGATGATTCAATTTTAGTTTCTCAAAATTGAAGTTATAAAACTAAATTTTCACAAAAAAAAAATTCACAAAAATCACTTTACTCTTAATATCATAAACACACAAATAAAATTTTATAAATTCAAAAATTTGTGTGAGAAAGTATGAGTCAAAGCTCTTAGAATATTACAAAGATTTAATAATTTTGATATATGACAACATATTAACTAGGAGGTGAGTTTCAATTATACTGAATTGGACTTAAGAAGTGGGCTTCAACAACCAATCCTTTGAAAATATTTGATAAAACCAAAAAATATATGTTATGGTAATAAATATATTATATAAATATATAGTATATATTATATAAAATTTGTGGATAAAAATTCAAAATCTCGTTTGGCACTCATGGGTGATTGTTTTTTGCGCGGATTTTTGGTTTTGTTTTTAATTTGGATGACTATTTTTTATTTTTGTTTCATCTTGAGCTATTTTTTATTTTTCCCTGAAAAATGGGCTATTCTTGATATTGACCTAAAAAAAGACTATCCAAATTAAGATAAGGGTAGGATCGGTACGATCTTATCGATGTTACGATCCTACCGATCTTGTTTCGATCCTACCACGATCCCACTTGATCATGATTTTATACTTCATCTGGATCGTTGAAATTATAGGACCGCAAGATCGTACGATTCTACGATTCAGATCGTGATTTTGACAACATTGTCAGCATCGACTGTCCAGAGGACCGCCACCCATCACTCGGTGATTCATCCAGAGGCCTGTAAAAATCAAGATCGATTGCGAAAGTAGTAGGCAAGGCACCGGGGGTGCCCCACCTACTCCACTCTGAGGATCAAACCAGCTGAGTATTTGAAGAATATTAGCAGTGTGAATAATCACTTTACCATTGAATGATGATCATTATATATTTATAATTATTTTCTGTATCAGTTAAAGGTCATGGTTCATTGTATCTTCCCCATTGATCTAATAATGAAAGAAAATATTTAAGGAAAATATTTCTCAAAATCAAGATATTTTGATTATCTTATCATCTTTAACAACTTTTAAGATTACCTTATAGAGGTGTTGTGTACCTATCATTTCCTTGTATTACTGATTATCATATTTTTGTTGTGTCAGATAAATGATCTTGGCTATCTCGAGTAGTCGTGATTCTAGGTATAAGAGGACCTCAATCATCCACGTGATCTCGGAGTGTAAGCGTAGATGAGGTCGTGTCCATCGCCTCAGTCATGGAAAGTGGCTCGACCATCATGGTGACCTTGGTCAAGAAGAAATCATCAGTTTGGACTTAATATGAGTCCTCTCTTGAAATGAGATTATTGGACCTTATTCAAAAATATTACTGAGTGAACCTTAATCCGGGTGTTTGTTCTCATCTACATTTATTTCAATAATTAGTATTAGAGTCAACTGTTAAGGTTGTTAAACAAAAGAAGGATCAAAATTTCCCAAATTTATTTTCAAAAAAGTTTGTGAAACTTTAAAATGGAGTTTTTAGCTTGAGGGAACATTAAATCAAGCTCTCTAGTTGTTTTAGAATTTGATGGTGTGATTAAATCTATTTTTGATGCATTGAACCCAAAATATTTTATCAATTTTATGGGTTTTCGGAATGATTGTGATTCGAGCATATATTGTCACGTTTTTAACGAAATCGAATGTTATAAATCAATGGGTAATTAAGTTTTGAGCAAAACCCCTTTGATTTCATAGAAAACGGACCGCTGGTCGTGTCTCATACACATGGGTCGGCTGGAGTTGAAGATGACCTGAACTACACGTAGTTTTTTCTCAAAACTATGTGTGGTCGGTCTATCATAAATGACATGTAGTTTCTTCAAACGACTTGTAGTTGTTTTTATGGAACTACATGTAGCTTTTCAAGAAAAAAAAAATCTGACAGCTTCGATGGCGCGTGGAGACCTCATTTTGACGATGGTTTCTGTTCATCATTTGGTCAGAATACAATATAATGTTCTATTTGCTGATATACTTATTTGGGCATAAAAATCAATCATATTTAAGCTTTACCATGATTTTTCATTGCACCAATTGATTTTTATACACTGTGTATATGAAGAGATAATCATGAATGGTTTGTGTTTAATCATGTCAAATTATCCATGTTATGGCCGAGGATTATGTCTCCGACCCATCTTTTAATATCAACATTGACATTTATAGACATGGTTAATTAACTTAGAGGTAATTAATTAATCATCGTTGTCTTGAACATATAAAAGTAACATCAAATTTTGTCTTATAATTTATCATGCATTAGACTCAAATAAATTAATCGATTGCGACTCTAAGTTATTAATCTTGTTCTTTAAAATGATTAATACCTTAAATCACGCTTTTTTATTTCAACAAAATCAACAATTTGGTTCCATAGTTTTCTCTCTTTCGCATGGAAGAAATTGTTTATTAAATTGTTAAGGCTTGAAAAGACTCCTCAAACCAAAGTGACAAAAGAGTTGTCCTAACCAGTAGTACACTTTCAGCAGCAAACCATACTGACCCATTAATGTATTGGAACAGAGAGGGCCCCTAGGGCTATTATCAAATCAAGTTAAACTATTTCTGGGCTCACCAACTGTCAAAAGGGTTAGATAGTAAGGTAGGCTTCCTCTTTTGTTGTCCTTGTGATCAGAGTGAGTGACTAGTCATTTTATAATGGGATTGGGATCCTACGTTAATTTCAGATCTGTGAAAATTCTTACCCTTTTTTCATGCTATTCTTTGCTGCCTCAATTAACTGTAAAATGTAGAATTTTGTTGTGGCGCTTTTATCCATTAACAGCATAAATAAAGAGGTATATTGTGAATTGATGAGCCATGAAGCGGGCTTTTGTCCTTTGCCCTACAGCTCACTTAATCAAAGAAAGCAAATAAAAATATAATTTTTAACTTTTTTTTAAATAATATTGTCTAAATTATATTTAAAAAATTCTAAATTATCTTTTACATACTTAATAGTTAAATATTCAAACTATTTCTGTAGTAGTATGAAGAATGTTAATCAATAACACTATATAAGTTTTTACTAATCATGTTTTATATCTCCGTATATTAGATTGTATAAATCTTTTTTTCCAATACAACCAATCGCGTCACTTAAAATTATTAGCACAATATATCTTCAGATGTATGAAATGAAATTAGGAAGTAAGAAAAAATGTAAAAAAGAAGGTTATTAATTAAAATTTAAAACCACAATAATTTATAGTAACTATATACATTTGAATGAAATCCAATATGTTTTCATGAATTATACTAACACTATGTATCATTTTTTGTACTATCTAACTACAATATGCTTAGTACCTTTTCACCTTTTTAATTAAATTAAATTTTATTACTTTAGTTATCACGTGCAACACATGTTTAACAACTATTCATGTAAAATTTTGGTTCGAGGTTTTGATACAACGCTAAAGGGTATAGATACTTTAGGTCGTCATAAGACATCTACATGGTTTATTGTTAGTCGTAGTTGATTTTAATTATATGAATATTTTCATATTTTAATTAATTTCATAATTTTTTGAATATTAGTTAGAATGAGTTATTTTCCTTGTTTACATGTATTTTAGGATTCAAAATTCAAAAATAAGTTCCATATATGATAAGATATGGCTTGTGCTGATTTTAGGATGTTTTAGTTAGAAATTTTTTGGTTGTTTGAAGCTTATAAATAGACTCCAATGTCGTAGTCTAACATAGACTTGTTTAATAAAATTTTAGAGAGACGTATCTATATTTTCCTCCAAAATTTTGACAAACGTGAGCGATCCAACGAGAGTTTGATGCCTAATTGACTAACTTTCATGTGCGAATCAACATTCTTTTAGAAAAGTTGTCTTCAATTTTTTCGTAGAGCTTCTGTTACGTTAGTTGGTATCAAAGACGAAAGTCTTGAATGATGACAACTAGGAGACACCCAGCTAACAAGATTCTAGTGGAAGAGTCCTATGAATGTGACTGCGTGTGGCTGATTTGATGGAGCATGTTGGTCGTTGCAGGCCAACTAGAATCAATAGTAGAATCACCCAGATGATGATTTGAGTGAGGTAGATGAGTTCGAAGATGAACCTCCATGACAATGGTATAGGGCGCCAGTTTTGGTGCAAAAGGATCATCGGTGAGAAGCAGGTATGCATGCTGAGATCCTCGAGTTTCATGGTAGTCTTCAAGTTGGAGAGTTCCTAGATTGGATCATTACAATAGGAGAAACATAGAGAGTTCTAGAAAATAAAAGGGTAGGGATTGTGGCATTAAGGCTTCGAGGTAGAGTGCCAGTATGGTGGCTACAATTGAAGTTGACCAGCAACAGGATAAGGAAGGCAAAAATTAATTATTGGGAAAAATGAAAAGGAAATCGCGTTTTGAATTTTTACCCTATAATTTTTAGCAATTAATGTATTGAAGTTGCAAAAGTTCTGGCAAGGTATACGTATAGGGGATGATTACACAAAGTTACTTCGGAAACAAAAAAAAGTAAAGTCAATTTTATTTTGGTTATTCTCCCAATTTCAATAAAATGCAACTAGATCTAGTATGAGTTGGCGATCAGAACGTATATGGATAGAATTTATAAATGAGTTTTATCAGTTGTTTGTGTGTAATGATATTCAAGAAATCGATGACCAGTTGGTGGCACAATATGTTGGTTGGTTATGAGTAGTTTCAGGAGACTGTCAACCTGTTCGATCTTGTTAACGTTTATACAACACATCAGAGAGACTTACAAGGCACGTAGGACTAGTAGTGCTTCATTTGACAACGTAGTAGTAGTGGCACATGCCAGAGGAGTGAGTACCAGTAGCAACTCCACTACACGGGTCCTGTTACCACAATTCAATCTACTTGAGCAACGAGAAACAAAGTATAATGCTTTGGATGTGGTGAGACAAGTAAAAGACAAGTTGATTATAAGAAACTTAGGAGAAGGTATTGTTTGGAGACACCGAAGATGAAATCAAAGATGATGTTGAGGTCGGTGATGAACCAACTTTAGATAGGGAAGAGCCAACAAGTGTAAAACTAACAAGTGAAGAACTTGTAGAGGGTGATGCGAGTCCTTTATTAGTAGTGCGACACTCATGTGTTAGTACCTAAATTTGATGAGGGTCATTGGGTATGAAACGATATATTATAGTCCATTTATACCACTTGGACAAAGGTGTGCCGATTTGTTATTGATTCTAAGAGTTCTAAAAATAGTGTCAAACGGTGTAATTCAAAAATTAGGGATAAAGCCATAAAAATGTTTCAAACCATCAAAGCTGGCGTGGGCCAAAGAAGGATGAGACGTAATGGTTTCTTTTCGAGCTTTAATTTCCTTTTCAATCAGATCTAATTATAAGGATAAACTTTGGTGTCATGTTGAGGTAATAGATGGAGGTGTGATTCATGATGGATGAAAAAATACATACAATATGTTCTACAATAATACAAACATTATGTTACGACAAAGTAGGCCTAAAAATCCAAACCTACAGATGACAGTACTAGTTTTTGCTCACTCTCGCGGTTTGTGGGAGAGATGGAGATTCCAGAACGGTTTATGCGTTGATTGGTAAAGAGACAACTGCGAAATCGATGATTTCTAATGCAATCAACCCCATTGGTTGTAGAGATTTGATGATGTGTTCCTTATTGAGCTTCTAGATGGATTACCACCTTTTGCGTGATATTCAACATCAGATTGACCTAAAACCAAGAGTAGTGTTACCAAATATTCCACATTATAGAATGATCCCTAGTGAACATGAGGAGTTGCATCGACATGTAGAAGAATTACTATCCAAGGGGCATGTGAGGGAGAGTCATAACTCGTGTGTGGTATCAATCCTCCTTACACCAAAGAAGAATGAGTCTTGGAGGATGTGTGTAGATAGTTGGGCAATCAATAAGAGTACAACGTGGTACATCTTTCTAATTCTTCGGTTAGATGGCTTACTTGATCATCTTAGTGGCACAACAATCTTCTCTAAATTGGGTGTGAAAAGCGGCTACCATCATATTAGAATTAAACCTGCTGATGAGTTGAAAACATCATTCAATACATGGGAGGGGTTGTATGAGCGGCTAGTTATGCCTTATGTGTTATCGAATGCACCAAATAAATTCATGTGTGTGATTAATCAAGCATTGAGACCTGTCATTGGTCAATCTACCGTTCTATACTTTGGTGGTATCGTGGTTTATAGTGCTAACCCTAAGATGCAACTTCAACACCTACGAGAAGCCTTGTATGTCCTACGCGGGATAAGTTTTTTTTTTTTGCAGAAATGTGTTTTAATGACACCAAAAGTATTACTTCTTGGCCAATAATTTTGGGTAACAGTTTAATCAATGGAATAGTTTCCCCTGTCCAAAAACTATTATAGAGGTTCGGAGTTTACATGACCTTGCATCATTCTATCATCATTTAATTCCTCACTTCAGCGGTGTATGTCATCTGTGACTGATTGTATTAAAGGGGGGAGGTTCCACTAAGCTGATGGGGTGGATAAGGCATTTCAACTTATAAAAAAATGTTTGACGCCCGCCCTACATTGATGTCACTTGATTGTTCATTGTCTTTTGAGTTACATTGTTATGCTTCCAAGGTTAATATATGAGCAGTTTTGTGCCAATAGAGCAAATTTGTTTCATTTTTCAATGAGAAGTTACCAGGATCTCGTGCATGGTACGACGCCTACGATGTGGAGTTCTATGCTATTGTTTAGGCAGTGAAACGTTGACATCACTATTGTTTAGGCAGGATAAGGTTTCAACACGATATGTTTCTTGGTCTACCTACCTACAATTGTTCAGGATTGTTGTCAAACATAAAGCATGGTTCACGAATCGGGAACTGGATGCGCTAAGTCTAAGTAGCAGTTTGTTATCCATTATGGAAATTGAAGTACCTGGTTTTGATTCATTTCACGATTTATTAGACGTTGATCCCTACTTCTCTACTAGTATGACTAATGTGCAAGAAGGAAAGTAGTCAGAGTTTCTTCTGCATAAGAGGTTTCTATTTCGGAGAACTCAGTTATGTGTTTCAGATAGCGGCTTAAGTTTATAGATTATTCAGGAACTCTACGGTGAAGGACATGTCAGTCAGGACATTCTATTGTAGTGGTTCTAGCATCTTATTTTTAGCTGACCATTCATAAAGAGGTGGAGTGTTATGTAGAACGATGTCCGATTTGTTAGGTGTCTAAAGGAAAGGCCACAAATGCCGGGGTTGCACACAATCTGGCTTATCCATATGCAACCTTAGACATATGTGAGTACAGATTTCGTGGAACTTCCATGGACTCAGAGGGGTCATGACTTTATTTATGTTGTGGTTCATCAATTCTAAAAAATGGTGTATTTCATTCCCTTTAAGAAAACCATAGATGCAGTCAATGTTGCTCAGCTCTACGTTCGTTAGATATATCGTCTTCATGATTGCTCCTCCTATTGTTTCTAAGCTTGATACTCATTTTCTTAGCTAGGTGGAATTCGACGTGGGTGATTATGTGCAGGTAATTCTGATCAAGGACTGTTTCCTGCTAGTGACCATAATAAACTCTCAGCTTGGAAGATTGGGTCTATTAGGATTATTGAAAAAATCAACTCAAATGCATAGTGTCTGAAATCGCCAAGTCATATTCGAACGGGAGATGTGTTTAGTGTGAAATACTTGATTCCTTTTTCATGGTGATTCCACGGATGATGATGCTATTTCAAATTCGAGGACGAATTTTCTTCAGCCTGGGGAGAATGATGCAGTGCGGAAGGGTCTAGATACTTAGGATCATCATTAGACATTTATCGGGTATTGTAAGTCGTAGTTGGTTTTAATTATATCGATATTTATTATATTATAATTCAATTTTATTGTAATTTTCAGAATATTATTAAAGTTTAGTTATTTTTCTTGTTTAAATGATATTTTAGGATTCAAAATTACAAAACAAAGTACATATATGATAAGATATGGTTTAGGCTAATATTAGGATGTTTTAGTTAGGATTTTTGGCTTGCTTGAAGTTTATAAAAAGATACAAATGTTGTAATCTGAAAATAGACTTGATTTAATAAAATTTCAGAGAAAGTATATCTATTTTTCGCTAATTTTTTTTATAATCGTGAGCAATTCATCAAGATTTTGATGTTTAATTGACTGGTATTCGTACACGAATCGACAATAATTTAAAAGAATTATTTTCAATTTCCGTGTGAATTTTTCTCGTAGAGCTTCCGACATCAGGTTTCTAAGAGTACTTATAGGAATGTGATTAGTGAAAATAAGTTGAAATTAGTAAGAATACATGATTATGATATTTGGTGATACATTAGAATCTTGTACCAGATTATTAAAAATGCAAGATTATTGTATTAGATTTATAGAATCTTTTTAATTATGAGCGTATCGGATATTATAATTATCCTTCAAATATTAGAAAAATACTTTATACTTACTATAAAAAATCAAAGTGAAAAATTCAAAGAGAAAATAAGCAAAAAAGAATAAAAACTGGATCCCATAAAAATGTTGAAATGTGATTTAAAAGAACTCAGCCAAAATTGGGTTAAGAAAGCACAAACCCATTATAAATCGGGTTGAAAATGTTCTTTAATAAATGCAAAAAAAAAAAAACACTAATAACACTACCTAACAAATCCCACGTCGAAAAGTTTGATGTTCAGAATTCTCTACAGGCAGATGTTCCTCTTGGGATTAAGGGGAAAGAAATGGGGTTATGTTGGATGAGGTGTCTTCTTAAGCAAACATCAGAATCAAGAAAATTCCCAGCCATATTTATTATAATTAATTCTCACCCAAAGATACTCAATTACAAACGGCCTCCAAAAGTGATCCTACTTTTTACCCTTAACTTAATAATTCAAGTAGCACTTTTTTACACTAATTATTAGAACTTGGACATCATAAAATAAATGATATAAGTTTATTTAAAATATTAGTTTCAAAGATAAAAAAGATAATAACATGCATAGTTAGATAGCGCAAAAGAAATGATCTTTATAGAAAACAAAAAAATATACAAAATGCTACCAGATAATTACTCAAGGCGATAAATAAATAATTAATGTGCTTATAGGATAATTTATGGATTGCTATAAATAATTTAGACAATATTATCTAAAAATTAAAAGTATAATTAATAATTTAATTAAATCATTAATATAATCTTAATGTTTATGAACGGCAATTAAAGCATGAAATAGTGAGTAATTTATGTAAAAAAAACGTTTATCCCCTTCACCCATTTATATATGTAATATAGATGTATTGAACAATACTTACACCCACTTGATAAGAAAAAACACTTAAACCCCCAACAACTACTTGTATCTTTTCAGAGTGGTGAAGCATAAAAATAATCGTTTCTTGGGCAATAAATTCGAGTTTTCAAAGAAGTCGGCTTGTTTTCCCGAGATGACTTTGGTTTGGTACTCAAAAGTTTCCAATTATACGTAACGATGTTTTATAGTGTCAAAGAGAGGACTATGAATGTGAGTAAAGGCAGAATTAATGCAATGGGTCTGCCACTACAATCATTATCATGTAGAAGTAAATGCACTACCAGTACCAACCAAAACTTTTACAGAAGACAACTCTGCATATTTGCAGAGGAGGAGAAGATAAGGTTACTTGTAATGTAATGCATATTTGAATACACATACCAAACTATATGAGCTCTTGAACATGAGAGTGGAGAGGATCCATTTCCCTACTCGTCACCTCCTGGACCTTGACACATCTTAGTCACAAAGCTATTATGCAGATAAGAATTGTACTCTCTGAAATTGTTACCGTCAGCCACTGTTGGTTGGCTAATAAATTTAATGTGTTGATTCAATGTAAATTAGAGATACATTGAAGGGTGGGTCAGTGGTAGCTTAGTAAAATGGGGTTTTCTCTGTTTCTGTACCTTAAACAAAAAATACAAAAATTCGTAGGAAGAATGGAAGAGAGAAAATTTGTATTACTCATTTGCTTTGCTGAGCAAAACGAATGTACACGTTGCCGAGGAGAGACCTCTGCTTTTGGGTTTTCCTAAAATTCTTTCTATATAAAAAAATGCAATTGAAATTTCTTGCTGTTCTCAGTCAATTCAGCCTCAATCAGCTCTTTGTACAGTGGTCTTGAACAGCAAGATATACAGTTTTTGATCCATCGAGAAATAGAGAAACCCACCGACTGAATGTGTCACAAAAGACCCAAAACTCGTCCCCACAATACAGTGCCATGCCGGTCCGTACACCCCATCAAATTCCTGTAAAGATCCGAAACAACCCCCACAATACCCATTTACCAATCAATGATAAACTTAAAGTCCCAATTCATAAAAATCAGCAGGAAAAAAAACCTCAAACTTAATAAAAGATTTGAACAAAAAGAAAGTTGTCTATACAAAATAATCACATTGTGATTGCAATTTACCTTTTTGAGCGTTGAAGCAAGGGTCTTCGAGGTGAACTTTTCCATACTATCATGAGTTTTTCTAGCGAAATCAACAGCATGGATCTGCATAAACGGTGGCATATCAACTGAGAAAACTTTAACCCCATTGTTTGCAAAGACATCTGCCAATTCAACCTGTGACCCTCCAAAAGATCTCCTCCTTCCGCCTCTCGATGACAATGAAATTGATACCCTTCTACTTGTTGTATAATAATCATGCCCTTCTTCAATATCCTTACATTCTTTATTTTTGACTGTAGCACAAAGACTCTTATTTTCAAACACCTCATGTGCATCCTTCTTTTTAGTCAATATCAACTCGTAGAACTTCTTCTTATCCAAATCTTTGAATGAGTTAGTGGACTTTTTCTCATCACAAGCGTCATGTTTAGCTTTACTGACTTTTTGGGGTTGAGAATCTGCTTTAGGGAGAGAGAATTTAGAAGAAGAATCAACAATAGCAGAAACGGTCATTGCTGTGGCCTGTAAATGTGTGTCTTTAAGAGGTTGGAATGGCTGTGGATTAATGGATTTTCCAGATGTATGAAACTTGTGAATGGTTTGTAAAGTTGACAAGTTTTGGGGGGTGGACATGTGAGAGGGCTTAGAGAAACTTTGGGGATCTGGTTTTGTTGACATGGAAGTGATGGTTGTGGGTTTATGTTGTCTTTTGAAGGTGGGATCCATGGATGGCTTAAGGTCTGAGCCTTCTAAGTTGCGCCGCTGAGTGGCCTGGTGAGCCATGGGAGAGAGGAGGTGTTGGGGCCGAGAAATTGGGATTGGGAAGCAATGTTTTGTGATATCGTAAAATGGTTTTTGTGGGTGGAAGGGTGAGCGGTGGTCAGTTTGGTCGGCAGTGGGGTTCAATGGATGGGGTGTTGTATGGTGAGATGTAGAGGTGATTTCTACTAAGTTCTACTAACATGCGCTTGTTGCGTAGAACGTGGGAGGTCTGTGATGTTTGACCGTTGACTCGATCTGTTTTTTCTCTGATTTAGGGTAAAAGCAGATGGGAACAGTTTTAATCACTTCCCAATGAAATGATGTTTCACTAGGATTTGTTTCAAAAATATTATGCCACGTGTAACATTTTTACCTCAGGTTTTTTTTAGAAAAGCTAGAACTGTCACATTATATTGTGATTTGAAACTGATTGAGATGATAATCAAAAGAAAATAGTGAATTTTCACTTTCTGTTTTGGAAAAGCTCCTTGCTTCTGTAAATGACTGTTGTCATAATGCAAATTACAAAGGAAACCAATTTTACTTGTGATGTGATATCAGATTCACTAGATAACATTCTTCAAACGAAAAACAATAGTGATGCAAATGTATATGCAAGATTTACACATCACCTGATTTAAAAAAGTAAGGCTGTCGTCTTGAAGCAGGTGCTTCTTATCAGGTGTTCTAAAACCATGTAAAACTGAAAACAAAAGCCTAACAGTAACAACTAAGTGAGTCTTATACCAATCAACTTCAAATTCCTCATTTTTACAGTTTGGACTTGTAAGGATTTACACTGATTTTGACAGTATAATTTTGTCCGTTGGGGGGGGGGGAGACAGATTCAGAAAGGACGATACAACACACGCTTCTCTGATCTTTCACTGGAAGCGGATGGGACTGGACGTATAAGACCTGGATGATTCTCATCCCAGACAAATAATATGACAATAGCTACATGAGTAACATGAGAGCAGTCTAAGCTCAATATGTTTGGCATTCCTCGAACAGAAGATCACGTTTGGATATTGAAAATTGGCAATCTGAGTCAGAGGCAGGGAGGATAGCTTCTAATTCCATGGACTTGGCTGCCGAGCATCTCTAAAAACAGATGTGCCACCAGATGCTGCAGGAGAGGGAGAGGATGCAATGTAACTGGTTGCAGACACTGATACTGTTGGCAGGTTTGTAGGATGTCCTTGTTGCCCCATGGGACCAAAGCGTGAGGGACTACCACCAGTCCCCAAACTTCCACGGGATGGGGTTGAACCCTGCAGATACATATAAGAACCAATAATGACTATCCAGTAAGTCAAGAGAGGCAAACAAACTCTCAGAACATAGTTAAACACATATGATCACTGTGGATTCTACAAATGGATAAGAAATTAGTGGTAGGAATGTCTCTGCATGTACTTATGAAGATTAAAGAAGCTGGTGGCACCTGATAAAGATCTTACAAATTGTTTTGTTTTCTAGAAGATGGATAGTCATGATCAAAACAAGTTTATATCATGTTTATCAATCTCTGCATCAGGTAACGAGGTTTGTCTCCTCTCCTTCAAGTGCCTGGATAATAAAGGCTTTTAATGGTACGTTAACGCTAGCAACTGATCATCTGTTTACTGTTATCTGGTCCCCCCTACCTAGTAGTGAAAAAGGAGTGCAGCATTTCTGCAATTCAAGAACTTTGGATCTATCATCTATGTTTTTTATCGACGAACCTATCACCGATTTAGGTAACTTTAACTCAAGCGACCACCTAGCTAAACAAGTCAGAAGCTAGAAAGACATCGAAAGTGCAAAAAGGTAGTCTACAGATGTCCAGAGCAGATGAATACTGTCCCTATCAATTTTGTTCAAAGCCACTTACTCAACAAAGCTAAAGTGTTAAAGTACTTTGCAATTCAATCCATTACTATAATGGCCAGCGTCCATAATTTTTTAGCGTACCACCAAGTGGGGGAGCTTTTATCTGCGAATAAGCACTAGAGAATTGCAACAGTTATCTGAGAATTGCAAACAGTTATCTTATTAGAATTAACTGTCTGGTTCAGCCACCAATCTCAGATGAAAGTCTTAGATGAAAACGTAGGTCAGAAGACTTGTAATACTATTTGTAAAACCCGATTTCAATCTATCACCCACCTCAATAGTCAATTTAAAGAAAACAGTTTCGATCACGCTCACCAAACACAATTTAAATCAAGAGATATTACCACATTGTGTTGAATATTGGCAGGTCTTCTAAGAGGGGACTCTGAAGATGGTGACATACTGCTCGTTCGGTGCATTTGGCGAGGATGAAAATTATGGTTTGATAGATTATCAGCTTCCCCAGCTTCAACATCTCCTCCAATATTTGCCTCTGAGCCAATCCTAGGAGCAATATGCTTAATTATTGATCCAATGTCAGTTGTGGAATCAACTGGAACTGAAACGGACGGGCGAATTGTCATTCCTTGCATACTGTTTCGCCTCTTCAGTTCCTCCTCCACATGCAAGATCTGTCAACAATCATCAAACTATTTAGTATTCAAAGTGACGATAGCAATATGTATGGGCTTCATTGAGGGGAAAGACAATAAGAAACGATTAAGATAACAATACAAGAAAACTCTCAAGTCCCAAAACAAAACAGGCAGGATGAAACCTTACCTGCTTAAGCACTTGAACAAGGTTGTGTTTCTTTGAATTTAAAACTTCCAACTTTTCATCAATTTCCCTTTTCCTTTTCTTCTTGGCATCTGTCAGATCCTCATTGCTTGCCTAACATGTTAAATAAGAACAAATTCAAACCACTGGAAATGTATACAAATGAGCATCATCCAAAAACTTTATTAACTAAACTACTGTAAGTGACCTGGTTTAAGTGAAGTAACAGGAAGATTCTCTAAATTGACAACCAAAAATTTTACTAACAGATTTGCAAATTAGCCGACACTTTCATTACATTTTCATAATAACTGAACTTTCAATCTAAATTACATCAACATTCAGTTCAAATACAGTGCTTGCTTATACAATGAAAACTCAATGACAAATTTACCAGTTCTTATTATCAATCCATATCATACACAAGATAGCAAACGATTATCCATATGTTGTCGTACCTCTAAATTAGGGTTAGCTATTTCAGCCATATTTCCATCTTGTCTCACCAGGCCGTGATCCTCTGCCGGATCAGAAGGTTGCTCTGGCACATCAGGTTTAGAACTAGGCAAGGAATCAAACTCATCTATCGGATTTATGGAACATTCTCCACGATTATCCAAACCTTTCTCATCCTTCACCTCTTCAGGAGGTTCACCTCCGCTAGGACCAGCATTTTCTGCTCCCATATGGACCTGGCAGGGAGAACCTTTGTGTTTGGGTGCCTCATCGTGTCGCTCAAGAGTAGGGTCTACATCAACATTAGGACTAATGGAGGTGGTAGCGGTCGTGATGGCGGCGGCAGTGAGGAGGCGGGAGAGGGCTACGGAGCGTCGTTTCAAGAGGGTTTTAAAATCTCGGGGGGTGATTTTAGGGTTTGGCATAAGCCACTGACGAGGTACGTCTGGGACCTTGTGGAGGTTCCCTCTATAGAGTGAAATCGCCACCATCTCTTTTTTTTTCCTCTGAAACAAGTAAAAGACATTTAATTGCATCATGATCATAGTAGCTTCTTTTGTTACCCAAACTACTAAAAGATTCTTTCCGCTATTAGCAGATAATCTTCATTAAAAAAAGAAAGTACAATAAGACAAGTCTGAACTTCTAAAATTGTTCATCAACAAGTTTGAATATAATTCACCGTCGTTGAAAATGACTAAGGTAACAAGGTTGCCTCTTCAAGAGCAAGAAAATGTTGTTAAAACAAGTAGTACACTTCTCCTTCACTATATAAATCCCATCAGACTAATCACAATGCCATCTTGAATATACAAACCGATATAATCATACGTAAATAAGTATTCTAGCATCAATAAGCAGCAAGAAATTTAAAACCCACAATAAATTAAGAGAAAAAACAACACTTTTTTCAGCAGAAAAGCACCAAAAATGTTAAAACCTTCTACATGGAAGCTCCAGTGGCACCGCGAGAGAGGCGGGGAATGCTTGAACAAATGCCTGAATCAAACAACTTCTAATAATTCGGCAACTAAAGTCAACTCTCTCTCAGCCATGGAAGCTCTCAACTTTCTAAGTTCTGGAAACCCACCATGTTCTCCCCTTACAATGGAATTCGTAATCTCCAAAAAGAAACAGACACATGAAGAAGAAGTAGAAGGCTCATTCTTTGATTTAGCGCTAATCACAGTGGCAGAATTTGACACCAACCAAATCAAAATCACAAATAACAATCAGCCACACGGTGAAAATGCAAGAGAAATCACTGGGTATTTCTCAGAAAAACAAGAAGAAAATTTACCCAAAAGATAATGTGTGGGATTATCAAAAGATGCAAAAGAGAATCATCCAGGATTATCGACTAAACCAGTTCTTCATGTACTGAATGGTACAATCTTTGAGACAATATAATTGACATGAACCAAGTATATATCCTCCAGAAAGTGGATGTAAATCCTATTCCTCGTTTAAATTGAATATGCATTCAAGTTCTTTACCAATTTCAACAGAGCCGAGCAGGCTGCTAGTCTTCATATTAGGCATATTTGACAGACATCGATATGAGAAATAAAAACTTGATAGTCTTCATCACTCTAGTTTTCCTTATTTTCTAATCTTGGTACAGTAGAAAGTATTTGCATACAGTCTAGATATTGAAACTATTTTGCTTATCTAGAAATAACTTGCCAAAAATATTCTCCACATGAATTCTCTCCATTACGTCCTTCAGATAACTACTTAACTTACTAGGGGAAAATATAAATGCATTAAGAGAGTGAGTGCATAGGAAATGCCTCTATCTGAGGAGATTGGACAAAAAGTTCCATTCATCCTCAGTAAATCAAAATGCCGATAACCAGCACCAGGTGCATAGGAAATGAAGCAATCATATATTCTTATAAAACAGTAATTTATTCTCAACCAGATTAGATGTAATACTTTCCCATTTTACCGTGAAAGCTCGTCGATTCCTACTAGAAAATTTTCGGAATCACAAAATAATAGTAGAATTTGAAATCTCACAACCTAAAATCAACAAACCCTGGTTGTCGCGGGCGATGGAGCCGCGTAGTGTGGAGAAGCCGGAGTTCGACGCGGTTAGGACCCTGGATGTCGCGGACGATGGAGCTACGCTAATGGTGGAGAAGCCGGAGTTTAAAGCGGTTATGGGATTGGCGATCTTGGCGTTGGAGAGGATGAGAGGGTGCGCGGGTGTGAGCCAGAGAAGGTTTCGAATAGATAGAGAAGATGAAGTTGGCCTGAGGCTGAGGCGACGTCGAGAGAGAAGAGCTGGGAAAAGAAAGAAAGGACACTTGGACTATTAGCAATGATTTTTGGGGACACTTGCAGGCGAGTTTCACACAACCCACCTCTACTAGAGGGAGCTCACTGAAATGGTGTCGTACAAGGCAACAACGTATATGTTGTTAATGTGTTGAGTATGGTATAATAGTGTCATACCCATTATATTTTTTATCTCCATATCTATAAAAATTGAATAGGTCTGGTATGGAGAATACCCATTTAGATTAGATATTGGTGGGTTTTTTCTATCCACATTGTATAATTTATAATAAAATTTAAGATAAATTATAGTTTTACAATCTTATAATTTGTGATAATTTTCATTTTAGATTTTTTATTTTAAAAATTAATAGAACAGATATTACAATTATTTTTTTTATATAAATTACACTTTCTGTTACACGAATCAAAATTACCCAAATTATCTTTAATTCACCTTCTTTCTTATTCCTTTTCGCAGACCCGAGTCCCCTCTTATTTCTTCTTCCATTTTCACGAAGCCATTGTTGCAGCAACCCCTGCGATTTCAACTTTGTTCTACTGTCATAATAATCATATAGGGGACTTTTCGATATTTTTGCGGACAGTTTTGGAGAGAGCTGTTTATTATTCTCCTTGATTGGCTGGAGTTATCAGAACCGAATGGACTCTGACCCAAACCGATCCAATACGAATCCTCTGACGAATCATCCTCGCTAAAAACCTGACTCTTTATAACCTCCCACCAACCAAAATGCTCTCTACTCTTCAAAAATGGTGCTCGCCCCATCCCTATCTGGGCTGGTATCTTGTTCCATCTCAGTCTCAAATACATCCCTGACCTGGTTAGATGTAAACACACCCGAAAAGGCTGGCATCTGAGAACCGCCAGGTGTTTCAGAAGTAGATTCTTCATTGTCGTTGATTTCCTCTTCCTCGATTCCAAAAAATGCATCGAGACCATCCATGGAGTCACCATCGAGGTACTGAGGGAAAGCCGGGAGAATTCTAACCATTCCAGATCCTGTACGGCCTGATTGATTGGTGGAGGCATCTTCACGAACGACTATCTTCTCCAGGAGAGGGACGGTGAAGCTGGTGACAAAGATGCTTGCTCTTCCACTTGGCTCTGACTCAGCACCATTGGCCATGGAATGCTGCTCACTGAAGCGTCTTAGAGTCATGGCTAATGGATTTCCTTCATTTCTCCCCAAAGAAGTTGAAAATATCAAAGACCCATTTGCTCGAAAGGAAATGAAAATATCATGGATTGAGAGGGTGCCCGTACATGTACCTCTTTCCATTTCTCTAGATTTTGTTTCTTCTATCTTATAATTTAGTAGCTGTTCAATTGGGTGTATGGACTTTTGGAATCAAATGAGAATTTTATTACCTTATGTCCATAAGTTTGTCATGGCAGTGCTCTAACTTACGGTTTCATCAGCTTAGCCACAAATGCCAGGTTGTGGTAAAAAATTGCGAGTGTCATTTTATGTTATCTTGATTTCATTGAAATTCAAAAACTGCTAGGCTCTTGCTCAGTAGAACAAACTCGAAAACGCAAGGGCTGCTGCAACAATGGCTTCGCGAAAATGGAAGAAGAAAGAACAGGGAACTCGAAATTGTGAAGAGGAAGAAGAAAGAAGGGGGAATTAAGGGTAATTTGGATAATTCTTCTCACGAGGCTGCTTGGTAGTTAAAAAGATAATGTGATATTAAATTATTTGTTATGTAAGTACCACATCAGCAAACTGTGACGAACCACTAATATTTTTAAATAGAGATCCTACGAAATATCTAACGTGAATAAAAAAAGTAATTGTAGGATATATTCTATCAATTTTTAAAATGAATGTCTAAAATGAAAAGTACCACAAACTATAGTTTGCCTTTTTTTTCCTTCCTCATTCGTCTAGTGTGTTCTTCGTCTTTCCGCGATAGAAATTTTACAACATGATATTCAAAATAAATTTACAAAAATTCCTATACCCAAAATGGTTTACACAAGATCTAGGGAAAAATAAAGAACAAAGCCTAAACCCGAAAGTCACCATACAATTAACAATTCATCATTATATATACATTCAAATAACAAATCATCCATTCATTCATACATATCAATATATATATATATTATGAACGATGCAAGAACACCCATACAGTATTTAATATACAAATATATAAAGATCGCTCTGATACCAATTGTTAGAATCCGCGACGACGCGTGGAGATGTTTTTAAAAAAAATTATAAAACGATAAACGATTGTATCGTCGCAGATCTCAAAGATAGAAGCTTTTTAATTGAAAAACACTTTTTCAGATCAGATCCAGTATATATTTATATATTAAATCAAAAACATATATAGATATAAAATATACATCTTGTAGTCCAATCAAGCGTCATTGCAATACAATAATCTTTCTATCCCACAACCGGTAGACTTCGAGATCCACACCACCACCTTTCAAGCCAATCCTCAAGCACACTAGGACGTGTGTGGGCACATAGAGTATATCAAGAACACTTTTCTATCTCTATATGTGCTCATTACATGAGATCTAGAGATTTTTTAGAAGGATTAATTTGCGATTCAAACCTCTAATTGAAAACAATTAAAAGTTCTTCACAGAGCATTTTGATTAACTTTTAATCTCAGAGAATTTCACCCATGATTACAACTGTGTTATTAGCACACTAAAACTATTAGAATAATATCAATATATTTTCTAGGTAATGGCATAACGGATTTTTTTAAGAATTTACATTAAATAATAAATTAATTATAAATGTGCAATTGAAGTGTGACCCACTACAATTATACAACAATGTAGTGTCACCAACACTACAGTGAGCCGTGAGGAGTCACAGTGCCTCACGATACTGTAGTTTCACGCCACCACTGTAGTGTCATGAGGCATTACAGTGTGTCACGTCTCACTATAGTGCCACAAGGCACTACAATAGTCCATGTCAATCTCTTTTCAAAGTCAGTGATTGACATGTGGCAGTCCAACATGTCACGTGGTAATTTTTATAAATTTTTTATTTATTTTAATCAGATAAATATCTAGATTTTAGTTAATTTAAAAATTAACTTATCCGATCATCCCTATCGACTAGCTTATATGTTAGTTCAAACAATAGATTTAGTTGATTCAAAAATTGAATTATTATCTCATAATAATTAAACATTATCTAATTTTATAAATTAGATATTTTGTCTCACTTATCGATTAACACAAAGTTAATCAAATATTATTACTTAATGATAATTTCCAAAAATTACATTAAATAATTCAATTATTTAATTCTTAATTAATTAACCATATATGGTTCTCTCATAATTATATACTTACCCCAGAAATATAATTCATTTTGTAAGTCAGTCTATTTCTCATGTTCTAAAATATTCACACCCTAAACTGTGTATTACAGAGATGACTTGGGGATCATGGACCCATAATCCGAAGCTCCAATAACTAGATTATTAATTAAACTCTTTAATTAAATAACCTTATTTATTAATTTTATTATTACTCACTATAAGTACCATAATGTATTTACAGAGTGTTCTCGTATAGTCCATTGATATAATCATTTCATGTAGTTATTTCCTCTAATTATTCGTTCGTAAACTAGAGTTGCTCAAAATTATCATTTTATCCTTCTAATTACCTCTTATTCTTTAAGTACCATTAATTCACTAGTGAATGATCAATTTATAACCATAATATAAATTTGAGCTCAATTGCCATTCAGTTTCAGAATTAACACTTAAAGAAATCAATATACGATCCGTTGGGAAAACATGGATTTCAAATCTTGTAAGATCATCTTCTCAGTCATCTATGTCACTGAATCTCTAAAATAAAAGTCACTAGCCTGTTTTACAAACAAACCTTAACGAGTAAATTAAAAGATTCAGTAGACATGCATAGGAGTTGATGACTACTCAAGATTCAGATTGATCTACATATGATCATCAATTTTGATGTGTATTAAATCTTTATGAAAAATGGTAAGTTAATAAAGATATTAATCCACGTCTGTGTTCTATATAATCTAATTATATAAAGTATTTTCACTATGATATCTATCCACATCTATGATCCAGATCTAGATCACATGCATTCATAATATTTAGTGAACCCTACTAGCAACCATTCATTAAAGATTTCATACTTTAATATGTTGCGGACTATTTTATTCATTATCTATGATCTTAATTCTCTCATACTTATATGAGATCACAGTCTCATTAATGAATATGAAATTTTCATATATTAATCCAAAAGAACAATTATAAGAAAAATGTAACTTCATTAATTTCATATTAAAAATGTCTAAACACATACTTTGAGATACACTATGCCTGGTAGCGGCCACCTATATTCAAGTTATGGTAGTTGGATCATGCATTGCTGACAACTTAGGTTACTGAGTTGTTGCATCAGCTCGGTCGATTGATCATCCACTAGCGCCTCCTGCTCAAGTCCAGTCGGAGCCTACCATATTGCCATCAGCTACTTCTCAATAGTCTTTCATAGAGGTTCCTCCTTATTTACCTCTAGCTCAACCTGAGGAGAATGCACCTCCCTCTCCTACCTGGATATCTAGGCTAGGGACTATTATATCCCAGGTGTAGCATATAGGGTTTCTCTTACTTTATACTTGAAATTGTTTCTTTGCATTTTGGTGTAGTTTTCCTTTTCTTTTTATAATCTCTTTTGAATGAAACAACATATATTTCCAGTGCTCTATCTTACTAATTTCAATATATGTGAAATATTGACGTAATCTCTCAATGCTGAAGGAACTTTTTCGTATATGGGCTTCAACCATCTAACTTAAAGGTTCTTAACCTCTTAGTAAAATGACTTCTTCATTTCTGAGCTTTAATTTTTATAACTTAGTGGTGATTTTAACTTTTCTCTGCATATCTGAGCAACAACAAAAAAATTGAGAGAATGAAGTCAAACCAAAGAAGGAGTGTCTTAGTGGGCACTAGGGGAACCCTCAAAATTTCTAAGTCCACTCGAAGAACATAAAGACTAAGACAAAACCGGGACTTTTACTTAAAGAGCAAATAAACTTGTTAGTTATATGCGCAAAAAAGATCTTAAGTGTTACAGTCAGTCTACTAAGTCAGTGAAATAAACTAAGTTGAAGGACAAACAAATGAGTCTTCATAATTAAGTAATGTAAGTAAGTTTCACTTCAGGTTAATTAAAATTTCTAAGTGAAAGCCCATACTAGAAGAAATCTCCAAGATCAAGTAATAAGAGGTTAGTACCACTTCAAATACGTGTTAGCGTTTAAGTTATATAACATGCATGTGCTGCGTTATGTCTTCCTCCTTTTCTTTGACTTAAGGTATGCATTTCTACTGATTCATGAGTCAGTTACATTGTATGACTTTTAAAAGTAAATTTTGAGGTGCTCAGCATTCTAAAGGTGAGCCAATGTTCATCATTCTAAGTCTTACAGTCTATACATTCCACGTCGTACAACCTCCATCACTACTAAGGTCCTTCCTAATTGGGATCTAGAGCTCCTACATCTCTTTCATTTTTCTTAAGATCATGTCTCTTGCTCTAAGACATCATATTTTGGCTATAGATGTGTAGTATTGAGAGCAATGAGCTGGTGTGACTCGTTCTTTAGGTTTGCCTGATCTTGTAGCTCTTCTAGGTCATTTAGGTTGTACCTGAGTTACAATGTGTTCTACTCCAAATCATAACTTTGGGTTTTGTAGGAAGACATCCCAACCTTACTGTAATGTCTGCCTCGGTCCCAATTGCAATTATGTATGGAGTCTCTCTTGTGGTTTTTCTACTAGTCGTTCGGTATGCCCAAAGCACAATGGGAAGTTCATTTACCCACAACCCTTTCCTGCTCCTAAGCCTGGTCTTGAGGTTGTGCTTGATTGTCTTGTTTGCTACCTATACTAGCCAATTAAATTGATGGTGATCTTGTGATGAGCTTGAGTGCTTGATACCGACTATTGGCATGTCCAATTGAACTTTGCATTATCGAACTGTATGTTAAATCTACAGATTATGTTCTTACATACGCCGTTATGGGTAATGAGTGTGGCTAACAACTATTCTTCAACCCGTTTGGTGAAGTTGTCTATGGCTACAGTACTGAATTTTTTCTCTCATTTCCCCATGGTTAGAGGCCTTATCAAATCCACCCCCACTAACAGTTGGTGAGGGATATTCCCAGACCTTTAGCACTTGTCACATTTTTCTAAAACATTTTTGGTGTCGAGGACCATTGTGTGCCAGTAATATACTTGCCTTTTGAGCTTGTGTTATAGGGTTCCCGGCCACTGTGGTTTTCACAAACTCCTTCATGAACCTCCCTCATCATATATGAATCCTCATAGAGGTTGAGGAACCTCAAATAAGGATAGGAAAATGATCTCTTATACAAGACCTCATTCATGATTTCGTAGTTGGCGCCTGAATCATAAGTTTTAGGATTATTTTTTTGTTTGGAGGTAGGACTTCATCTTGCAAGTATCTGAAAATCAGGGTCATCCAAGAGGGGTTTTATAGAACTCTGTCCATCTTACCACGATTAAGAAGATGCTATGCTCGTATAACAGATATAACCTTTAGCATCGATCATTGTTGAGATCCTTTAAATTTGAAGCTAGGTCCACGTGGAAGTAGGAAGCAAACTTCCTTATGATAACAGTCTATGTTGGCCTAGGATTACATCAAAGTCATACAACCCTAAGACTATGAGTCTAGCATCCATAACACAATCTGCAATCAACACTAAGCAAGACTCTATCTCTTTATTAGCTAGGAAAGAAGCTTAGAAGGCATAGAAACACATAACTCAAAGCCCAAGGGCACAACATGTAATAATGCATAAGTATCAAATGAAACCGATATAAATGCATGTGACCGCTCAGCTTCTTGACGAGTTAGTGCGAAAACCTTTCCTTTTGCTCTATCCCCACCCGTATTGTTATTCTGTCCCTAAGCAAGTAAAAGGCATTGTCTAAGAAAATGACCGATCTTTCCACACTTGAAGCAAGCATTTCTCTCCTTATAAGACATACCATTATGGTGCTTAGTGCAAGAGCGCACAATGGATTAGATTTCATTGCCTATCTCTTTGCTTTCGGTTGCCTTAGATTGCATTATGAGGTTTTCTTTTCCATTAAATGATTTTTTTTACCGTGGTGGCATTCGAGCTCCGCTCCTTGATCAATGCAGCTTCAACCACGACGGCGTAAGTAGTGTGCTTATGATATGCCACAACACCATTTATCATAGGACGAAGACCCCTTCAAATGATTGAGCCTTCTTAAGCTCATTGTCAACACAATGAGTGGCATATCAAGTTTTTTCCTTAAAATTTCCTCTCGCACTCTGCTACTATCATGCTTCCCTCAATAAGCCTAAGAAATTCAACCTCTTTATTTTCTCTACTTATGACCAAAAAGTATTTATCAAATAATAATTCCTATCCCACGTCACTGGTGATTCTCAATGCCATGGGCTCTCCACGTAAGTTCCCACCCCCTTTTAGTCTCCCACGTCAGCATGAATGTTGCACATCCAACCTTTTAAGAGTCTAAGCACATCATATACTGGAAAACTTCCTCTAGCCTAGTGATCTAATCATCATGTATTACTGGATCGGTTGAGTGGCCATCAAACTCGGGTCGGTTTAGCCTTTTGAATAACTATATCAGATGTATGTCGACTGACGTTGTCTGTTGTGTTAGTCGAGCTGTTACCGTCTATATCAATAGTTCCAGGAACTCTTGAAACATTTCAAGCATGGTCGCTGGTGGCTTAGTAGCTGGATTGACGAGTGCATGATTGTTCTTGTTTCTCGTCAAGGGAGCCATAACACTCGTACCCACAAAACCCAAGACTTACCAAATATGTATAATCTTAACGCATAAATATAATGTAAACATAACAAACATGTCATAGCAAAACAAAAACATATCATACTAAAACAATAATTGAAACACTTATAACATACTTGGGATGTAAGGTGAGGTAGAAGCAGAATGAGAAACTTGCCATGTTATTCGTTAAGGAAAACCTACAAAATCTATAACCTTTGCTATGATACAAAAATGTAACTCCTCGATCCCCAATGGTTAAACATCCATGTAATTTCACATTTCAAAATCCCCGATTCAATTGAAATCCTAATTTTAAGAAATTCCCAAATTAAAAATCCTAATTTTACCCTACTAAAAAATTTAACATTAAATAGTTGAAGCATTAATTTGTCACGAAACAATATTTAATAAACTGTAGTAAATATTGTACTAAACTTCATAATAAAGCCAACGTGAGAAATCCATAAATCATAAAAACTCTAACACCTGATCGTAGAATAAAACATGCTAAATCATAATTTGCTGAAACAATTATAACATAATGAAAACTCCATTTCTTATGTCTTATAATTATTCATAAATTGGAACTCCTAGGTTCTGCTATTAAATTCGATGGCTATGGCAGTTTTCACTTCTATTGCTTGTCGTCACCTACAACATAATCAACTGTGGGGGAATGAGTATTGAGAATAATCAGTAAGTAAACTTACATACTAATAAGCTTTACATGTCATAAATGCAAACAAATAACAGATGCAATTATAATTTAACATACTCACTTGATGATGAATTTACATAAAGTACTTGAAAATGACTTAGTTCATTCATGGTTATCATGTATCTTGACCTTGTACTTGTAACTTGTCTGATGATAATTCGACTATACATAGCCCCTAATTAACAATCTAACTAGAACTGTTTCACAATTGAGCTTGAACTTATATAGTGAACATGACGGAATGGGTGTCCTGGAGCCGATGTCACTTAAGGTTATTGACCCGGTTATTCTAGAATAAATTTTGATGATAGCAAATCATTAAGATATAATTAATATATTTAATCAAGTGTACAAGAACAAAATGATCACAAAGACGGATGCACGAAAAGCTTGAAGGAAAATGGACGTGAAGAATTTATTTTTATGTATTTTTGTAATAAGAACTCAATTAGGTTGATTTAATTTCTCTAGGCTCAAGAATACTGTCAAGCACACCTCACCTAAAAGATAATCAACCATTTATGTCATAAAATAAACCCCATAAGCTAAAACGCTTGAATTACCCTTTAAAAGACCCAAAATTCATTGTATTAAGACTTTTTAAGGTTAAATCGGCCAGGCTTGTGTGAAATTGGTTAAACCGGTCACACCGTTAGGCACACCGGTCGGACCGGTACCCTGTTTAGGAATAATCCCCTAAATCAAGCACCAGTTTCGCTTTCCAAACCGTTCAGACCAATTCTGGGACGACTCTCTTTCTCTATAAATATAGGAGTCCTTTTTACTTTTTCTCACACACTTCAACGCCAATCTCTATACTCTCTCTAATATTTCTCACATCCTTGTTCTATATTCTTGAACTTTGAGTTGTTATATATTCCTGAGTGGGAAAAGTAGTTGTGATAGAAGAAAAGAAATCGTGGGAGAATTACTATGAGTTTTGTAAGAGATTGATATCGCAAAGAGCTGATTGTCAAGGTTTGGTTAGTACTAAAACCAATAAGGATTGTAAAAGATTTGGTCTTCACCCTTAAGAAGATCGTGAGAAAAAATCTTCAAGGGGGGTCTTTAAAGCGTAGATATAGGGATAAGCTTTCTGGAATGACATAAAAATACTGTGTGTTGTCTCTCTCTCTCTACTCTCTTTACTTTCTGCATACTTTTATTTCTCGCATTTTCATATTGAATTTTATTGTTTTATTGTGCGTGAATTTTTAAATTACACACAATCACACAATTCCCCCTCTTAGTTGGCCATATCAATCCTTCAATTGGTATCAGAGCGAAGTTCTTACTCCTTAAAAGACTTCACCGTCTTGAGTAAATGGAAACCACGAGTGGATCTATTGTTGAAGGTCAATCTACCACCTTTCTTTAATGGAAATAAATGCAGATTGGAAAGCCCACTTGTAAATTTAAGTACAATCTATAGATTATAATATGTAGGATGTCATAGAAAATGGTTCACATATTCTATACAAAACTGTAGAGGGAAAGAATATTACTAAAATCAGTAGTGAGTGGAATAATGAAGATAAAAAGAAGATATCATTAAATGCTAAAGCTATGAATGTGTTATACTGTGCACTTGATCAAAATGAGATTAATAGAATATCTACTTGTGAATATGCTAAATCAATATGGCACATGCTTGAATTCATATATGAGGGTACTAACCAACTTAAAGAGTCTATGATAAGCATGCTCGTACATAATTAATTATGAATTGCTTAAAATGAAAAATGATGAAGAAGATGATATAGTTCTCCTTACAAGACATTTCAAACGATTTCTAAATAGAAGAAGAGTACCTCAAGAAAGGATGACAAGAAAGTATCACATAACGTACTCACATGCTATGAATGCAAGAAAGTTGGATATGGCCGTTTGTCCAAGCTTAGCCATTACTCCTAAGAAATTCAAATGGAGAGCATTCAAAGTAACTTAGGATGAGACCGATGAAAGTGACATCAAATAAGAAGAAGAAGAGGAAGTAGCAAACATGTGTTTCATGACTTTGGAATACCAACTTTAAATACTAAGCCTAGCTATCATGATCTTGAATTAGCTTTTGAAGAACTTTTTGGAGGATTTGAAAAACTACAATTGAAAAATAGAATTATGAAAAATGGATTTACAAAACTCCAAGAAGAAAATGATTATTTGAAAAATAAAAATTTAAAAATCAAAGTTACCCTTCATGTGATAAATAGGGATCTTGTTAAACGTCAAAAGAGAGAAAAATATTTAAACACAACACTTCAAAAGTTTACAATGGCAGTAATAATTTAAACAAGCTCCTTGGAAATCAAAGGTATGCCTCCAACAAAAGAGGATTAGGGTACACCTCTTTTCAAAATCAAGAAAATAAAAATGTCATTGTAAAGCCTAAACAATCGCACACGCATCGACCTTTCATAGTCTGTCAGTATTGTGTGATTAGAAGGCATAAGAGTCCTTCATGTTTTCTTAAAAGACAAGCATGTACACTAAGACAGATGAGTGGACTCCACTTTATACTAACCATCAAGGACCCAACAAGATTTGGGTACCAAAAATCAATTTTTGAACTTATGTGTTGTAGGTATCGCCTAAGAAAGATGACAAGTGGTACCTCGATAATCGATGCTCAAGACACGTGACCGGTGATGAGAAAAGCCTACCAAAATTAGTCGAAAGAAAGGACACATCACTTTTGGGGACAACAAGAAAAGAACGATCATCGGTATTGGGTTTGTAAGTAATGATTCTTCCCCCGCTATAAATAATATTTTATTCATAGATGAGTTAAAGCATAACTTACTTAGTATTAGTCAACTTTGTGTTAAAAATTATAGAGTTACTTTTGAAAAATATTTCTAACTTATTACTGACAAAGAATCCAATAAAATTTTATTTGTTAGACAAAGAGATCAAAATGTCTACACCATAAACTTAAGAGATTTTCAAAATCATAATGAATAGTGTTTTCTTGTGTTTGAAAATGATAGCTGACTATGGCGTCAAAGACTTGGGCATGCTAGTATGGATTTATGTTCAAAATTTTTAAAAAATGATATTGTTAAAGGTCTTCTAGAAATCATTTTTCAAAAAAGATAAAATTTGTGATGCATGTCAAATGGGTAAACAAGTTAAAAGTTCGTTCAAATCAAAACAAGTAGTGTAACCACTAGAACTCTGTAATTACTTCATATGAACTTATTTGGTCCTTCCAAAATTGTAAGTCTTCAAGGTAAACACTATGTTTTTGTCATAGTCGACGACTTTTTAAGATTTACTTGGGTAATGTTTATGAAACCTTTAAGAATTTAGAAACTTTAGCAAGCGTGTTCAAAATAAAAAGATTTCATGATTTTAAAAATTAGAAGTGATCATGGTGGCAAGTTTGAAAATAAAGAATTTGAAGATTTTACAATGAACACGGTCTTTCTCACGAATTGTCTACTCCAAGAACCCCTCAACAAACTGGTGTTGTTGAGAGGAAAAATGATCCCTACAAGAAATGACATGAACGATGTTAAATGAACATGGCTTACCCACATGTTTTTGGGCTGAATCTGTATACACATCTCGCTACATTATAAATCACGTTTATATCTGTCTTTTATTAAAAAAATTGATTCAAAATCTGATATAAGAATCTTCTTAGGATACTCCACCACTAGCAAAGCATATAGAGTATATATTAAAAAAACTCAAGTAGTGAAAGAATATCTGAATATAGTTTTTGATGAATCTAGACCTTCTAATTCTTCTCTTGATCAAGTTGATGAAAATATTTGAAACATAGAAGAATTAGATATCAATAAAGAATCTACTGAGCTTCAAAAAGAAGTGGCTGAATAAGAGCAAAACTAGCTTCCAAAGAGTGGACATTTGTGAAAGATCATCCTCAAAAGCTTGTCGTTGGAGACATCACAAAGGGAGTAAAAACTAGAGCATCACTCCACCATATGGGTAATGTTGCTTTTATATCTTACTTTACTTAACTGCAAGTAGGCCTAATATTATGTTTAGCGTTTGTTTGTGTGCACATTTTTAAACTTGTCCTAAAGTGTCACATCTAGATGCAATCATAAGAATTTTTAAATATCTGCATGAGACTATCAAATTTGATCTTTGGTATCTAAAATTTGAATCATTTGAGATAGTTGGTTATTGTGATTCTGATTTTTCCGGTAGCTTAACCAACAAAAGAGTATAAGTGGCACTTGTCAATTCTTAGGACACTCACTTGTCTCATAGTTTAGTAAGAAACAAAAGTCGGTAGCCTTGTCCACTGCTAAAGCTTAATATATTTTGGTTCGCAGCTGTTGTGCTTAAAACTTGTGGATGAAATAAACTTTAAGTGATTTTGGCTTAGATTTAAAAAATATACATATTCATTATGATAACATTAGTGCCATTAATGTTTCTAAAAATCCTATTTCTCACTCTCGCACAAAACATATTGACCTTGGATATCATTTTCTTCATGATCATTTACAAAAAGGGGATATATCACTTGAGTTTGTAGACACATTAAATCAACTTACTGATATTTTTACACAATCATTAATCATTGAAACTTGTTGTAAAAACAGACTTGCATTAGAAATTTCTACATTGAATAATTTATTTTTATTTGTACTTATGCAATTTAATGAATATTTTGCCTATAAATATCAAATTATAGTCATATGTGCATAAAACAATTTGTTTGAGGTGGAAAATTTTATAGGCAGACATGAGAGTAAAATTGGAAAATAGAAAAATGTGTTAAGACTTGTGGTGAAAGACTTGATATTATGGAAAGTTGGTCATCAATCCGGTTAAAAATATCTTGCACTATTCACACTGGTTGCCATAATATCTTGAAAACCATGCCCAAATTTCATTTATTCACTCCATCTCTCAATCTGTGACTATACCCTTCTCTACCAAGTTTCACCTCAACTAGAAAAAACTACCACCAAAACCAAAACTCCCACCGGTATAACCCCCTTCATTTGCCTCTCTTGCTTCTCTAACTGTGACTTTTGAGTCTCACTGGCTGAACCCAACTCTCTCTCCCCACTTCCCATTGGAACAAAAAAACTGGTGATAGCCTTTGTCTCAAACCAGTAGCAAGCCCAACCTTCCTCCCCCCTCTCAAACTGGCGGCAATATTTGGTCTATTCTTTTTCCTTTCTCCATGAAGACTATAGGACCTAATGGAAATGAATATATCTCGTGAAATATTTTATGTGGACGTTTGATAAAATATTCTAATCTTGAGGGACTCCAAACACATGGTTTGCTTGCTATAATGGGTTGGAATAATAATTTGGATCACAATATTAAGATATATCCTAGATTAGTCTGATTATTTTATGTAAATTTGATGGTTGAGCCTGATCCCTACGTTATGTTGTCTGTACATCAATTATTTTGGACGATGCAAGATTGAGTCAAATTTTTGGAATATTATGTTCTAGATTGGCATTTTCATATTTCTAGTTGGCCTCAGATTAAAAATTTTGATCCTTTAGACGTCGTTCGACTAGTGTGTGATAAACCCCACCTCCAAAATATTTTTCATCCTTGATTAGTCACCTCTCCATTGAAGCTAAAATTCTTCATCACATTGTTACTACACTTTTCTCCCTTGACGTGGTCATAGGGATGAGGTTAACTATTTTGACGTTTTTATTCTCTCCAAGATTTTAAGAGGACAAAATGTCAATATATGTTACATGATGCTGAGATATATGAAAAATGTTGTTCATAACCTTTAACGCTCTCTTCCTTATGGAATGTGGCTCACAAAAATATTTGAGCATTTTAGAATTGATCTAAGGGAGGAGGAATTTATTGAGCTGAAAAAGAATGATACGTAATGAAAATTCATTATGAAAGATGCATATAGAGAAGATTAACGGAATATGGGTAAAGACACATCAACCTGTTAACCAAGAACAAGATCATCCTACACTACTATTCCTCGTACTGAGTTTACTTTGGATGAGTTGTTTGAGGAAGATCCTCCTACTGACCTGCTCCAGTCACCGAACCCTCCATCTTCCATCCAAGAGAAATACCACACAGATCAGGAGCTAACATGTACACGTTTGAGCATCTACATCAAAGAATCGATGCTCTTACAACTCATCATACTCTATTTCTAAATCAACATACTCAATTTCAAAATGACATGCACCAGGAACATCATGATCTTTCTGCTCAGCTAACACAGTTTATGGAGGAAATTCGTCAAGAAGAGTATGCTTACTACATGTCCATCATGAGTGCCTTGCAAAGTTCCCCACCTCATCCTTTGAGTGATGCATAGATTTTCCTCTTTTGTTCATACATATCTATATTTTTCTACTTTATTCATATTTATGCTTTATTTTTTTACTATGACAAAGTGGGAGAAAGACTAAATTTTTTATAAAGCATGTATTCTCTCTTATAATATGACATGTATTTAGGGGGAGTAATTCAATGACATATTCTTTAGTTATTGAAATATTTTTTAGGGGCTTACATGCTTTATTACACTTGATTTTTTTTATATATAAGATGTTACATAATGGTTTTTAATAATAAAAAAGGAAAACCGTTGACTCGATTATTCTAGAATAAATTTGATGATAGCAAATAATTAAGATGTTATTAATATGTTTAAACAAGTGTACTTGAATAAAATGATCACGAGACGAATGCATGGAAAGCTTGAAGGAAAATGGCCGTGAAGAATTTATTTTTATGTATTTTTGTAATCGGAACTCAATTAGATTGATTTAATTTCTTTAGGATCAATAATACAATCAAGCACACCTCGCCTAAAAGATAATCAACCATTTATGTCCAAAAATAAACCCCGTAAATTAAAAAGTTTGAAATACCCTTTGAAAGACCAGAAATTCATTGCATCTAGACCTTTTGGGGTAAAACCGGTCGGACTGGTGTGAAATCGAGCAAATCGATTTCCAAGCCGGTGCCACCAGTTTCTGAAAAAGGAAATTACTTGCTTAATTGCCTAAACTCGTCACACCGGTAGGCAAACTAGTTAGGTTGATATCTTGTTTAGGTATAATCCCTTAAATCAAGCACCGATTCCACTGGTTTCCAAACTGGTCAGACCGGTTATGGGACGGCTCTCCACCTCAATAAATAGTGGAGTCATGTTCACTATTCTAACACACTTCAAAGCCAATATTTATACTCTCTCTAATATTTCTCACATCCTTGTTCTATATTCTTGAGCTAAGAGTTGTTATATCTTCTTGAGTGAGGAAAATAGCTGTCAGAAATGAAAGAAATCGTGGGAGAATTACTGTGAGTCTTTGTAAGAGATTCGAAGATCTTTAAGAACTGTTTGTCAAGGTTTGATTGGTATCACAAACCAATAAGGATCGTAAAAGGTTTGGTTTTTACCCTTAAGAAGATTGTGAGAAAAAAATTTCAAGGGGGGATCCTTAAAACGTGGACGTAGGGATAAGCTTTCTCAAACCACATAAAATACTAGGTGTTGTATCACTCTCTACTCTCTTTATTTTCTACATACTTTTATTTCTCATTTTTTCATACTGACTTGCCATTTACATTTTTGCATTTATTACTCTTAGTCTATATTTATCTTTGCTACTTACATTTAATTAAGTAAATTTTATTATTTTATTGAGTGCGTGTATTTCTTATTGCACACAATCACCTAATTCACTCCCCTCTTGGTTGATCATATCGATTCTTTAAAGGTTATCTTAACCTAAAAGACGGTAACACGTAACTGGTGAACTCAAACGTATAGCTGAAAATATGACGTGAATAGTCTGGTTGCTTGATTACCAAGGGATATGTCTAAGTGTATTTCTTGTTTTCTCATCACTTTACCTGAATTAACTTCATGATTCACAACATTACATATAGATAAATAAACATGCAATTTGTTCTGATGACGTCTATTATAACAAATACATGTAGCTTAAATAATCTTAATCCATACATCACATGATAATTAACTTAATCACAACTTCATGATACAGAAAATAAATAAAACACATGTTCGCAGATACAAGTATTATAATAAAATATAATTAGGTTGAGTGTAATTATGTTACATATCATAACATAGAAGTCACATCACCATGTAAGACCACTTATCTAGATTGATATGAAAGAAATTAAACGACTATTGACCTGAAATATTTAAATAGTCACACATTATATTCAGTATAATAATACAATTAAATTAAGCGGGTGAATGAGGTCGAAAAGGGTGGAAATAAATCGGGTATTAATATGACAAAAATGTTCAAACTGGTTCAGTTTGATTAGTCGATCTAGACTAGTTTAGTTCAATTTGGTTGGATTGGACTTGTTCGGTTTGTTTGGACCAGTTCGATAAGGTTTGGTTCAATGAAACCATTCGGTTCAACTGAATCGATTCGGTCTAGGTCAAATTTGGATCAGGCTATCAACTGAATTGGGTCACAAGACCTAGTTCGTTGCCCGAAGCAGGAAAATTGGGGGCAAGGGAAGAAGAAAGGAGAGGAAGAACAAAGCTTCATCGGCGATTCCACCACCAGTGATGGCAGACACAGACGGGGAGAGAGACAGAGAGAATCAGAGTGAGAAAATGAGTGGGACCGAGAGAACTCAAAGAGAGAGAGAAAGAGTATATATATATATATAATTAGTTAGGGGTCAACTAATGTGTATGTGGTGATAGGTGTGAGTGAGATAGGAAATTACTAAATTACCGCATTGAGGGTAAGGGTATTACAGTGTAAAGATCTTCCACCACTTAATAGAGCCATAAGACAAATGTTGTCGTAACATTAAAAAAGTCTAATTAAGTTATCATCTTTAATGAATTCTAAAAGGACCCAGATCAGAAAAAATATACATGAAAAGCTTTATGAAACAAGGAGTTGAGGATTGATAATGAGGAGTGAAAGAACATGGGAAAAAGGAGGAGGAAGAAAAGGAAGAAGGTTGTAACGACCCGAAATGTAACTAATTTTTTCTTTAACATTTCCTACAAAAGCTTGTCGTAGCTAAGTCAATTTTGTTTTCAAAACTAAAACCAACAGTGTAATCAAAACTTAAACATAGATTTATTAATTCAAATCATTTAGAAAGTATTGCTCGACAACAACTCAAAAAACTAAAACAAACATTGTTTAACTATCCAACCATTAAATTTAAAATGACGCAGTGTTAGAAAGCAAATAAACTCCTAATGTTTTCTTAAAAGACTCATTGACTCTTGTCTCGTGCCAGAGACTCTAAACTTCATTTAAAACGAATGCATCATCATCATCTGAAAGTTCTTAGAATATATTCAGTAAACAAAACTATATACATAACATCACAACAATCATCATCACATAAGTTACATATTATTTGTTTAGAGCATTTAATTCCTTCTTATAAAAGAGTTCACTAGGAAACTTCCATTAGAGCTCACCACCACACCTAGAATAGAACAAAGATGACATGTCGTGTAATTGTTAGCTTGTGAGGTAGTATAAGTGACCTTCCTCACGAGTATGACTCCACATCCCTGAAGAGGTGGAACAAAAAATATAGTAACTCTCTAATCTAGCCAGAACATAGATAGAAACTCTCTTGAGAGATGAGGCATAACATAGACATTTCCTGAAGGATAAGGCAAACAAAAGAGATTGGCGGGTATGTCACTCTAAGGACACAAAGTGTTTTACGTTATATTTTTTTATGTTACTTTCTTTCTTATCTTTTAACACATTGTCCATTCAAAAATACGGATTCTCACAACACAATGTTATCAAAGAGTAAATTATAGCAATACTAACGAAACATCACAAAATAAAAATAGTCACAGTGAAAACAATCGTAGTGTTATTCTAAAATTTTTAGGGACAGAGCACATAGTTACATTTGGAAAATAATTTCCTGAAACAACATAATGCTATGCTCCTCAGAAGGTGCGATTATAAATTTGAAAACTAGCACAATAACGCAGCGTCGGGTAAAACCGTCACGATGTGAAATATGTCGTGTACTCTTGCAAAAGCTGGAGGTTGATCTACGCGCAACTCCAACTCATTTTAAAACCTCAAAAGGACTGATGGAGCGAGGACTAAGATTCTCTTTTTTTTTTCAAATCTAATGACCCATTTTATATGGGAAATCTTAATAAGCAACATGTCTCCGATTGAAAATCAACATGCTAAAGTAAACTTTTATGTTAAATTGATTGGATCTCGGCACAGTAATAACCTTAAACTCAAATATTAACAGTTTGTCTTTTTTGTATTAACATGTACTTCAAAAAATTCTTAAAAATTATAATTCTCTCTTTCATTCCTAATTTTTCAAAGTCATAACATAAACACATTAAGAACACTCCATCAAAATTTCAGATTAAAATATCAACGTTTGAGTTTCGAAAAAAATCAGTTTGTTTCTACAGTGTACAGTGTGTACTGAAATTCCAGTTTGGTGAAAAAATAATCTTTCTAGTATCAAATACTCACACGCTCGAAATCATTCAAAATACATGTAAACACTCATATTTTGGGTTCATAAATGGTTTAGTTAAGTATTACGTGGTTGCAAAGCATTTTTTCTTAACCTAAGGTTTCCTAATCTCTTCCTCGATGTCATGCAAATCAAAAGACAAAAATGTTTATTTCTAGAGGACTATAACTTGAAACTTACCCTATTCTTGATCCGAAATAAATTGACTCTATGCCTTTGCCACAATCACAATAGACCAACACGACAACAAATGTGCGATTTTATATCACACCATAATCATTTTATGTCAAAATTCTAAGAGAGCCAATTTTTTAGGGATAGGAGCGCGAGAACAAAAAAAGCAACCCGCCTAAAAAAAGACCTATCCATCCCTCTTCACATTCACAACCCTCTCTCTTTCCTTCGTCTTCTTCAACGTCTTCTCTCTACAACGAAGCCTTCTTCAGTGCCCTCTCTATTTCCTTCATCTTCTCTTTGCAACGAAGCCTTATTCAGCGCCCTCTCTCTTCAATTCAACGAAGCCCTCTTTTCAACCCTTTCTATTTTTATGTATAAAGAAACTTGTAACATAGTTTTTCAGTCACCCATGTAGCTCTCTCAACTTTCAAGGAATAAGTTTTGTAGAAGCTCTCTGTTTGAGCTCTCTGCCGTGGTTTCCTCTCAAAGGTCGATTCCCAGCCTCTCTTAATTTAGGGTGAATCCATAATTCTCTATTATGCTTTAAATTTCCTATGATGGGCGTTTCTATTTAATTTGTTTTTGTTGAGATCTGTTATGAAATGTAAAATAAAAAGAGAAAAAGGAGCAGATGGGCTTTTGGGTTTAGATTGATCAAGGGGCTCTCAATGATGGAGGATGAGACATTTGCTGTTGACATTGCTTTTGAAATGAGGGAATTAGAAAATTACTCCAACTGTGCTTATTTTCAAGCTCCTCCTGTCATCCTTCCATATCGTAATGGAGCTTCTTTCTAATTGTTAAGTTTCTCATTTTACATCTGCCGTTGGTTTTCCGTAGACTTTTATGTTTTGTTTTATTTTGCTTCAGTAGTAGAGAATTATGTAAATGAAGAACGACATATGTTTAACAAGATAGAATTTGCAATGTGTACATTTTGAGTATGGGTGTTGGTAGGGATACAAAAATCTTTATTTTGTTCTTGCTTAGTAAACTAGGAATGCTGAGTAGCTATTCGGTATCCACAAAATTTGAACGTATGTATAATTTGCACTCTTCCCTGGGTTAACATAGCGAATACGCCCTGTTAGCACACAATATGGTGTTCAACTTGTTTCGTAGTTGTAGCTTGAGAAATTGATTCAACCCTCGCCTTAGCTGGCGAATTGTTTGATGATGTTGTCTTGTTCAAAACTTGATTACTTTCCACTTCTTTTTGTTTCTTTGCTAATGTAAAATACCTAATTTGGTTGCTTATTTTTCTTAAATTCCACTTTACTGCCTTTGTTGCTCATATTTAATGAGGAAGACATATGCCTGGCATGTCTATTGTTTCATATCTTTGTTTCTTTAGCTTTTGCACAAAAATGTGAGATCAGGTAGAACATATAACTATATTTAATTCCAAGATGAAGAGCAAGAGGTAAATTTTGAATATTTCTCTATATTTACTTGGTGCATATGATTGGTTTTTTGCTTCCAAAAGATTGGTGTAGAATTATAATTTATTTTGTTTACTCGGATACTCTCCAGTACCCTAGGATTTATACTATCCTTTAACAAATTTAAGTTGCTTGAACCATTAGTAAGTGATAAATGCAATTTTGGTAAGTATTTTTAAATGATAAATGCATTAACTATGTAAATTTATAAGCTTTCATTTCTTTACAGTTTGTCCCATTATCTATAAAAGAAAAAGGAACTCTATGGACTTAGATACTGGTGGCATGGCTTCATCATCATCTTTGAGTAATACAAGTGATATAGTTGATACATGCAACACATACTCCAAGAGGCAGAGGTATTGATCTGCATAAATCATTTTTTTGCTCTTTAAAATGTTTCATTGGTTGGTATGTTAAAAAATGAGAGAAGCCTTTTTAATATATAATAACTATATAAAATTACTGTCATTGCTCCATGTCTTTATGTCTCTCTCACATGCATGTGTGTGCACACACACTAGCCAATGGAAGGCTTACACATATATGAGTGTAGAGCACACTTGTTGACCTTTCAGAAAGATTTTTTTTTATAGGAAAAGGAGGGGAAACTACAAAAGGCTTTGGCCATTCGGTGCAGCATAAGGTGGTACCCTTGTGGTCATTACCCGGTACATTATTTTGTCAATGCACTTCGACATGTAACATAAGCTTGATTTCTACTCATTTTCAAGAGAAATCAAAAACAATTTTTGTCTAAAAACATAAATAAAGTCCTTCAAGGAGAACATGTTGGCACACTAATTCATCAAGATGCTCATATATGGAGCTCAGTCAATGAATTTGGCCAACGTGAAATGGCAGTTGCAGTAAGAGAAAATTCCAAAACACTTTGTCTAGAATGTTGAAGTCTTTGCTGATAGTTTTTCCTTTGCTGCAATGTAACTCAATACATTATCTATATGTCCATTCTAGTTTATAGTTCAGTTCCATATTTAACTCAAGACACATTGGTTTGCAGGCCATGTCTTCACAGTATAGAAGAAAAATTTTGTCGGACATTGCCGATGCTCTTGAAGGCCATGTTCTTTTGATTGTTTTTTAATCTCGCCCTGATGTACTTGTTCAGGTTAGCAGGATCTATACTTAAGAAGTCAATAGAATTTCTCCTTCTGGTCTTTATTTTACTGACAATATATTACAATGTCAACCTTATGTTATCTGTACATGGCAAGATTAATTAGGCATTTCACTATACCAGATGGTGTTGGTGGAAAGCTTATTGGACTCGCGACTTTGAGAGAAGGGATTCCCGATTTACTGAAGGTGGGTACCGCTGGAAAAATATGAGCAACTTCTCTGTTTTACTAATTTTAAGAATAAATATTCTCTTAAACCAAGATGGAAGTTAACATAAATGCTTTGCGGTAGCTAGATGATGTAATTGATCTGGTTATCTCAAGGGGGAGCAACAAGCTTGTCTCTCAAATAAAGAATTCTATAAAAATTTCGGTTCTTGGTCATGTTGGTGAGAGATATAAAATCAATCTTTAATTTCTATATTTTGCTGGATTTATAACTTGGATACAAAGATAGATTATCCAGCAACATGTAACGTTATGGTACTCTATTCTCTTATTCATTTTCTCGTATTGACATCTTTTTTCCATTTCTTCTACATTATTGCAAGTTTTATGGTAGATAATAGATGCGATGCAAGTTCTAGAGGTACATTCTGCTCCCCATTCTCTCTTAGGTTCAGTTGGATAAGTGTTGTTATGGGAACACCTATAGATGAAAAGGGAGAAAATGGAGGAATTTTGTTTGTCTGTGTGGCTAAAGCCATAAAATTCCATGGAATTTTGGTTTGAACCCTTATCAATGCAATGGATTTTGTTTCTGTCATAATCCGTTTTACTACTTTACAGTGTGAAATTGGGCCATTTTCCAACAAAACTTTACTATGAGTCTGGTTCAATCCATTAGTAGTGCCAGCATGTTTATACTGCTTATTTATTCAGTCAGTTTTCCCTTTCATTTAATCACTACTACAAAATGGGTTTTAGATGACAATAGGTTATTAGTATTAATGACAGGTCCCTTAAACCTTTCATGTAAAAAAAGACTCTGGAGTGTAAAAAATTGATGTTTGGCTAACATGACAGGTTTTACATTAACTGTCGTAAATATATTACCTAATATAACACCTATTCTTTTTCACTGTCACTAAATTTTCTTTTATTACAAAATTGCCATTATATATACTCCCCTAAATAACTCTAACCTTTTCATTTCACTCAAACTTACGACGCCATCTCCCTCTCCCTTCATCCTCGATGCCACCTCCCTTTCCCTTACAATAAAAGGCGCTTTTTTATTGTAATGACCGCAGGCTATCCCGATCTTGAGCTCCCTCGACGGGGACTTATCCCTCACGGGATTTCCACATGCGCCGTACATCATGGACTTCCCAATCCTGGAAGTGGGTTTGATGCCTTTCCCCACACTCTATCCCAGTACCTCCAGGCTAAGTACTAGAATCCCTGAGTGTGAATACCAATTGAGCTAGTAGTTCAAACTCGTATGAAAATATTGTTAAATGATAAACTCATTACCTATACGTTCCATTAAATTTTTTATTGTTATATCTTATGTTCTTATACGCCATTGTTGTCACCGACCTCAACATACAAGAAGGAAAAAAATGAAAATGAAAGGAACTCAACATGAGAGAGACGGAAACATGATCGCTTAGTTTTACAATGAGCCTAAATCTTTAAGAATTGAATGTCCTACAATGGACATGTGTTCTCTAAACCAATGAGACCACTTGATTCTACAACGAGCCCAAGTCCTTGGGAACTACATGTCCTACATGGATATATGTGTTCTCTTAAGTAAATGGGACCACTTGGACCACTTGATTTTATAGTGAGCTTAAGTTCTTGGGACCTGAATGTCCTACAATGGGCCTGCGTTCTCTAAAGTAAACGGGGCCACTTGGTTCAGTCTTTGAGAACTAAAAGTCCTACAATGGCCACATGTTCTCTAAGATGTCATTTGACATGGATTAAGTAAGAATACTAGAAAATTTCAGCTAGTGTAAAAGAATGGTAAAGTTTGATGACGAGATTTTAAGATTACCATATTTGGTAGCAAATGGTAAAGTGAAATTAAGATTATGTTGTTTGTTATATAAGAACTTAGTAAAGTTGTGGGAAAGTTGATAAAATATACGAGAATAAAATTATGCATTTATTTTATATATTTGTCGTTTAACTAAATTTCGCATCTATTTTTCAATGCATATTATTAACTATTTTTTGAACAAAAAAGTTCAAATTCACTACTTTTTATTATACAAAACTAAATTTTATATATATATATATATATATATATATATTGTGGAATACTATATAAATAAAATCAATTGCATATATATCACATACACCCTATAAATTCAACAAAACTAATACCTCGAGCATCTTCACGATGAATATCACCATTGGACCAAATCGCCCCCCCCCCCACTACATTGGGTTCACTGACATTGGCACAAGAACATAGTTGGTGATGTCAGGGTCACCGACGTCACAATGAGAATCCCGTTGATGAGGCGGTGATCTCCAACAACAATGCAATAACCCTGTTGATGGCTTTAAGATCACTGATGGCGTCGCGGGAACCCATTATTGATGTATGCTTTGTTGAGGATAGCACAAAACGTCTTTGATGACGTCAGGATCACCCACGACGCTACTAGAACTCCATTGATGGCGTGAGGTTCGTCGATGATGGCACAGGAACCCAATTGCCAATGTTAGGCTCAACTATGGCAGCACAGTAAATTATCGACGTCTGGATTAGCGACGACGCCACTTAAGGAAAATCTACGACTAACTCTATAGCCATGATTTTCCCTTTACATAAGGGATAACATGAACATAAATCTATCAATCAATCTATGGTATCATAAAATTGGGCTTAAGATGAGAAACTTTTGATTTCGTCTTTGTATGTATTCTAAAGATATTCATGAATATTTAAGGTGGCATGACTTAATTGGATATCAAATTCAATTTTATAGCATTACATATTACTACTTTTTATTTAATGGAAATTATGTAATCAAATTCAATGGAGACAACTCACTTTTTTATAACTTTTTCGAGTACTATGTTTATATTTATTTTCTTTTATAATTGTGATAGAAAATATTAATAGATCATCCTATAAGATACAATAAAGTTGCAAAAAAAAACTCATGGATTACGTGTATGCATGATTTTAATGAACTTGAAATTCATGGATGCTAATATTTATCACTTAATTCGACATGGACGTACAAGATATAATCCATTGACGGAAGTTTGTAATTGCAAGTTCAAGTATTAGGATGGGAAACAAGCAATTTATGCCTCCTCCAATTTCTTCAAATTGTTCCTTGAATAATTAATTAATTGACAATCGTAAGGCTTAAGGCTTCGGTAACCAAACAAGCAGCATGGACTTCTTCTCCATCATATTATACCACTAAACTTGTGGTAGAATTGCTTGATTTCCCTCAGAATCATTGACACTAACTATACCATCTCATTATGAAACATCACATTTCTTTTTATCTTTAAAGATGATGACGACTACGAGTTTCAAAAAAGAAGAAGAAAAAAAAACTTAGAATATGTATCCGGCCATTTCCAAATAAATCCTCCTTAGCATCATGCAAGGTTGTTTCTTGATGTTTATCCAAATCCATGTCAGGCGCCCGTTAAGTTTTATAGTATTTATAGCAAGTTTAAGGTTCGACTTTGTAATAGGTGGAGAATTAGGTTTTTCCATTTTAGCTACATGCATTGATGGAAGGCATGCAACACGCAATCTAAGGACCGCAAAAAGAGAAGACCTAAAGTTGTTGCTGATGAGAAGCCCTATAATCTTTTTCATTGGTTGTGTGGTATTATCAACCTACCCCTTTACCCTCCCTCCTCTACAGGAAAATTTAGGGATTGACAATGCAATAGCTCTTCGCCCAATTTATAGTCATGTGATCTTTTGGTGTGTAGGGATTATTAAGTATTATGTTTATTAGCATTTGAGTAGTTTATTTTATTAATGAGTGATATTCTTTTTATTAGATATCTAATATTAGTTCTAACCTTATTTATTCTTATTATATTAAAAGTGGTTTAAAGGGGAGAAACTTTTTATTCTTTTTTTACCAGACTCCTTAAAATATAGTACGATTTAGGGTTTTCACTTTTCTCATTTAATATTATTCATATAATATAATATTATATATTTTGTATTCAATAATAATATATTTATATATAGTTTGTAAAGTTAAATGTTTTTGTAATGTTATGAAAAGAGAAATGTAAATATCCATAAAAAATAAATTTGAGGTTATTTTTTAGGTCAACAATAATTTATTCGTAAGACTGATAAAATGAAATATTATATAGTATTTTTTATGTTAATAGAACATGAAAACTCATATAAATGAAGTGAGGTAATATTTTTGAAAAATATGAATTATCTCTTAATATGTAGAATGTAACAAATTGATGAATAGTCATTTTATAAATTGTTCAAATAACAATTCTATATAGTAAAATCTTAGTAATATTATTAACAAGCTAATGTACTTATTATTACTACTATTTTAATTTTAATTTAGATTTACAATCATTTTAAAAATTAATTAATTTATTTTAATATTATTATTAATTTCATAATTTACATATATTTTAAATTTTTTAACACGTGCGAAGCACATAGTTTTCGACTAATATTTTTAAAAAGGCTTAATCCAGAAGAAACTTTTGATTTTTTGAATTACCCCTTATTTTTTATCATCGATTCAATGGATGCAGCCTAATAGTGAAAAGTGTGATGGTGTGTTAATAACGAAGGATGTTTGACTACCAAGATATCTTCAATTAAGATATGTTGTATTAATCTTAAACTGGAATAATTTCCTATAAATACTGGTAGTATGTGGCATTTGAAATTTCTTATACTATCGATGATTAAAACGAAGAATCTCAATCTAGAAAGGGTGTGAGGATCTCATTTCTATACAAGTAAGTAGGTGTTCATTTGTAACAAGCATACATTTAAAAAAATGAAGAGCATGGATTTTTAATTCTTCCAACTCATGTTCTCTTTTTTCAGTTTCCAATGTTGCCAGTCTTCGTTATCTTCATTGACTACAACTGTTGGTGCATAATGGATGTGTAGGGACGATGAAGCTTCTGCTTGGGTTTTCTGGACGATTAAAAGGCAACTTAGTTTAGTAAGTTTGACTTTTTTTTGGAGAGAGAGGGGGGACGACCATCATAAAGTAGGCATCTTTACATACATCTAGCAGTAGAAAAAAATAAGATTAACAAAAAAAACTTAAAATCAGTAAATCTAACATGCAAAATATAAAAATTTATAAATTACCTTTGATGGAAGCTTCTGAGAGAGGGTTATGGTAGAGGCTGAGAAAGAGGATGGGACGAGGTGGCTTCATACTGGAGGAGGTGTTGTGGTGGCTTCAAATATGGTGTTGTGGCTGGCTCGCTAGGGAAAGAGAGATTTTGACACAGTAAGAGAAAGAGAGTCAAATGAGAGGAGGCGCGATAGATCAAGATAAGAAATGTAGAGCTTGATAATTTGACAAATGAGAAGAAGTGTGGTAGATGAGATTGACTGAAGAGGAAGCGTGAGAGATGGTTAGAGTATTTGGATTGAGGTTTTTGAAGAATACCCCAATCCAAATAAGGGTATAAGGGTTTGGGGAAATTACACCACAAGACAGTTTTAAGTGGTCAATATTTAATAAATGTCCATTTTTAGTCGTTACATAAATGGCCGAAAAGTATAATTCTTTTGCTCTTCATTAGTCATTACACCTTATCTTTAGCCCATATTAATCTCTCTCTTTTTAAAAATCTAACGTGGTGGTGTTGGTTCTAGCAACATCAATGTGTTTTTCCCTTCATTGGTGCTCGGCCTTGAGATCCGGTAACATGGAAGCATTTTGGATCCTCAAAGATCCTTTCTCATTTAGATCCACAACGTAAAAGAAATTCAGATCCAATAAATGCATGTGAGAGAAGAAATTTTCTCGAGCTTGAGCATCACTGCCATGAAGTTTCAATTGATTCGAGTATTCATCTATGTTCCCAGATTTTCCTTATTCAATATCCATGAATCGACCATCCTCAACATCAACTACCACACTTTGAAACAAACGGATTTTGCGTACATATGCCGTGTTATTTAATTGAAAGTTTCTCTTGCTTCAACACCTAATATTTGATAAATCATCCTCCCTAATGTCAAGAAGGTCAGACACAAAGAATATTGTGTCATGTCCCACATCACGAATATAAGTGAATTTTCACTTTCTAGTTTTTTTTTCTTTTGTGGATAAACTAACTTTTTAATTTAATTTTTAAGATATGGATCATATTATGTCTTTCAATAGATTGCTTAGGCTACAAATTATGAATATTTTTTCACAATCTTTATCTGGGAATTTAGTTTTTATACGGTGGAGAATGCATCAAATAATGTCTCTCGAATATTTAGGCAATTATGCGGTGATTAGGAAGAATTTGCTAGCATAATCACGCAATCTAATATTTGGTAAATCATCCTCCCTTTCTTTAAAATTCTCTATCGCTAACTTTTCTCGCACCATTTGCAGGTCAAAGTTCGCCTCTTCTTTCAGCTACATCAGTTTAAAATTTTGATTCTCCATGATTTCCTCTGATTTTTTTTTTTGCTCCAAGATTAGGAGTTCTGATTTTGTTTTCGAGATTTACTTATTGTGGAATTGACACATGAGCAGCGCTTTAGCCAACTATTTAGTCATATTCTATTCTTTTGTTTTTCTTTTTTTCCCTTCTCAAAAATCAACAAAACAATCTTCAAAGTATAGGGATCATAGCTTGGTCGTCATATATTTTCTCTGTAAGTTTTGCCTCAAAAGAAATCGTCTTCCCTTTTTTTAAGAAGCCGAGTTTGGTCTAATATTGGTATAATTGAAGCTGTGGGAGATGTGTGTTGGTTCATATGCAATCATGGGTTTTGGTTTGAGCAGACACTCAATTCATTCGCTCAAGTTTTGGAGCTGAGCTTGTAGTCAGAAACCCTGCCTAACACTCAGTTACACGAATTATATACTATGTAAAAATTTATTTACTCAATGTAAAAGATTATAGACTTTGTCAATAAATTAGTGACGTACAATGTATTTTAATGTGAGAAATTTAAATATTAATTAATACATGTTGTAATCAATTTATTTATCGTATGTGATGAATTTTCTTACTGTCATTCTGTCCACCCAAGACCCGCTGCTAAGAATATCAGTAAGCTCATTGCCCTCAATAATCATGCACCTAGTGAGATTTGTTCCCAAAATATCCACCTACTGAAAGTAGGGTTTTTCTAAAGCGCATCTCAAAATATCAACATATTGTAATCATGCACTCTCCAACTGACATTTAAATACATTATATACTTTTTGAACCAATACCTTATGCAAGTGAATCTTCTTCTTCGGCTTTAAGGTATGTCTTCATTTGACGTAATTAATTAGTTACTAAATTAAATATGCCAATTTACCTGGTGTAATTAAATTAGTTACTTTTGCGTCAATAAATTACTTAGTTTCCATAGTCTCACCCTTTATTGGAATTCAAATTAATTGCTCCTTGAAATGAGAAAATTTAGTCTGACATATAACATCATACACTAACATCAGCTTGAAAAAGTAAGCAAAAAATTTATAGATTGCTTCTCAAAAAGAGAAAATATGTTAACTGTCACTGTAATTTAGACTCTTCCCTTGAAGGTTAAAAATTAAGTCCACCTTGTTTTAGATAAAGGCCAAATATATTAAAGTACCAAAAACAAGTTACAAGGAGTATACCCCGGGAAACAATAAAACAAACCCTAAGGGGGATTCCCAAGCAAATGAGGGGGAAACTCCCAACTAGCAACAAGCCTCCTATTTATGGAGGATTCAGGGAGGGAGTGTTGATTCCAAAGTCTATCTCTAAGGGAGTTAACGATGGCATTAACAATGTCAATTCTATCCCTAACTTTCCCCTAAAAAATCCTAGAGTTCCTTTCACCCTAGATGTTATAAATAAAGGAATTGAAAGCAAGCTTGAGAGTGAGGCTCCTAAAATCCTTTTTCTAGTATTGGTAGCTAAGCATCGAGCATTTGATCCCAACATGAAACATTAAAGTTAAGATCATAAGCTTGAGTAACATCTAACCAAACATAGTTAGAAAAGGAACAATTAAAAAACAAATGGTCTCTACACTCAAAAAAATTACAACACAGAAGACATTCAGAATCAATAGAGATACCCCATTTAACCAACTTGTCCTTTGTAATGAGTCTGTTTCTACAAGCAAGCCACCCAATAAAGTTGTGCTTTGGTATATTACAAGAAAACCAAACGAATGCACCCCAGATAACCTTAAGTCCTCCTTCAGAAAGAAAATTGTTTAAATTAAGGAAGGATTGCAATTAATTTTGATTCGTTAGATGTGGTCACTGTTTTACAAAACCTAGATAAAAAATTTACCGCAATTGAAGCTGTGATTGAGGACATTCGTTATGTTCACAGTTTTCCCAATTGGTGTCTTTGCATGTCCCTAGGGATAAAAATGTTTTAGCTCATCATCTGGCTTTCTTAGGTTTTTATGGAAGTTGTTTTACTTTGTCTGACGCTTTTGCCATTATAAGTGCCTAACTTGGTTTAATTAAAAATTTTGATTTATAATGAAACTTTCTCTGATAAACCAAGAAGATCATGTAAACATTCTTAGTAAAAGGTCCATAAGCATTTAGTACTTTGTTTTTGTGCTATGAAATTTAGCTCATATGCACAAGGTATAACCCGAGAGTTCTTTATGACTTGTAATTATTTAATTTTATAATCTAGTGAAGCTGTACACTTTACTAAGAAAAGATAGTATTACATTAACTCTATTATGTAGAGTAACTTACCTTGGTCACTAGGTGGAGTAACTACTTAACGTGATAGTGCATTTAGAATGCATTGAAAGGACTAATGAGTCTGATTTTCAGTTAAGTATTGTCAAATGAAAATAAAGATTCATTATTATTATTTGATGAGTGCTCTCAATCTTGAGATAGTTATGATCTCATATTTAATAGTTTAGTTATTTTTATCTATTAAATATGAAGCTATTTAAGTCAACATATTATGTAGATTGGATGATTGAATTATTGGATAGTGAGTCCATAGATTCTCAATAGTAGAATTCATAGACACTTTTAGTTAGGTGACATAGTACCTCTTAGGTAATTTATTTATGTGGTCATGGTAACATAACCGCTTAGTATATATCTAATGGAGTAATAGTGTAACACCCCCACTGTATGGTCGATCAGGATGAAAGTAAACTTTTTCGTTGGGTTACAACTTTAACCCTTATTTTTATTGGTGTGATAATATATTCCATCTACGTAATATATTATATTTGGATATTTGAGGATACCTTTGTGTTCTTCTAAAAAAATGTTCTCGTTTACATAAGGGCATTTTGGTCATTTTCCCTCGCACGCCTAATTTCATTACATATAATGCATGTAATATATTTTATGTCATGTGCATGCGATTAAGTGTGATTTTATGTTAGTACGACTATAGTGTTTTTGTGGAATTATTTTTATGCCGATTATTTTTTACGATTTTGGTTTTTTAGGGTTTTGTTTTGTTTAGGGTTTTGTTAAGTAGGGTTGTATTCCCCTTCCCCTTAGCTTGGCTGAACCTCTCCCTCCCCCCTTTAGGAAATGAGTTTTTTCCTTTCCTAAACTCTAAGGGTAACTTCTCAATTGCAAAACTTTCTTAAGTTCTTTCCTAATAAAAAATGAGTAACACTAACCATATGATTATTCCTAGACGCACCTCCCTTTCTCTCTAGTTCCTAGGGTTTTTCAGATCTCGAGATCAGATTCTGCCATGCATGATACGTGAAACTTGTGTTTGGTGTTTATTCTGATTGATTCTTAATGGAGGGTTTATGTAGCAAGGTTGGTGAGGGAACTACAAAGCATGTGCATGGTTACCATGACATATCATGCCCTAATGACCTATCTTCTTCAAACGGGTAGGTGGATGATGATGGTTTTCAGATTGTAGGTCCCAAGAGGGGCTGTGGCAGACCACCTAAGGCTAAACAACCTGTAGGTATGTAGAAAACACATGTTTCTACTCCTGTGACTAAACATAAAGGTAAGCAAAGAATGACCACAAAACTTTCATCTTCAGCTAACAAGTCAAATATTGATGTAGAGTATGTCAATGTTAAAAATGTGATCGAAGTTGTGGATTTTCCTCCTCTAGCTTCGAGACAAAATAGTATTGAGGAAGATATCTAAGGTAACCCTATATTTTATTCCCTAAGTAAGAGTAAAAATCATACTCTAAGGGAAAGCACATATGTTGATCTTAACCCTAATGATATAGTTGAAGATATGAACACTAACTCTGATAAGGAAGATGGTGTTAACCTCAAGAAACTTGAGCAAAAACCTACATTGGTTGATCGTATAAGACAATATAATGTCCCTCTTGTTAAGTTAGAGGACAAGCCAGTGAATGATGCTACAAGTGGAAAGTTCAAGATTTAACATAGTGTTATTCAAGAAGGCTATTCAACATTGTGTTATTCAAGAAGGCCTTCAACAGTGGGAATCCTTACTTGTAGGCCACTTCATGGATAAAAAATTATTTTTTCACCTAGTTAATCTGAATGCTTTCAGATTATGGGGAAGGAAAGAGTTGAAGGAGGTTGCTGAGACTGAATCAGGCTTCTTCTTCTCCAAGTTTGGCTCGAGGGAGGAAATGGAAGCCGTTCTTCAAGGAGGGCCATGGTATTTACTAGGTAAACCATGAAGCCATGATCTACTAATATGAAGCTTACCAAGGAAGAAATGAAGAAGATACCCGTATGGGTTAGAATATGGCATATTACCCCTATCTTATGGACCCACAATGGTCCTATTAGCATTTCTAGTATAATAGGAAGTCCCTTATTTGATGATGCAATTATTGCTAAAGAGAATAAACTCACCTTCGCTCGAATGTGTACTGAGATTGACATGGAATTTGAGCTACCAAAGACCGTTGATATTGATTTAGGATATGTGGGAGATTCCAGTATTGAAGTTGAATACCTTGGTATTCCCTAGAGATGTAAAACCTGTAGAGTCTTTGGCCATGACTCTTCTACTAAGTTTGAGAAGCCTAAGACTAAAACTGAGAAGCAACCAGAGAAAAAGACTCAAAGGTAAGAATGGATACCAGTTAGGAAGAAGGGAAAGGAACCTGAGGGCTCTACAACAAATGCTAATATGGTTGAAGTCCTAGATGAGGAGGTTAACTTAGCCTTTATTGAGCTGCTACCTCAAACTGAGAATGATTCAATTGAGACAAAAGTTATAGTTATAAGGAGTTGGTGGAGCCTTCTAAACCAGTGGAAAATAACAAAGAGGAATCAAGCATCAATTCCTTATGATCAAATGATAGTGCCATGAGTTTAAGACAGAGGCAGAGAAACAAAGAGAAAGTTGCTAAACTAAAGGTAGAAGGTGACAAGATGGTGAGCCAATCACCCACCCTTCTCATATTTAAGTTTAGTTTTGCTTCTTGGAACGTAAGGGGTTTTTAACAAACCTCACAAAAATTTAGAAGTACTGAGATTATGCAGGGAATTGAATCTGAAACTCTGCTATTTAATGGAAACTAGGATTAAGTATAAGCATTTCCCTAGGATTTCTAGTTCTGTTTTTCCATCTTGGAGATGTATTCATAATTATAATGCTGACAACTCTGGTAGGATCTGGTTTGCTTATGATCCAAATTTATTTGATGTTAATGTTCTTGCCTGCTCTGCTCAATTCATTCACTGTTAAGTCAGGAACATAGTCACTTCTGTGCAGTTTATTTATTCTGTTGTTTATGCTAAAAATGATGTTAGTTTGAGAAGGGTCTTGTGGTCACCACTAGTTTGTAGCATGCTAACCACTACTTTCTATCATCACAGATGATGAGATTAAAGGGATTTTATATTATTTTAATGAAAAGAAGGCTCATGGGCCTGATGGGTTCTCAACCAGTTTCTACAAAAAAAAATATTACATCCACAAGTTAAGTATAAGCTAGCATTTCCACTAAGTTTTGTTCTTCCAGAAGTTGTCTCGCTATGGAATGTGTAACCTCATCATCTTCATTCTCCACAAAAACCACATGAGCATAAGCTTCACAAGTTGTATCCATGTCCTTTTTGCATCCACAAAACGTTAACAAACCATCTTCCTCCCCTTTAGAATGCTTGGAAACATTTTCCTATTTGGAAGGACCCACGATGATCCCAGCACCATGTTACAAGACAATGTTTATTTATCTTGCCTCATGCAAGTCACAAAATTCATTGGTTAACTAACTTCTCCCAAAAACTTCATAAGAGACATAAAAATAGAGAAATTTCATCAGTTCCCAAATGAACAATCTACTAGAACAATATTGATAAAAATAGTCATAACTCCTATAGCAAACCCAAAATTGAAGTCCCTAAAGTGAATTCAAATTATTCCTCAATAACATTTCCAATGATATATAATTTGCTAGTAATTATCACACAATCAACCCTCGAATCAGTTCGTAATCAACCACATGAATTTGGTAATATAAAGTTAAGAGACTAGTGTGAATACCTTGACTTCTCTTGATCGATAACATGTACATGGACACTCTCATGTCAACTTTTATGGTATAACATTGGCAAAGCTTACACTGCAGAAGTATGTGCACTATCACATTGAGTTTCAGGAGTGTAGATACTGTATTTTATCCAGCCCAATACTTTTTATATACCTAAAGTTTAAAAAAGAAATCCTAATTTTTAAAAAATAAAAAAGAGTCCAAAGACTAAAAAATAGAGCCCAAGGATTAAAGAATAAAAAAGACCTAAATACAAAAAACTAAAAGAAGCCATAATTTTGTCTGAATCTTCACTTGAAGAGAGGTTTTTTAGGGAGAGAAAATGGAACATAGAAGAGGTTTTCTTAGAGAGAGAGAGGAGGAGAGAGAGAAAAGGAGAGAAAGAGAGTAAGTTGTATTTAAGAGAAAATAGGAGAAATAACATTCATTACACTTTATCTTCTTTCATTTATATTTTTAAGGTATTTTAATTTTCTTGCACTTTAATAAAAAGAAGCATTGTTCATTGTTCTTCAACTTTTCTCATTTATACTCTTATAGTGTATACTTTTTTCTCTTTTCATAAGTTAAAATAGAAATACTTGTTCATTCGTCTTCATTATTTTGACTCCTAATCTTGAGTTTTCTTTGAATGCGTTGGGGATTTTCTTTCTTTAAAAACTTAAAATTTAATGAGATATAATTTGTCAAAATTCAATTAATAAGAATGATAATAAAGTTTTTGAGAGTGTGCAATCAACTCAATGAGCAATCAACTATTTAATGTCTTGAAAGCATTACATATCATGTAAAAAATTCCTCAATGAAATTTCTCATATATCAAAAATACATAAAATATCATGTAGAAAGTTAAACATCTATATGGATAAAGATTATGCAAACATTAAGCTTTGAATCTCATATTTCCAAACAATACCTTCATTATTTGATTTTTTTGTTATAGATGTTTCATTTTGAAATTTAATATCATCATTTTTTGTGACACTCGATTTAACTAGTTACCGTCCATAATTTCTCCTTACTATTTGATTAGCAATGATTGAAAAAAAAGATTACTAGTAGACTACGTAATCAAAATTAAAAGGGTATACTTATACCCAAAAAAAAAAATAGTAAACGGGGACAGGGACAAATATGTACCCCTATTTTTGTTTTGCTTTTTATCCATTCTAATCTTTTTTTAGTTATTCATTTTTTTAATTTTATTTTATATTTGTATACTTGAACATGTTTTTCATGTGTCTTGTACTTTATAAATTTCTTTTCATTTTCCATTTACACTTTTTTTTATCTTTTCCCACTTTTCCATTGTCTTCATAATTATTATTTTTTTACTTTTTATTTATTTATGTAGCACTATCAAATTGATTTGAATAAAATATGATTCATGTCTCATTCACTTATAATTATAATAACATATATATGCATGTGATTCATGTTTCATCCACTAATATATATATTTAATGTATACTATCATGTGGTCATGTTTAAAATGTGATTCGTGTTTCAGCCACTTATAATTATAACATATATATGCATGGGTCACGATAATAACATTTAGATTTAATTCATCTTGACTTTGTCGTTTACTTTTCACTCAAAAAATTTCTACAATGTACTTTGATATTTTTGAGATGCCAATCTTCTCAAATTACTAAAGTGATGTGTTGTTTTTTAGAATTTTGAGAATGACTCCAATAAGGTTTTGTTTAAAAAAAATGAATTACTTTTCAATAGTTCTTATACCACTCATTAAATGTCATTATTTTGTTTATTTTTATGACACAAGACAAATCAAATAGGACATTTAAATATAAATTTCTTTCATTGTTTGTCCTTTCATTTTTCTAAAATAATTTGGATAGCATTTAATTCAATTTAGTGGCCATGTTAATAATGGGTATTGGGTGCTAATACGTTCTTCACACACAAATGACTCCCAAATCAACTTTGTGATTGCATAGACCAAAATATATGTTTTTAAATTGTGTGACCAATCACGCCCTAAAATGATTGGCTGCGACACTGAATTTATTTTTCAAAACATACTTTTCAATCGCCGCTCTGCATCGTACGCATGTTGCGACAGCATGAAGACTCCACTGCGGACGCAATCGGTCTATCTATTTTTTAGATCAATAGTCAAACCAAATCTACTACCATATGGTATCTTTTTTATGTTTGCCTCTTTGTTTGTTTGTCTGATTAATTAATTATTTTTATTTACTTATTCATGCTTTTAGTTGGATATAGTTTTTTTTTTATGGTTTATAGTTATTTTAAAGTTTTTAATTTTACACACATACACTAGCCTTATACCAGGGATTACCTTTTACGATTAGCAAGAATGAGTAGTGGAATGTCTTGGTGGAATCACGGTTCCCGTGCAGGCTCATGAAAGTTCTCACTTAGGTCGATCATTTCGAAATACCGTTTATGGGCCCCAATTACTCTATTTAGATAACATTGTGGATAGTCTGAGAGCCTGGTAAGAGCTTTAGACCCTTACCACACATATCTAGATAACTTTAAAGTCCATTCAATGGCCAAGAAAAAAGAAATACTAGTGTCTTCTAAATGCTAGGTATGACACTCTAGATAATTATGTGTTATCTTTTAAATGTCATAACTTTTTTATGAGCCATCATCATCATTATGATCATTATAGATTTATCATTTTTATTATTTCATGCAACGTTGGTATTGTTATCATTTTAGCATACAAGTTAAATATTTTTTTTACTGACAAGTTATTTTTCTCTTCATATTTTTTCAGCATTGTCATTAACATCATCCATTATTTTTTTAGTGACAAATTATTTTTCTTTCATATTTTTTTTCGTGCATCATAAGTTCATTATTTTCTTCATGCATTATAGATTCATTTTTTGCTTCATGCATTGTTCATCCATTCTTTCCTTTATGCATCGTAAGTTCATTCATTCCTTCACCCATACATTAATCTAGGTTGTGTCATTAATTTTTTAAAAATGAAAAATTAAAAATCTCACTTGTGCGCCTTCATCATCCTTAGAAAACACAAACTCAAGCTAAAGTTACGGACGACTAGGAAAAAGAGGTATCATGAGAAGAAAGAGGTGGGAGATTAACGAGTTGAAAGAGAAAATGACTAGGATTCAAGAACTTATTGTTGTTAATAAGGGAAAAACTAGTACAGAATCTCAACAACTCAATCTCTCATATCATAAATTACAAGATCAACTGCTTAGTGATACCATTTTTCTCCCTTTTTGATGTATTCCTACTCATATTCACCAACATATGGATCAGTTTCAACATGCTCCAACAATATCAATGGATTTACACCATTATTGCGCCTCATAACTTGCACGAAGTAGCTCCCTTGAGGATGCTTAGATATAATCTCACAACTCAATTTCTTGGTGACCTTTGAAATGTGGCTCTATCGGTTGAACATGTCAGTAATCCAACATTGATTTCCAAACTTGATGAGGTGAAGATTCAAATATTAAATTTCAAATCAATTGAGGATCCGTTTGCTAAGGAGAAGCAAGATTTCCTAGAAGAAATGTTGTGTACTATTGAAGGATCGAATGTGTATGGCACCATCAATGCAACACAATAGTATGTGGTTCCTGATCTAACTATTCCTCATAAATTTAAACTACCCAAATTTGAAAAGTATGATGATAGCACATATCCAAGGAGTCACCTTCTCATGTATAGTAGAAAGATGGTCGCATGTGCGCATGATGACAAGTTGTTGATTCATTATTTTCAAAATAGTCTAGTAGGACTTGCAACTCAGGGTTTTTTACACTTATATCGTTAATTTAAAAAAAAGTTCATAAAATGTGGTACTTTTGAAAAAAAATTCTAAAACTAAGGTTGTTTTAACCATGTTGGAAATCGTCTTTGCAAAAGACGATTTCTAGTTGGCCAAAGTCATCTTTTGCAAAGATGACTTCATAACTACCCCAAGTCCCTATAATAAGTCCAATGAAATCATCTTTTATAAAGATGATTTCACTATTGTGTAAAGTCATCTTTCATAAAGACGACTTTAGCTGCCAATAAAATTTTCTTTACAAAAGATGATTTCAGTTTTTCCATTTTCCTGAAGTCGTCTTTTGCAAAGACGATTTTTGCCTTTCCCCCTTCCCATCCTAGCATTTTCAGCTTCACCCATTTCAACAATAAAATCAAACGTGCTTGCGGTAATCATCCTGCAGAATCATTTTATAATTTTATATCCCAACACATTCAATAAACAGCTTACATTTTTAACAAATCATAAAACAAAAGGACAAATATATAACTCAATAGATCATTACAACTCCAATATTATCAATAACATGATTACAAATCCAAATGCGTTGATTATACTTAAAAGTATGTTACATAATACAAATAAGTCCATCACATTCCATGCGGTGGTCGTCTTGTTATTCTTTTTGAACGTCTTTTATATGTTTGTAATTTAGTTACTTATGACGGACCTTCCTCCATAACATGTGTGTTTTCCTCTACAATACGAGGATTTTCTTCCAGAGTATGCCCTCCACAATAGAAGCATCTTCCACAATAGGTGAGTTTCAGGCACGCCTTCTACCTACTCCTCTAGAAGTTACACCTCGTCCTTCTCTACGGTGTTGAGGTTGATGAAATGGTTCAGAAGTGGAACCAAGTTGAGTCACTGACTCAACTCCAAATGTATAAAAGATCGGTAGTGTGTATGGCTTTTGCTGAGATATATATGGTTCATATCGAGGCATATATGGTTCTTGTTGACTTCTTTGAGATAAGTTATTTATTCCATACCTTCAGGGCAAATGATCTTGATAAGTTACATTCGCTTGTCTCATTGCATGTACGATTGTCTCACACACATTACGGATTCGAGGCATTATCCAAAACAACTCAGCATCATCAAGTTGCAAATTGTTAATATTATCCAAATTGTCTGCCTGCATAGATAAAAAAAGTGCTATATAAGTTACTTATTAACTAACCATAAGCTTATTAATTACATAAAGTAATAAAAATTACCATTAAATCATATAACGCTCCCTGTTAAGTTATGTATCAGCATGTGATTCTTTGATACCATAACATGTATGAGTTATCATATCCATCTTCATCCACATCCTCCTCAGCAATGTGTGTCCTACACCCTTCCCATTTCTCAATGTATGCCTGATGTTGGACGCCCCAATGTAGTTCATTTCTCCCCGTCAAGTTGATGTCATGCAACCATCTTTCGGTATCACATGGCTCGGGCACATGTTGACTCAAACCAATTTGTCTTAGAGCATGATCCGGTTGATGACATTCCACCATATGAAAGCAAATAAGAGGAGAGATAGTCCACCATATATCTCCATGCATGATGCAATATTCAGGAAGTGTATGGATAATATCATTATAAGGTTTCCATATAATTATAAATAATATGACAAAATCTAAGTATTACTTATAAAAAGCAATTATAAATAAAGAGCATAGTATTACCTTATATGGAGTTTATGTGTCTAACGCAAATCGATACACTTCAAGAACATGTTATGAGGTTTCTGGGAGACTGAAAACATCTTTCCATCTATGAGACAAATTGCACAGTTAAATACATGTAAATGATAAGATACACATAATAATAAAATGAGTGGACTTACCGTATACTCATTGGAGGAGGTGGCAGTAGAAGTCCATCTTCTCTGACATTATCGTGTCTCGCTCGTTGTAACCTCACTGGTACCAAATATGAAAATTGGTACCACGCTCAAAATTGTAGTAATACTAATGGGTCAACAATATCATAAGCATCCTTATGGATGACTCCACACATATCTCTATACAACCATGCAGGGCATGCACTACCCCAACTATATTGACCGGCCTCAGTAAAGTCTTTTGGTAAAGGCAAGAACTTCAAATGCACATTAGTGTTTGACTTATCACAAAAAAATGGTACATTCAATAAGTTGTCGAATATATGCACGTGCATAACATTGCACATAAAAACATCATCATCATTAGCTAATGAGAGAAAATATGATGTCAAACACGACATAATTAAACGTGATCCCTATAAATCACGCGGGCTTGGCAAAATACCTAGCAAATGTTCACATATTCTTGGCCAATCTCGATGTGCAGTCCTCGTGACTGCCATCCCATCAACAAGAAGTCCTAACACTATTTACACTTCTTGTAGAGTAATGGTAGGCTCACCATGTGTCATATAAAATGTGTGTGTTTTAGAACGTCATCTCCCACAAAAGATGTGATCAAGTGTCACTCGAGGGCGATAGACCCAACCCTCGCAACTCCATAAAATCCAGCACGTATCAAATATGGAATAATACATTTATGGAGTGTCATGTTCTGATGAACAACTGTAGTATGTCAGCGACAATGTAAAGCACGAAGATCCTCCAGGTTCCCAACATGTTAGGATCTATGTTGATCATGTAAATACAATACTGAGCTATCTTGTGGTCTAGGCTCTATGATATTACCTCAATATCCTAAAAATGAGAGTCGTGGTCAGAAGTGAATACAATTAAAATATTCAAATATTACATCAAATACTAAATATACACATTATTACATCAAGATTAAATGCATCATATTACATCAAGATTAAATGCAAAGTCCTGAATGAAATGCATCAAGTAAAAAAATTAATGAATTATATAAAGATGAAATACAAAGAATCGAATATTATGAGTCATTCGAAGATTGTCCTCCATTACAAGAAGGACAATTTCGACGGTTATGTTCTTCTTGTCGACAAAGTCCACATTTACTCAAAGTACTTGGCTCTCTGCAATCCATATTATTTTGTATACGTGTCAACCTGGGTTTACCTTTCTCCCGAATCCTGTTGGATCATGGTGAACTATTGGAAAGTTAGGTACTTCCCAATAATGTTCATGTGGAAGAGGATGGAACTGTGACTTATAAAACTCGGCAAGCATTGAACAACAATAATAATGTTCAATGAATTGTGAACTGATGATATGAGTGTGTGCACACACTACTAAAAAATGGGAACATGAGAGGCCAAATGATTGCAAATTGTTGCAAGTACATATCCTTTCCTTTAAATTCACATAATGTATGTTTTTTTCTTTGTACATGTGATTGTGGTTTTGACCAGTGAGAACCTCGAACCTCTCATTAGCACGGTCAAAAATTATGATCTGATGATACTAGCCCTAGCCTCCCAAGTTTTCATCTATTCCAGAGAATTAGCAGTAAACGCTTCACCTCATTGTAAAGAATCTCTAGCTTCACTTCTCCACTTTTCAAACCAATTCATAGTACGATAAAATGTAAACTTAATCAAAGACGTAACAAGTAGCATGCGAGCTCCATTGAGTACACCATTAATGCATTCTGCAACGTTTATTGTCATCCAACCATATTGGTATCTACCATCGAATGCTTGAGTCCATTTTTCCTTTTCAATATTATCAAGGAAGTGTATACATCAACTGTCTATATTCTTCATTTCATCCATATAGAGTTCAACCTTTCTTTCCTGATGTTGCATTCCCTCTCTAAATACTAAATTTTTCAGAGCCATGTTTTTGTATTTGTCATTAAAGTTATCCGCAACATGTCTCAAACAATATCGATGATGGGCTAATGGTTTTGACTACCCAAGTTGATTATGTACTGTAACTTTTATACTAGCATGTTAGTAAGAAATTAACACCAGTCCATTCCTCTATGTAACGTAACGCCTCAAACAATACAAAAACCATGACCAACTATCTATGGTTTCCTCATCAACTATATCATAATCAATTGGAAAGATACTTCCATTTGAATCAACTGACGTGGTAATCAACAACTTATGCTTATACTTGCCATATAAAAATGTGCCAACAATTTGAGTGACAGGTCTAAAATATTTGAAACCTTCTATAGTAGCACCAAAGGACCAGAACATATATCCGAACATAACACTACTTGGTTCACCGATGTTATGTGTTTTCCATTGAACTACCATCCTAGGATTCGATTTGACAAGCTTATTTAACCATATTGATAGTTGCTGGTAAGATTGATCTCAATCACCAAACACTTTAACAATTGCTTTTCATTTATCTTCCGAGACCATTCAATGATGCACATCATATCTAAATTTATCTTTCACCTTCTGATGAAGTGCTGCAACAGATGTATTTGGATCCCGTTTCACGACACCCTGCAACTCTCGTGAAATCATTTTTTAGTCCAAATTTGAATGGTATTATGATAATCTTGCATAGACATGTGTGACGTGTTAGGCATATTGTCCTTAAAGCATGTGTAAAAACCTTTTATTTGGAAATTAATAAAAGTACATTTTTATTATAGTTGTATTACCTTAATTTTTATTATTAAATATTTAATATAAATATATAAAATCTATACTTATTAATGAGACTATAATCTTATATTAGTACAAGAGGATTAAGATCATAGATAATGAATAAAATAGCCCGCACATATTAAAGTACAAAATCTTTAATGAATGGTTGCTAGTAGAGTTTGCTAAGCATATCGAATGCATGTGATCTAAATCTAGATCATTGATTTGGATAGACATCTCAGTGAATGTACTCTATATGATTAGATTATATAGGACATGACTGATATGAATTAATATCCTTATTAACATATTGTTTATTATAAAAATCTAATACACATCAATCATATGTAGATAAGTCTAAATTCTGAGTAGTCATAAATCCTATACATGTCTAAGGATATTTTGATTCACTTGTTAATGATTCATTATATAATAGGCTAGTGAGTTTTGTTTTAGAGTTTCGATGACATAAATGGGTGAGAACATGATCTTACAAGATTTGGAATCCAAACTTTCTTAGCGGATCGTATATTGATTCTCTTAAGTGTTAATTCTGGAACTAAATGGTTAATGAGCTCAAATTTGTAATACGATTATAAATTGAGCGTTCACTAGTGAATTAATGGTACATAAGGATCAAGAGGTAATTAGAAGGGTAAAATGATAATTTTGACCAGCTCTAATTAATGAACCAATTATTGGAGGACAGATCTACATGAAGTGATTATATCAATGGACTACACAAGATTACTCTGTAAATATATTATGTAATTACTAAGAGTGCAATTTCATATTTATAGTGGAGTAATAATGGAATGAATAAATGAGATTAATTAATTAAAGAGTTTAATTAATAATCTGATTTATTGAAGGATAGAATTATGGGTCTCTGGTTCCCAAGCCACCTCTGTACTACACAATATAGGGTGTGGATGTTTCAAGGCATAACAAAAGGACTAGCTTGCAAAAGGATTAAGTTTTTAGGGCAAGTATATAATTATGAGATAATTATGTGTTATTAATTAATTGAGAATTAATTTAATTAATTATTGTAATTTTTGGATATTACTATATATATCGATTAGGTATGAATTAATCGATGATGAAACAGTATATCTAATTTATGAAATTAAATAATATTAAAATATTATAAGATAATCATTTGAATTTGAATTAATTAATCTGTTAATTTTGAATTAACAGATAACTTAATTGATAGGTGTTTCAGATAAGTTAATTTTGAATTAACTAATATTTATATATTTATCTAATTAAATAATAAATCAAGATTGGTTTCTTATGAAGATAGTACTAAGTGATGTATTTTAGACTTGAACGACCCTAAGACGACATTTTCTAAATTAAGTCATGGATTCTGAAATAATGGGTTACAGTCACAGTTAAGTTCTGAATGGATAATTGTAACTTGACCAAATAAACGGTACCTTATTATTAAAAGATATTTTAAGTTTTAATTATGAGAATGTCTCGTAGAACTTTTAAAATTATAAATGACCGACCCTAAGACGGCACATTGATTGTTAGGTTTTCTTATCGTGGATTAGTAATTGTTAAGTTTATGTGTTTGATATGTTGCATCTATACATCACATTTACATTCTAAATTTTTTGTATTTATTTCAATTATATTGAAAGATGTATATTTTATTTCTTTTCAGTTTTTAATGTCTGCCATGCGCTACCCATTCCTCCTTTTCTTGCACTTGAAAAATTCAATAGTTATAATTTTATAAGATCAAAAGCAAACTTGAATTTGATGCTAATATATGAGAACCATAAGATTGTCCTTACTGAGTAATGTCTTGAAGAGTCCGCTGCCAATGCCTCAAAAAACGTTCAGGACAAATATGATGCTTGGATTACAGATTCAGGGGCTACCATTGATGTGCGAACTCAAGTGAGAATTATACTCGAATCACTGACACCTGCTTCTTCTGCGTTCACTACCAAATATGTTATGAACAAGTTACAATTCAACAAAACCTCATTGTCGAAAGAACTACAGACTTTTGGATCACTCAACAAGAGTATGATCAAAGAGGGCGAGACAAATATTGTTGAACAAAAGCCTTCTTCCACAGTTGTTAATAGTAGAAAAAGGAAGAAAAACAATGGTAAGGACAAAAGTAAGAATAAGGAAGGAAAGAAAGCCGAGAAGTCACCCAAAGGCCAAGAAGAATAAGAAAGACAACAACTCCAAGAAGAAAGAACCCAAAGAAAAATGTTTCCATTGTGAAGTTGACGGTCACTAGAAGGGAAACTATAACAAGTATCTTTCCGAGCTGAAAAAGAATGATAAATTTGATTTACTTGTATTTGAAGCTTCTTTAGTGGAATATGATTTGTCATCCTGGATTATAGATTCAGGAGCTTGCTCATGACGAGGTGATAATGAGAGTTGGCAATGGTTCATTCATTTCAGCAAGAGCATTAGGAACAGTTCATTTAAGTTTTGAGAATATACTTCTTGTTCTGAATAATGTTTGAGATTTTCTACAAATTTAATTTCTTTATCTTTGTTGCATGAACATAATTTTGATGTTTTTTCAATAATAATATGTTTTTTATTTCAAAGAATGGTCTTAATATTTGTCATGCAAAGGTTTCAAGCAAACTATTTATGCTTAAATTACCTGAACGAACATTAAATAATTCAGAATTATTTAAAGTAGCAAATCTAAAAAATAACAAACAACAAAAAGTTTCAAAAGAAGATGATATGTATCTTTGGCATCTTAGGTTGGGACATATTAATCTTAACAAAATAAACCGATTAACCAAGCATAGTGCTTTGAGAGAACTAAAATTTATAACTCTTCCGGAGGATAAAATGACTAAGAGACATTTTTCTACAAAGGGCAAAAGACTCAAAGAATCCCTTGAGATACATAGTGACGTCTGCGGACCGATCAATTTTCAAACTAGAGATGGGTATGAATATTTTGTCACTTTTATTAACAATTACTTAAGATACGATTATACTTACCTAATGGATAGAAAGTGTGAAACTTTTGAAAAGTTTAAAGACTTCAAAGCAGAAGCTAAAAAGCAATTAGGTAAATCTTTGAAAAACACTTCGATCAGATGGAGGTGGTGAATACTTGAATTTTGAATTCAAAGATTACCTGTTGGAGTATGACATTTTATCCCAACTCACAGCTCTTGGAACACCACAGCAAATTGGTATTCCAAAAAGGAGAAATAGAATCTTATTGGATATGGTTAGGTCGATATTAAGCAACTCATCACTACCACTCACATTCTGGGGATATGCACTTCAAATGACAACTTACATATTGAATGTAATTCTTTCTAAGTCTATAATCAAGACACCGTTAGAGTTATGGAATGGCTCCAAATCGAGCTTGCATCATTTTCGTATATGGGGGTGTCTGGCTCAAGTGCAGACCTAAGACTTGAAAGTTAGACTAAATGTCTGAAGTGTGTATATTTGTTGACTATGATTTAGAACAAGAGGCGGTTACTTTATAGTCATCAAGATCAAAAGGTGTTTGCATTGTCAAATGCCACTTTCCTCGAACACGATTATATGGTAAACTACAAACCTTGGAACAAAGTAGTTCTCGAAGAACTCGCATCTGACGAGATAAGACCATCTTCATCATTAAGTGATAAATGACAAACCATAGAGACCATTGTTCCTATTCATGAAATTCCGATGCAACGTCGTAGTGGGATGGTGATAAGGAAGACTATGAACTCGATGCACATGTCCTAGCTTCAAAAAATGATAAGGACAGTCCATTAACCTTTAAAGAGGTCATGGAAGATCCTAAAAGGGACAAATGGCAAGATTCCTTGAACCAAGAAATGGAATTGATGTATTCTAATTCTATCAAGGAACTTGTAGATCCACCTGAAAAAGTTAGTCACATTAGATGTAAATGGATCTTCAAGAAAAAAATAGGTGTAGATGGAAAAGTAGAGACTTTCAAGGCACGACAAGTAGCCAAAGGCTATACTCAAAGGAAATGAGTCGATTACGAAGAGGCATTCTCTCATGTTGCCATGCTAAAATCCATTCGCATTTTTTTACTCATAGCTGCTAGTTTAGACTATGAAATATGGCAAATGGATGTCAAGCCAGCCTTTCTGAATGGCTCTCTTGAAGAAAGCATCTATATGATGCAACCTGGAGGGTTCGTAAAAAATGGACAATAACAGAATGTATGCAAGTTGCTTAAACCCTTTTATGGAATGAAGCAAGCATCCAGATCTTTGAATCATACATTTGATAAAATAATTAAAACATATGGCTTCAAACAAAATGTTGACGAAACTTTTGTATATAAATACATCAAAGATAAAAAAGTGGTTTTCTTAGTTCTTTACGTAGATGATATACTACTCATTGGTAATGATATAGAAACTTTATCGCGAGTAAAGAAGTGTTTAGCTGAGAAGTTTTAAATGAAAGATTTTGAAAAAGTGAGTTATGTTCTAGGAATCCAAATCCTAAAGGATAATAAAAAAAAGTTTTTGGCCCTTTCTCAAGCGTCTTATATTGATAAGGTGCTAGAAAGATTCTCTATGAAAAATTTCAAGAAATGTCAATTACCAACCAAACATGGAATTATCATTTCCAAGGAGCAGTGTCCTAAGACATTTTAAGAGGAAGAAGATATGAGAAAGGTTCATTATACTTCAACAGTCGGGAGTCTCATGTATGCCATGTTGTGTATGAGACCTGACATCTGTTATACAGTAGAAATTGTCAATCGTTATCAATCAAATCCTTGTTTTGAACACTAAATTACAATAAAGCACATTCTCAAGTATCTTGGAAGAACGGTAAATTATATGCTTGTTTATTCAAGAAGACTCCTGAAACCCACTGAATGATTTTGATTTTCAATCGAATAGGGACAGTCAAAAGTCAACGTTTGGATCAATATTCACCTTAGGTGGATGAGATGTAATCTGGAGAAATATGAACAATCCAGTATTGCAGATTCTACCTTGGAACTCGAATATATAATGGCTTGTGAAGCTACAAAAGAAGCGGTTTGGTTTAGAAAGTTCTATACTGATCTGAAAGTAGCTCTAAATGTGGATAAGCCATTAATCTTGTACTGTGACAACAGTGGGGTGGTAGCTAATTTAAAGGAACTAAGGAGTCACATGAGGGGCACATTTATAGGAAATATTATCTTTTAAGAAAGTTCGTACACCGAGAAGATGTGACTGTTATGAAGATAGTCTCAGATCAGAACCTGACTGATCATTTTACCAAGACACTTCCAGCGAAGTCATTTAAGGGTCATGTGCAAAATATGGGGTTGAGAGAGATACCACATTTCCTTTATGGCAAGTGGGAGATTATTGGGCATAGTACCCTCATAGCATGTGTAAAGACATTTTATTTGGAAATTAATAAAAGCACATATTTCTTATAGTTGTATTATCTAAATTATTATTGAATAATTAATATAAATATATGAGTCCACAACATATTAAAGTATGGAATCATTAATGGATGGTTGCTAGTACGGTTCACTAAGCATTTTGAATGCATGTGATCTAGATCTAGATCACTGATGTGGATAGACATCTTAGTGAAGGTACTCTATATGATTAGATTATATAGGACGTGGCCGATGTGAATTAATATCTCTATTAACTTACTGTTTATCGTAAAGATCTAATACACATCAATCATATGATCATACGTAGATTAGTCTAAATTATGAGTAGTCATGAACTCCTATACATGTATATAGGATATTTTGATTCACTTGTTAAGGTTTGATTATAAAACAAACTAATGACTTTTGTTTTGGAGATTCTGTGATAAGGATGGGTGGGAACATGATCTTATAAGATTTGGAATCCAAACTTTCCTACCGGATCGTATATTAATTCTCTTAAGTGTTAATTCTGAAACTAAATGATTAATGAGCTCAAATTTATAATGTGATTATAACTTGACCGTTCACTAGTGAATTAATGGTATATAAGGATCAAGAGATAATTAGATTGGTAAAACAATAATTTTGACCAGCTCTAATTTACGAACCAATAATTGACAGACAGAACTACATGAAGTTATTATATCAATGGATTACAAGAGATTACTCTGTAAGTATATTATGTAACTACTAAGAGTGCAATTCTATGTTTATAATGGAGTAATAATAGAATTAATAAATGAGATTATTTAATTAAAGAGTTTAATTAATAATCTGATTTATTGAAACTTAGAATTATGAGCCAATGGTCCCCAAGCCACCTCTATACTGCAGAGTCTAGGGTGTGAATGTTTTAAGATAAAGAAAAGGACTAGCTTATAAAAGGAATTAAGTTTTCGGGGTAAGTATATAATTATGAGATAATTATGTGTTATTAATTAATTAATTAATTAAGTTAATTATTGTAATTTTCAAAATTTATTATATATATCGATTAGTTATGAACTAATCAATAATGAGACAGTATTAATTTATGAAATTAAATAATATTAAATTATTATAAGATAATAATTTGAATTTGAATTAACTGATCTGTTAATTTTAAATTAACAGATAAGTTAGTTGTATGTGTTGTCAGATAAGTTAAGTTTGAATAAACTAATATTTATATATTTATCTAATTAAATAAAAATTTAAAAAAATTATCACGTGACATATCGGACTGTACACGCCAATCACTAAATTTAAATCAGGGATTGGCGTGACACAATGTAGTACCACACAGCACGATAGTGGTGCGTGACACACTGTTGTGCCACACGACTTTGCAGTTGTGTGCAGACTACAGTGGGTCCTACTATAGTGGTACATTTTTATAATTAATTTATTATTTGAATACCTTATATCCAATGAACCTTGACCTAGAATATAAATAGATAATATTCTATTGGCCTCTAAAAAGTAATCAATTGATCAATCAATCAATTAATCAAAGCTTTACGAGTTTTCTAATTCTCTCTCATACTTCTATCTCAAAAGTCTTTCAAATCTCTAGATCTCATGAGTTGAGTACATCTAAAAATAAAAAATTGTTCTTGATTCATTCTATATAGCCATACACATCCTAGTGTGTTTGAAGATTGGTGTGGATCTCAAAGTTTGTTCATCGTGGAATCGAATGTTGTTGTTACTAAAAGATAGCAAGGAAGCTTAATAGACTTCAAGAGGTAAATTTTTTTTATTTGAATGTCTATTAATTTAATGTATATATATAATCGATTCGTATAGAAAAATGGTTTTTCAAAAAAAAAATTTATCCGTGGCGTTGCAATTGGTTTTCAATCAATAAATTTTTCGAATACCACCCCCTCCGCTGCACGCGCCGTGATTCCAACATGGGTTCAGGTGTATTTGGTTATTTAAATCATATTATGTGCTTTTCAACGACACGCACGAACAGTCCATTCACAACATTCGGCATACTTTTTACATTTTATAACCCAAAGGTTTGACAATGACTCTACCATACCAAAATGTTGATGCATGTGCATCTTCATGTGGCAAAGAACCTCTAGGTATATTTTCTTGGACTGTAGGATACGTTTCATTGTCATGGAATGGAGAAATTTTTACATTATCATGTAACTCAAGTCCACATATATTGTCATCATACATGTTTATGCTAGGACCTCCGACATCCATAGCCTTTTTTACTAAATATAACTCAATTGTATTTGGCAGAGAAAATTGAAGCATAGTAGTAAACATCACATGAGCATCGTTATTATTCTATATCAGATTCAACATAGTTGAATGACCCAACACCAAAAGTAAGTTGATATCGATAAACTATATCCAAGTTCTAATGGAGGCGGTCAATTGTCAAGGCTTCACATAAAGTATTATAGAGCTCATCCAAAGTAATTTTCTTATGAATTACAATTCCCCTAATTGAAGGTTGATCATAAGAATTTCCATTTGCACTGACTATGACCTTACCATTCATGTAACATAAAACTACCATAGGTATTTCCCCCATTTGTCAACCTACTAAATAATACACAATAATTTTAAAACTAGATCTAGAATTCAACAATAAATCTATAAATTTAAAGTTAATAACTACAATTCCATAACATATCAACACATTTAGAAATAAAATTTTACAAATTGAGTGGTGTAAATAACACATAATTGTGAAAATCCATCTAAATTTTGAGAACCCATTACACATTTATAACTATAATTGAAATCTAGGGTCTCAGAGATACAATGAGAGAGAGATATTACAAAATTTATGGAATACATCATACAACATTAATAAAAAATGAATCGTTTCAAGATTTAAAGAACAAATCTAATAGATCAAATCAGTTAAAGTTATACCTATGGTTTGAGGAGTTTTTACTTATGATTTAAGAGATTGAGAAGTTTTTATGTGAATGAGAGTGAGATAAGAGTGTGAGGGGTTTAATGCAGGTAAAATGGCAGTCATTTCTGGTGAACATTGACGGCGAACAGCAGCGAGGGAGGGGAATGCTTCAGTCATTGTTCGGAGGGAGGGAGAAGTGAAAATGCTTGCAACTGTTCTGTGTGAAATCGCGATCTGTGATTTTAAAAGGGTCCAAAGTGAAGTCAACTTTTACAAAGATGACTTAAACTTTTATAAAGTCTTCTTTGCAAAATAGAGTATGGAGTCACAATGGAAGAATCACAAAAGCTCTAATGGAAACCTCCTTAAACGGAAAGAGGAGGAAGCGCAAGCATACAAATATGGATACCTATCACAAGATGAAAACTCTGGACCAAGCTTTTCAAAGAATCATAAAAGATCTACGACCATGACAGTGTGTGTAGCAAACATTTCCCAAATGGCCTACAGTCATCACTATTCACAGCAATCAATTTTTCATAATGGGTCAAGGCCTAATAAAAGACTAGAATTGCACCAGTAAAATATTGGTCAGACCGATCATAATCCAATGTCATATACAGAGCTTTTACCGTAATTGATTGAGAATCGTCAATTGGCATTGATTCCTCTAGATCCTATTTATCCTCGATTTCCTAGATGGTATGATCCAAACTGTAGATGTAATTATCATGCTGGGGCGATAGGGAATTCGCCTAAAAATTGCTCGGCTTTGAAAAGTAGAATTCATACGTTGATTAAAGTTGGTTGGCAGGTGAAAAAATGGATATCAACTCTTAATCGAATCACAGCAATACCTTCACGTGATAAAAAAAACTTCAAAGATAACATGCTTAATATGTTGACAGTCTTGATTTCAGGTACAGATGTTTCCATGTTACCGTGATCATGAGTTTAACAATTGGGATGTAACTATGTTTCTCGTGCTTCTTAGGGATTTTCAAGAGTGACGAGCTAATGTCAAGTTTCTAAATACTATGCCCAATGTCTTAAAAAAGAACATTTATCATGCACTTATTTCTTATTTTGTCGTGTTTGCCCTTTACCTTCTCTAATTTCAATTCTACTTTTGTTCAAGTTGAATCGCATTAATTTCTAAGTGGACCAATTTCAATTTTGGGCCATTGATGTCATACTCTAACATATCTCTCATTTCCTTTCATTTCCTTCCTTTCACCTAATAATCTAATCCAGAATTAAGTTTTTACAAGTAAAGTATAAGATTCAGCACTTTGACAATCTCATTCTTAGTGTTAAGTTAGATGAAAATGTAGAGAATTGTAGCCTTGTGAATGTTGACACTACAAAAGGATATTATTCTTAATTGATGTTATATTTTTATTGAATTTACATCTTATTGGAAATGATGGAGAGACATTATTTTTGCTATCCCAAACACTTATATCAATTGTTGGCTCATTTAAGCCAAAGCAAAATATTTATTTCATTATATCCAGTCAATGATCACCTCCACATACTAGGGTAATTTTTACAAAAGTATTTTTACCATAGTATGTGTCACATAAGTTGCAAAGCCTTTCAAATTGGTTCAAAAGAAAAAGACAAAGGTAAATGTAAAAGGAACTGCAAGTGCAAAAAAAGAGAAAAATAAAATAAAAGAAGTCAAAGAGTCAAAAAGTCATGCCTTGTAATTGTTATGGGCGTTTTCTTAACCACCAATGACGCAACAAAACATGTTATGCCGCATTAGGGGAACCCCCAATAAAGGAAAGTTTTGGGGGAAAAGAACCGACCTCTCCTAGTCAGCACCGAGGATGCTTGGGTTGCACAGACCGAGTACAAGAAAAGGTAAGAATAAAATTATACAAAGAGAGATCGGATAATCACAAACACAAGGCCATCATTACTCATCGAAAATAGCGCTTTAAAGGCCCAATCGCCATGATAACGTACTTGGGACGCTTCTTAAGTATGCATGGAAACCAAAAGATAATTTAAAGGCATGTTTAGACCTTCAACACATGGGTATAATGCATCAGCTTCATCCTCAAGTCATGGAAGGGAACAAAACTTTTTTACCCCCTTCAACATTTTCATTGACAAATAAGGAGAAATAAGTATTCTGCAATGTTTTGAAAAGTATAAAAATTCATGATGGGTATACATAAAACATTTCTCATTGTATTGATCTAACTAACCATAAAATTGAAGGACTCGAAGGTAATAATTGTCATATCATCATGGAACAACCTCTATTGATTGCGTTGCAGGGGGTATTATCAAAGAAGGTGAATGTAGTTATATCTTCATTTGTTTTTTCTTCAAATAACTATGTTCTACTACTCTACACAAAGATATGATCGATAAACTTCAATCATGAGTTGTGCTTGTACTTTGTCAAATGAAAATGATATTTCCTCCATGTATCTTCACTATCATGCTCTATTTAGTATTTCACTTGGCATATGAAGCAAAACTTGGTGGACTTATGCAACATAGATGGATGTATCCGATTGAAAGGTACATTGGTAAACTTAAGTTATATGTGCATAATAAAGCATGTTTAGAAGGTTCCACAGCTGAAAGATATAACATATAAAAGTGTGCGATATTTTTTTCAAGATATTTGCAAGGAGTTGAAACACGGTTCAACCGAGTTGCTCAAAATACAGACTTTGTAGAGGAGCAACCCACTCAAACCATCTATTTATTCCTCACATCATGGCGTCCAACGAAGTCAGTAAAAGATGATAAATTAAATGTATATTCATTATTTTGATATAGAATAAATAGACCGGGTAAAAATCTAGTCATGTAGAATTATTTTCAAGCACTCATAAGCATAAAGAGTGAAATTTTGTTGATCTAGAATCTGAAACTACAGCTATAAGTGACTATTACGTCAAAGTCCCTAATAATTATCATTTAAATTAATTAAATTTCCTCGTTATATTAAAAATATTCCATGAAGTATAATTATCATTACTGTGATTAATATTTTGAAAAATTAATGAAATAATAGATCTTCTACTAATTGAGAATTCTGTTAATGTTGTTGCAATTATTCTAGATGTATGTATAGGGAAATAATTTTTTCGATGGTAATACCCCTAGAAAAGAAAAAAAAAATAAAAACAGCGGATATGTAACCGTCGGAAAGTTTTGGCCGGCGAATAAAAACCGCCGGCAAAGAAAACTTTGTTATTTCTCCGACAGGTTTTCCCACTTTGTCGGTGATACATAACTGTAGTGGTAAAAACTACGGCAGTTTCTTTTCTATTGGTCACCCGCCAACAAATGACCTTTTCGGCGGAGAGAACGCCGATGGTTTTATAACCCATTCAATTTTTTTTCCTGATGATTATAATCACTAGCGTAGGTTAAAAACCATAAAAAAATGTGAGTTTCCTATAGTGCGACTTCGGATCCCAGATTTTAAATTTGAATAACAAAATATCATTTAATTGATTAATATGAACCTCATCGAGGGACAGTTGCATGTTATAATTTTGAGGATAATTGTAATTGTGAATTGTCCTTAATGATGTATGATTAACATTCAAAATTACAATTATCCTCGAAATTATAGCAATTGCAACTGTCCCTCAATGACTTTTTATTTAGTCAATTAAATGATAATTTGTTATTCAAAGTTATAATCTAGCATCTGAAGTCACACTATAAGAAATTCACATTTTTTAGACGGTTTTTTAACCTATGCCGGCGGTTATAACAGTTGAGCGAAAAAATCTAACAAGTTTTATCTCTCCGCGAAAAAGGTTCTTTGTCGGCAGATGGCCAGCAAAAAAGAAACAGCTAGAGTTTTTACCATAGCGGTTAAAAGCCACTGGCAAAGTGGGAAAACCTACCGGAGAAGTTTTATTTCCCGGCACTTTTTGACGGTTACATATCCGTTGTTATTTTTTTCTTTTCTAGGGGTAATTCACCAGCAGAAAAAATACTATTATAAGATAAGCAAACATGACGTTGTGTAGTACAAATGTTATATCCAACATACCATTATAAGATAAGCAAACAAAAAAACTAAACTTTTAAAGCACATAAATAAAGCCACCAATATCATGACTGGTTCAAATTCCTGATAATAAAAATATATGAAACTATTTAAGGAGTGAATCAAAGCTTAAGGAGAAAATAAGTATATTATTTTACTTAGTTATTCTGACAGCCTTCAATCTAAGTTGTTTTCTTAATATACGCCTTTCAGATTGTTAAGTTCCTCAAGCAAGAATGTTATTTAAGATGCATCTTTGTCTGGTTAGACTCCAATTCAGAAACTCTTAACCATAACTGTGTGTTCTTCGGTCAGTTGAGAGCTAGAAGCACCACCGTAAAACGTCCACTTGCGGAATGTGGAAACAACTTCCATATAGTAGGGTCTAATGTAATTTCTCGCACACGTCTGGGATGCTCCTTTCCCATTTCTTGTGACAAAATGCCGTTTAACGAGAGCACATGTTTAAGAGGATCAGAACGTCTAATGATGTGCTCCTGCATAGATTTCTATAATGCAAAATATAAATCACAGTAATTAGAATTATACTTCATGGAATAATTTTAATGTAATAAGGAACTTTAATTAAATTAAACAATAATCATCAGGGACTTTAATTAATTTAAATAATAATCATCATGGACTTTAACATAATAGTCACTTACAGCAATAGTTTCAGATTCTACATCAACAAAATTTCACTCCTTATGCTTATGAGTGTTCGAAAATAATTATGCAAGACTAGGTTTTTACCCAGTTAATTAATAATATTTTTAAAGTTATTCCTAATTTGATAACTTTGAATGAAGCGTAACAAGTTAGTTAAAAGATTATGGCGAAAACTAAACTTTGTACCATTTTATTTTAATGTAGAAGAAAAATGAATTTTCCATATATATTATAAATAGTATATCACTTAATAGAATACATTTTTATAAACATTAGTTATTTTATATTTCATATGTTAGTATAATTAGTATTGTTAGTGTTACATAATATAGTTATACAAAACTTACCAACAACAAATATTATATTTGTAATACAAACGAGAAAATGAATGTCAAGTTTGAAATAAAATATGAAAGAGATTTTTTAATTCTAAGTTATGTCATTTTTCAATTTTTGAGAGAACATTTTTACTATATACTCTTCAATTGTTTTAAAAACAATATGCATGATATTTTAGAATTTGTTTTTAATAATATAGATTAGCAAATGAAAATAATAACAAGTAACATTATTTCTATGGTACACATAAATCAAAAAGAGATGATATGGTGTTACATACATTTCCTTTTAATTCATAAAAACACAAAATGATTGTAAATAATAATATTAGTTAAAAATATAATAAATTTATATAAATGTGCATAGCACGTGTGTATTGACTAGTATATTAAAAGGGGTTTAAGGAGGTAAAACTTTTGATTCTCCATCAAACCTCCTTAAAATAGAGTACAATTCTGAATTTCCACATATTTTCTCATTTAATATAATCCACATATGGAGACTATTATTCTCTATTAAGTAATAATTTGTTGCAAATAGTATGTAAAATTAAATTTTTTTTTGAAAGATTATGCAAACAGAAACATAAGTATTCATAAGATAAGTCTTATAGTTTATTTCTTAGAAACCTACAAAATTTAATATTATGTAATATTTATCTTATCTGAACATGAAAATTCATATAAATTAATTCAAATAATTATTTATAAATAAAATAAATTATCTCTTAATATGATAGAATCTGAAAAATGAATGTTCATTTTCATATATTTTCAAATAGCAATGTAATATATTACAATTTGAACAATATTATAAACAAGCTAATATATTGATTATTACTATTATTTTACTTTAATTTAGATTTAGAATTATTTTTAAAGATTAAGTATTTATTTCAAAATTAATATTAAATAAAAATTGTTCATGTATTTTAAATTGCTTAATACGTGCGAAGCACGTATTTTTTTTACCCAGTATCTTATAAAAATGAAAAATTACAACGCTAGCTTACCAATAAAAGTAAAATACTTTGATATAAATTAAGCTTATCAGTTGGGTTCTCCATAATGAAGAAATTATTTGGTCCTGAAGTATCATTCTTAGTTGAGAACATAATGGAGAAATATGTTATTGTTGAAGTACCATTCTTTGTGCAATTTTTTTGTATCTTACAAGTTGCACACATCATGACATGTCATTTTTGTTAATCTATTGTTGTGGGAAATCTATATGCAAGTGCATTTATCATGAACAAGTAATAAAGTGAAAGTGAGGTCATTCTCCACATAGATTATTGAAGAGCAACTAGCTAGTTGAAATCATTTTTAAACCTAATTAAGTGTATTAAAATGAGATGGAATATTTGATTACTAAATCCTGAAGTAAAAAGAAAAATAACCAGATTTAAATGTGAATCGAGAGTTTAGCCAAATGTACTGTAAACAATAGTTGGATAGGCTAGAGTAATTAAATCCCTTTAGTTGTCAATCTTAACTTAGATCTATTTGTATTGCTATAACATCACTAGTAGCAGTAACCTCAACTTCTTCTATACATAAGTGATTTCCATCCTTATATCTTACGTCCTTTAATCATATCTAACACATTCTTATGCTAGAGTAAAATCAAGAACTCCAATGCAATTGTTTAGGTTTGCAAGTTGAATAACATATTCCTATATCACTCACAATTTACTTAAATTACTAAGAAATCAAGTAAACTTGCATTAGTCAAGTAAGATCTACCAGTTTAAACCCTTCTAGTATTTAAATTAGTGAGTTTCTGATACATTTATGGCCAGCCAAATAACGAGAATAAACATTAAGTGCACTTGAATCGAATACTACTGGATGAACTTTACAATCCAAATATCAATAGTTCAAGATTAACAGCTAAAGGTTCATCAATCACTATAAATACATAATATTGAGCTTAAAAGAAGGCGAGAAATACAAAATTAAATGAAGGATAAAAAATAAATAAAAAGAAAAAAAGGAATATCTCCCAATATTATCTTCTTCCCCTCGTCCTCTCTTTCCTTTTATGTACTTTTCCCTTTATTCTTTGTGATTTTGTCTCTTTTCTTCAATACAAAGTGTCGGCCCCTTTCTCCAAAGGATGTACTTACTATTTATAGTCCCTCAAAACTAGGGTATACAATTGAAATAGGACACTTTTCACGCCAGCAAAAAAGTGATGACCACATGAGAATTAGCATTAGCCAACTATCCATATACTTTATACTCGCACGAGCTCTTCACTCACTTGTAAATGCCAGCTAAATTAAAATGATAGAATCTTTGCCATGCATGCATGTTTATTGCTATTGCACTGCCTTATCCTTATACTACATCATTGAGTCACTTGATTCTCAATCTTGAAGTCTTACGAAAGAAACAACAGATTGAGCACACTTACTACTCTTTTAGGTGCTAGCTAGATTAAAAAGATGGAATATTTGCCATGCATGCACGTCCGTTGCTATTGCACTGCCTTTCCCTCATGCGTTTTCTCACTAACATATTTTGACTGATTTGGACTCCTTAGTGCTATAGCATTTTATTTACATAGCGATTGTAGCACCCTCCATAGAACAAAATCCTTCTACACAGCTTGTCTTTAAATTAGATTTCATTTTCTTCTTAACCTGCAAGTACCCAACAAGTAGCCCATCAATATTCAGAGGAACAAATTTGTATTAGGAGTTTAGAAGTAATTTACTAAATAATCAAAACACAAATCCTAACCCTAATTAGAAAAACAAACTTAAAGAAAACCAAGTATAAAAAAATATTGCAAAACTAAAATAGAAGTAACTTGGGTTGCCTTCCTAATAACGCTTGTTTTAAAGTTTTTAGCTTGACTTTAAGCTAATTTGAGGATATTGAACTGAATTTGAGGCCTTAGTTCTATCTACCTCATTGTCACAATATTTCTTTACCCTTTGTCCATTTACTTTGAATTCTCTATATGTTTTCTCATCCATCAAGTCCACAACTCCATAAGGATATACTTTGAGCAACTTGAAGGGTCCTGACCAACGAGATTTAAGTTTTTCTAGGAATAACTTCAATTAGAGTTGAATAACAATACTTGATTTCCTTAAATAAGATCTATGTATACAATTCTTTTATCATGTCATTTCTTTGTTTTCACCTTGTACATTCTTGCAATTTATCAGAAAATAACCTCATTTCATCTAGCTCATTCAACTGTAGTGCTCTATTTTAACCAGTTGCCTGAAGATTTAGATTCAGTTTCCTTACTACCCAGAATGCCCTATGTATTAGATCTAAACATAGGTGACAGGCTTTTCCAAAGACCAATCTGTAGGGAGACGTGCCAGGTGGAATCTTAAAGGTTGTTCTATATTCCCACAGTGCATCATCAAGCCTGATTGACCAATCTTTTCTACTAGAATTTACCACTTTCTCCAAAATTCTTTTAATTTCCCTATTTGAGAATTTCACCTACCCACTGGTTTAAGGATGATAACTTGTAGCTACCTTATGCCTTACACCAATATTTTACTAGGATCCCCTCAAAGAGTTTGTTATAGAAATGGATACCTTCATCACCGATAATGGCTCTAGCTGTGCCAAATCTTGTGAAATTTTCATTTGTAAGAATTTGGCTACCACCCTAGAATCATCGGTTGATAAAGATGAAGCATCCACCCACTTGCATAAATAATCCACTACAACCAAAATGTACAGGTTACCAAAGGATGGTGGGAATGGTCTCATAAAGTGTATTCCCCATACATCAAACAATTCAACCTCTAGGATATTATTTAAGGGAATTTTCATACTTCTATGAAATATTTCCTACCCTTTGACTTGTATCACAACATTAAGCCAAGTCGTGAACATCATTAAAAATTGAGGGCCACTAATAGTCTGATTGTAAGACTTTTTAGCTATTCTTAAACCTCCAAAATATCCTCCATAAGGTGAAAAATGGCATTGCTATAAAATACTTTATATTTCCTCTTCGGACACACATCTCCAGAATATTTAATCTGAATATTTTTTGTACATGTATGGATCATCCAAGTAATAGCTCTTTACCTGCTAAAAGAACTTCCTCAATTTTCATGAGTTCAATTATGAAGGTAGCATTCCACTAGCCAGATAATTGACTATGTCAACATACCAGGGTGCATCCATTCAGTCACTACAGATAACTACTCATCTAGAAAAGTCTTTGTTGCATCCTGTTTTTCTTTAGCCTTAACATATGGTCAACTACTTGATTCTCTATGCTTTTTTGTCTTTAATTTCAAGATCCAACTCTTAGAGCGGCAGAATCCATCTGATTAAGCATTAGTGAGTGTTAAGCATCAGATAATTGACTTTGCATATTTCTTAGAAATTAAATATTTGATGACTGAGTGATTTGTATAGGTTGTCACCTTTGTCCCAATCAAGTGTACTCTAAACTTTTCAAAAGTAAAAACAACAGTCAATAATTCTTTTTCAATGGTGGTGTAATTAAGTTATTAAGCATTAGTGAGTATTTTGATGGCATAATATATAGAGTGAAATACCTTATCCTTTATTTGAGTAAAGATATCCCTAATAGCATGATCACTAGCATCATACATCAATTCAAATGGTAACTCTCAATTTGGAGCTACTATAATAGGTGTTGATATTAGTGTTCTCCTAAGCTCTAGAAAAGCTTGATTGTAATCATCATTAAACTCAAACAATCTGTTATACTCAAGAAGCATGCATAAAGGTTTGAAAATCCTTGAGAAGTATTTAATGAACCTTCTATAAAACCCTACATGTCCCAAAAAGCTTCTGATTTCTTTTACTAATGTGGGAGTAGGCATCTTCTCAATGACCTCTATCTTGACCATATCTACCTTAATTCCTTTCATTGGAACTCTATGGCATAAGACTATGACTTCTTGAACCATGAAATAGCATTTTCCCAGTTCAATACCAGATTAGTCTATTCATATCTTTCAGGTACTCTTTCCAGGTTTGTCAAGCATGTTGTATAAGATTCTCCAAAAATAGAGAAGTCATACATGAATACCTCCAAGATTTACACTACCATATCTGTGAAAATGACCATCATGAACCTTTGAAAAGTTGTTGGGGCATTACATCATCCAAAGGCATTCTTTCGAAATGAAAAATGCCATATAAACATGTGAGTGTTATCTTCTCTTAATCTTCAAGTATTATAGCAATCTGGTTATAGCCTCGATAATCATATAAGAACTAGTAATATTCCTTTCTTACTAGTCTGTCCAACATCGGTTCAATGAATGGCAGTGGAAAGTGATATTTCCTTATGGCTTTGCTTAGCTTTCTACAGTTCATACAAACTCTCCAACCTATGACAGTCCTAGTTGTTATCAACTTTCTGTTTTATAGCATTGAACGCATTAAATGAAATTTATTGATCATTAATCCTCATAGTCAATTTCCCTTTGTGCCTATTAATAAGGGTCCCTCCTATTGCGAAGAAATGTCTTCCATGTATAATTGGAAACCCTTTGTCAGCTTCATAATCCAATATAATGAAGTCCACTAAAAAGTTAATTTCAACCTAAACTAATGCATCTTTAATTTTCCCTTCAGGTTGTGAACGTGATCTGTCAACCAATTGTAGAGTAACAGTTGTTGCTCTAGCTTCACCCATGCCAATTATTTGAAAATTGATTGGCATTAGATTTATACTTGCTCGAAGATCACATAAGGCTCTTCCATAATATGCTTTCCCAAATGTGCAAGGTATAGTGAAGCTTCCAGGGTCTTTCAACTTTGGTGGCATCTTGTTCTGTAGTATACATTCATTGATCAGTGCAATAGTTTCAAAATCTCCTAATCTTCTCTTCTTGGTCAAGATGTCCTTCATGAATTTAACATAATTAGGCATTTGTTGCAGGGCTTCCACCAATGGAATATTTATGTGCAACTACTTGAGCATGTCTAAAAACTTATTGAATTGCCCATTTTGCTTCTTCTTTTGTAGTCTTTGAGGAAAATGAGGTAGTGGCCTTTCTATCCTCTCTCTCAATGATTGTCGAACAAGTTTTGATGTCTCATCAGTATTCTTTTTTGAAGCTTTCTTTGGTAGAGTTTCTTCTTTGACACTTTATTCTGCTTAGATTTCTAGTTTATCAAGCGGACTTACTATTGTTTTCCCACTTCACAAATTAATGCCTTTGCAATGCTCTTTACCCTTTCTTCTTGGATTCTTAGTGTTGTTTGGTAGAGTTACTTGAGGTTTGGTGTTCAAGGCATTTGCTAACTTCCCTAGTTGGTCTCAAAGCATGTATTGACATTTTGATATGAAATTTAAAAATGATTACATTTTTCTTATAATTATTCTTTTAAATTATTGTTGAATAATTTATATAAATATCATAAAATTTCATATTCATCAATGAGACTATGATATTGAATTACTACTAGAGGACTATGATCACAGATAATGAATAAAATTTTCAGCAACATATTAAAGTATGAAATTTTTAATGAATTGTTGCTAGTATGGTTCACTAAGCATTATGAATGCGTGTGATCTAGATCTGGATCATTAAAGTGGATATATATCTTAGTGAATATACTTTATATAATAAAATTATATATAACGGGATTGATGTGAATTAATATTTTTATTAACGTGTCATTGATCATAAAGATTTAATACACATTATTTCATGATTATATGTAGATCAGTCTGAATCATCAATAATCAGTAACTCCTATGCATGTCTACTGGATCTTTTGATTCACTCATTAAGGTTTGTTTTTTAATCAACCAAGTGACTTTTATTTTGGAGATTCAGTGATGTGAATGGCTGGGGAGATGATTTTACAAGATTTGGAATCTAAGTTTTCCTAACGGATCAAGTTAATTCTGGAATTGAATGGTTATCGAGCTCAAATTTATAATAATATTATAAATTAGTCATTCACTAGTGAATTAATGGTACTTAAAGATCAATAGGTAATTAGAAGGGTAAAATGATAATTTTGACCAGTTCTAATTTACGAACCAATAATTGGAGGACAGAACTACATAAAATCATTATGCCAGTGGATTACATGAGAACACTCTATAAATTCATTCTATAATCTCTAAGAGTATAATTTCATATTCATAGTGGAGTAATAATGGAATTAATAAATAATATTATTTAATTAAAGAGTTTAGTTAATAATCTAATTTTGGAACTTAGGATTATAGGTCCATAATCCCCAAGTCACCTCTATACTACATTGTCTAGAGTGTGAATATTTAATGACATGAGAAAAAGACTGACTTGCAAAAGAAATTTTTATTCTGGGGCAAGTACATAATTATGAGATAATTATGAGTGATTAATTAATTAATTTAATTATTTATACATTTAAATATAATTTTCAAAAATTACATATATATATATATATATATATATAATTATCAATTTTTTTAATTATCGATAAGTAAGACAGAATATCTAATTTGTGAAATTAGAAAATTAAATTATTATTAGATAATAACTTAAATCAACTAAATCAGTTATCTGTGAAATAACATATAAGTTAGTTGATAGGGATAATCAGATATGTTAATTTTGAATTAACTGTTATCTAGATAATTATCTGATTAAAATAAATATTTAATTCGTAGTAATGTCACATGTCAATATCTGATAGGGTATCAGAAATTGACATGAACTATTGTGGTGCCACGTGGCACTACAGTCGTGAGTGTGTAACACTATAGTGTCACATGGCATTACAGTGCTGCTGTGAGGAACTGTGTTGGCTCACGACATAGTGCAGTGCCATGTGGCATTATAGTTGTGCACAATTACAGTAGGTCCCACTACAATTGGTAATTTTATAATTAAATATTATTTCCGTTTATCCCTAAAAATCTGATACGCCATTATCCAGAATATATATAGATATTATTCTAATTCCTGGGTGGTTGAAAGAAGAGGAGAGAATTAGTTTATCAGATTATCAATTCGTCAATTGAATTGAGAACACGATTGGTGTCAGTGATATTTTCTTCTGTGATTAAACGTTAATCAAATCTTTAAAAGAATAATCATCACATTGTTTTAGAGAATCGTCTCACTAAAATCATTCTCAGTAAATCTCTAGATCTCATGTGTTGATAACATCTAGAGATAGAAAAAGTGTCATGTAATATTCTGCGTGTCCATACACAGCCTAGTGGGTTGAGGATTGACTTGAAAGATTTTGGTGTGGATTTCAGAGTCTACTGATCGTTGGAACGATTTTATGGGAACAGATGATCGATCAATTTTTCAAGGACACTTGATATAGACTACAAGAGCTATATGACTCCTAACCTTGTATGTTGTAGATTTAACTTATAAATATATAATGGATCTTGACTCATTGAAAAAAAGTTTCAATAAAAGTTTTTATTTGGTTATCGTGGCATTGCGTAAGTTTTATTTTATTAAAAGATTCATTTTTATTAAAAGTTTAATTTTTTAAAAGGCATCACGCTTCACGCTTCTGCCGCACACGTGCCGCGATGACCATTAAGTGGTATCAAAGTGATATGAACATCACCGTCGCTTTGTGATGAAACCCGATAACAATGATGGTTCAAGAAACCAAGGATCAATTTTAAAGAATAAGAAATCCTGACCCGTTTTCTATAACACAAAGTGAACCTTAGGTATAAGACCTAAGACCTAAATTGATGGTTTGAAAAGAACCAAAGGTTTGGTTTAGATGCCACACTCAAGAACAAGAAGGAAAAGTGAGTGATAAGTATAGGTTTTACATGTCACAAGAATATTCTTGATAAGTCTGAATAGTTCTAAGAATTATCAAAGAGAAAACTCTCACAAAGAAATTATATCAATCAAAGTTGTTGAATACATTTTAAAACCATCCTTAAATAGAAAAACTAGAAGCCTAAAGAGTTCTAAAGTGTTTAACAATCTAAACTAAATTTAAAAGATAAAGAAATCTTAATTGCGGTAAATAAGAAACTCGTAATCCACCCAAAAGATTCTTATTGGATGTCCACTTGTAGGTTAGGATTGCCAAGTTGTCTTGCTTCTTTGTCATAATTTAAAATGCCAAATCATTCTCCATGTGAACTGCCATATTGAACGCCACATCATGCTCCATGTGTAATGCCATGTAGGATGTCATGTCATCTCTATGTAGGCTGCCATGTTGGATGCCATGTCATGATCCACGTCAACTACCATGTTGGTTGCCATGCCATGGTCCATGTAGGATGTCATATTGGGTGCCACATCATGCTCCATGTTGACTGCCATGTTGGACGCCATGACATGCTCCATGTAGGCTGTCATGTTGGATGACATGTCATGCTCCATGCAGGTTGTTAAACTCCATGTCATGTTCCACATCATACTCCCATCGAGTGCTTCATCCATCATCTTTTCTCTAGCTCTTGTGATTTGGCCTCTTAGTACTTGAAACGGACCCATCCTTTGAGGTTGTGCAACCAGATCCTCATCATTCCCTCCCGCTTGAGAAGGATTTGTCCTCAAATGGGAACAAGATAGTTACATTAAATTTAGCACTTACATTGTACTCACCGGGAAGATCAAGCTTGTAGGCATTGTCATTGATTCTCGCAAGGACTTGGAATGATCAATCCCCTTTAGGCAGTAATTTTGTTTTCCTTTTTGTAGGAAACCTTTCATCACGCATGTGCTCCCAAACCCAAACTCCAAGTTGTAAAAACAACCTTCAAACTCCTCGTATTGGCTTGCTTAGCATATTGCTCATTCTTACTTTTAATGTTAGCTCGGACCTTGGCATGTAAAACCTTCACTAGATCTTCTTTTTCTTACCATCAAGATTAGCATGCTCATTAGTAGATAAATGAAATATAAAACATGCATAGGAGTTGAAGGATTAAAGCCATAAACAATCTCAAAAGGAAAAAAGAAGAAGTAGAATGAAGAAACCTATTATATGCAATCTTAAAATGTGGTAAACACTTCTCCCATTGCTTTAAATTCTTTTGAATGATAGCACCCAACAAAATAGTGGGTGTCTATTAACTATCATAAATTTTCCCATGAACGCACACAAGACATGATTCATCAACCTCGTGAATGTACTAAGTGCATTAGTATATCATTACTAACCACTCATGCAATCCATGTTTCGTTTTTAATGTTATTTTCCCTTCATCTCCCTCATTCATGCTAAGTTGATGATATCCACATGTAAGATCAATTTCAGTAAATAAACAAGAACCATGCAATTCATCAAGTATACCAACTAGGATTGAGATGGTGATACTTTACAGTGATGTTATTTATGGCTAGGTGATCAACGCACATCGTCCACGTCAATTCCTTCTTAGTCACAAGCAATACAAGAACCACACTACGGCTCATGCTTCCATGGGCATACCCCTTTTCCATGAGCTTGCTCACTTGTCTTTGCAGCTCCTTTGTCTCATCTGGATATCTTCTATGGGCGGGTTTATTTGGATGGGAACTCCGAGTATGAAGTCAATTTGGTTCTCAATTCCCCTAATCGGTGGCAACACTTTTGGCCTCTCCTCGGGGAATACATCTTCAAAGTGCTGCAAAAGAGATACAAAAATGCTAGGCAAATAGTGGTTAAATTCATTGGTGGATAAGAAAACCTCTTTATACAATAGTAAAAGCAAAGGCCGGTCGAAACTCAAAGCTATTTTAATCTCACTCTCTCTTGCATAAAATCTCTCTTTTTTCTCTCTTGATTTCTCTCACTCCTCTCGGCCAACTCTCTATTTTTAACTCTTTTCTTTTGTTCAACCATTCCTTTTTTGAACTCTAACTGTCTTGATTTTGCTCATTCTCTCTCTCTTTTTCATTCTCAATCTCTCTTTATTTTTCATTCTGGCTTTTCAACTTCAACTGATCTTCTTGCACTTGATTTGGGGTGAGATGTACAAGTGTAATAGGTTTCTTATAAATTACAAAAGAGTATCTATTTTTGTAACCATCATGAGTGGCTTTTCTATCACATTGCCACGGTCTCCCCAAGAGAAGATGACTTGCTTGCATTGGCACTACATCACACAAAACTTCATCATTATACTTGCCAATAGAGAAAAAAACTAACACTTACTTATCCACCTTGATTTCTCCACAATCACTCAACCATTTCAGTGTGTATGGGTTAGGATGTTTTGATATAGGCAAATTTAATTTTTCCACCATGTAACTGCTAGCCATATTAGTACAACATTCCCCATCAATAATCATACTACACATTTTACCATTAACAAGACATCTAGTATGAAAAATATTCTCTCGTTGTACTTTCTCATTTTCTTTGGCTAGGGCACTCAGAGCTCTTCTTTTCATCGAAAGTTCCCCATCGACCGGTTCTCTAATGTCACTTGCATCTTCTAGTGGTGGCATGGAGTCCTCTTTGGATTCACTTTTAGTTTCCACATTCTTACATTGGAATGATGGAATCTTCATCTCAATACTAGACAAATTGTTATCCACCCTCTCACCAAACCTATCTTCTATATTTCCATGTCGGAATCCCCTATCTCCATCTCCATGGCCTAGTTTTCCCATGTGAGAATATCACAAAGTAGTTTCCAAATTCTTCCTCATACTTAACCCTAGGTGATCGTCTCTCTCTTCGATGTCCTATAGGAACTCTAGGTTGCTCAACCCTTGTTTCAACCTTATCAATCCTCTTATGCAATTGTTCCAGGCCCTCTCCTAACGTTCTCTTAAATTCATCCACTAACGCCTCCATTTGTAACTTCAGCATACCACCTTCCGTCATTCCTCCACTACCATTTTTGTTTAACATACTTGAAAGAGAATAAGATTAGTAGAAAAAAATGAAGGACCTCACAATCTCTCCCTCACATATTTACACTCAAAGTTTATGTTCACTCAATTTATCTCTAGTTTCACTCAATAAAGTTGGCTTTTGCCCTCTGATTTTCTCACACACTCTTGTCTTTTACCACTCTTAGTTTTCTCTTTCAGTTCTTGATAAACTAACAAATGAATCTAGAATTTTCAAGCAACAACCAAAAGACCTAAACAAATCGAACACTATGAGAAGATAAGGAAAGGAAATAACTAGGGGAGAAATTTAGAGATAAGGAAACAAAAGGAGATTAACTTATACTATCACTTTTTTTACAGAAGATAAGATAGGAAAAGATAAGGTCTGGATAAGATAAGGTGAGATGAGATGAGATAAGATAATATAAAAAAAGATAAGATAATTTATGGCAAGATAAGATGAGATAAGAAAAGATAAGATAAGATAAATTATGACAAGATGATATAAGATATGATAAGATGAGATAAGATAAGATATGGTATGATAAAACCATGCTTAAATAGAAAAACTAAAAGCCAAAAGAGTCTTAAAATGTTTAAACAATCTAAACTAACTTTAAAAGATAAAAAAATATTAATTGCAGTAAATAAGGAACTAGTACTCCACCCAAAAGATTATTATTGGTTATCCACTTGTAGGTTAGGATTGTCAAGGTGGCATGCTCTAGTAGACTCATATTGGTTGTCCACTTCTAGGTCAGGATTGCCAAGTTGTCTTGCTTCCTTGTCATCATTTAAAATGTCAAGAGATGCTCCATGTGGACTGTCAAATTGAACGTCACATCATGCTCCATTTGTAATGTCATGTAGGATGCCATGTCATCTCCATGTAGGCTGCCATGTTGGATGTCATGTCATGCTCCATGTTAACTGCCATGTTGGTTGCCATGTAGGATGTCATGTTGGGTTCCACATCATGCTCTATGTGGGCTTCCATGTTGGACGCCATGACATGCTCCATGTAGGCTGTCATGTTGGATGGCTCGTCATGCTCATGCAACTTGTTACATTCGACATCATGTTCCACATCATACTCCCATTGAGTGCTTCATCCATCCTCTTTTCTCTAGCTCTTGTGATTTGGCTTCTTAGTACTTGAAATGGATCCATCCTTTGAGGTTGTGCAATCGGATCCTCATCATAAAGCCAGGTCTTTATATATTTATATGTTAAATTATGTGTGAGTTTTCTTGCATTATCCATATAATATGAGATATGTATAATCATGGATTGGTTATGTTTTTTGAATGTATGAAAAATAATGGATCGTTAATTGTCTGGTGATTATTATATTAGGCTTTGTTTTAGATTTTCCTAGATCTTATGTAAGTCAAATTGAGGCGTAGGAATTTTTTTAACTTTATTTTGAATATTATTGTAATCATTATGAATGCAAGAAAACGAAGAACGCACGAGATGAACAGCGGAAATTTACTGTCCACGGGAAAATATTGTTCATCAGTTAAATATTGTTCATCCACGAAAATATTGTTCATCCACGAAAACACTGTTCATTCGGTGGTACTATACGGTGGTGAATAGTGGCTATCCAGCGTGGCAGGCGGATCCTGACGGTGAGATGGACAGAGGTAGTTATGGATGGCGATCGGAGATTCCTATCGTCGGTGACAACTGTTATCACATTTTAGGAAAGTTTTCAACAAATCATGTAAACAACTCTATCACCTAAGTATTACATTAAAACTCAAACTCTTTTAATTATCCATTTAGAGTTTGAAATTAATTATTAATTTTTTATTTTATGAAAATTAAAAATTAATAGGTTGATTAGGTTTGACCTAATTTTGACCAATTCAAATAAAGTATTTATTTGACTAGGTCAAAGTCAACTATATTAAAAGGGATAATTATAGAAATTGTTTTGATTAAGAAAATTAGTTTTTTTAATTTAAAAAGGTTTTGTTCAATGCTTGAAGATTATGAAGATGGACATTAGGAGGAGAAGACAATATTTGGGAAATATCTATTCTTGAAGTTTTCTTTGTAATTTTATTTCTTTTATTTCAACGGTTGTAATTTAGAAATACCAAATAGTCACTCGGTCCACTATTATTTTATTGAATTGTTAAGTAATTATTTAATTGTTATGTTTGATAACATGTCCACGCATTAGTCGATCACATGTCGTACATGAAAATCTCACACAGTTTTATTTAATCATGCATCTCATCAGTAGAAACATGAATTATTCATATTGTCCTAATATGTTTATATGTATTGCTTTATGAAATCAATTGCATGTAAACTGCTATATTTTAAATAGTTAAAACTTGATAATTACACCACACTAAAGGCTGGAGTAACATTTAAGTTAACCGACTTTAGTAAAAGAGTTTTATTAAAGTTTGTGAATATAATTAATTAGTTAATCTAAGTTCACCTAATTATGAATTAGGCGCTTTAGAAAGTTAAATGAATTTAGACCAATGAGATTGGATTAACTGATAATTAAATATTCATAGGATTATTATTTTAACTAGTACTTAATTTGGAATTAATTTATTAGTTAAAATAAAAACACATTATCCTAAATAGTGAGTGGGAGAAGATTGACATGTCAATGTAACCATGGTCTCCATCATTAGTACAACACCGTGAGGTGCAGTGAGGGCCTCGAGATGATTTTATTTTCATCCCCCTAAAGAAGGTTTCGAACTGTACCAATACCGAGGTTGGACTTCTTAAGAAGATAGGACTTCTTGTTTGTGAATCCTATCTAGAGGGTAAAATGACCAAGAGGCCGTTCACAAGAAAGGGTCAAAGAGCCAAGGTACCACTTGAGTTAGTACATAGTGATGTCTATGGACCGATCAATAAACAAGCAGAGGTGGATATGAGTATTTTGTCAATTTCATTGACGACTACTCAAGATATAGTTATAGTTACCTAATGAATCGAAAGTCTGAAACTTTTAGAAAGTTTAAAGGTTTCAAGGCTGAAATTGAAAAGCAATTTTAAGTAAATCATTGAAAACTCTTCGATTCAATCGAGGTGGTGAATACTTGGATTTAGAACTCAAGGATTATTTGCTAGAGTGTGGAATCCTATCCCAACTCACAGCACCTGGAACACCACAGCAAAATTGTGTTGCAAAGAGGAGAAATCGAACCTTATTGGATAGGGTTTGTCTATGTTACGCTCCTCATCATTATAACTTACATTTTGGGGATATGCACTACACACGAGAACTTACATTTTGAATGTAGTGCCCTCTAAGTCTGTAAGCAAGACGCCTTTAGAGTTTTGGAATGGCTCTAAACCTAATTTCCATCATTTTCATATATAGGGGTGTCTAGCTCACGTTCTTAGACCCAAGACCAGAAAGTTAGACTTAAGACTTAAGGTACGCATATTCGTTAGCTATTCTCTAGAGACTAGAGGTGGGTACTTTTATAGTCACAATGATCAACAGGTGTTTGTGTCGACAAATGTAACTTTTCTTGAGCATGACTATATGCAAAACTACAAATCTCTTTGCAAAGTAGTTCTGAGGAATTAGCGACTGCTAAGATCAGACCACCTTCAATTTCTACCGATAAACAGCAAACCAGAGAAACCATAGTTCCTGCAAAGGAATCCTTAGTGTAACATCGTAGTGGGAGGATTGTGAGATAACCAGTTTGCTACGAATTAGAGACACACGTCCTAGTGTCAGACACTAATAAGGATGATCAATTATCTTATGAAGAAGTAATGGATGATCCTGAAAAGGAGAAAGGCAAGATATCATGAACCAAGAAATGGAATATATTTATTCCAATTGTGTCTGGGAACTTGTAGATCCACCTGAAGATGCCAGGCCCCTTGGATGTAAATAAATCTTCAAGAAGAAAAGAGGTGAATATGGGAAAGTAGAGACTTTCAAGGCACGATTAGTAGCCAAGGGTCATACACAAAGGGAGGGAGTCGATATGAAGAGACATTCTCCCATGTGGCCATGCTAAAATTCATTCGCATCCTTTTGTCCATAGCCACTAGTTTTGACTATGAGATGTGACAAATGGACATCAAGATAGCTTTTCTGAAGGGTTGTCTTGAAGAAAGCATCTATATGATGCAACCAGAAGGGTTCGTACAAAAGAGGCAAGATCATAAAGTATGCAAGTTGCTTAAATTCATTTATGGATCAAAGCAAGCATCTAAATCTTAGAATCTTACATTTGATGAGATTATAAAGTCTTATGGCTTCAAGAAAAATGTTGACTAAGCATGTGTTTATAAGTACACCAAAGATAAGATAGTGATTTTCTCAGTTCTTTTTGTTGATGGTATTCTACTCATTCGAAATGATGTAGAATATCATCAACAAAAAGAACTAAGAAACCTATTATCTTATCTTTTTGTCAAAAGTAAGAAGTGGTTAGCTGAGAAATGTCAAATGAAAGATTTGGGAGAAGCAAGCTATGTTCTAGGCATCCAAATTCTAAGGGATAGAAAGAACAAGTTCTTGGCACTTTCTCATGTATCTTATATTGATAAGGTTCTGGAGAGATTCTCTATGAAAAATTCCAATAAAGGTCAACAACCGACCAGAGATGGAATTGTTCTCTTCAAGGAACAATGTCCTAAGACACCTTAGAAGGAAGAGGATATGAGAAAGGTTTCTTATGCTTCAGCAGTTGGAAGTCTTATGTATGTCATGTTGTGTACGAAATTGGACATCTGTTATGCAGTGGAAATTTTTTTGTCGTTATCAATCGAATCCAGGTTTGGAACACTAAATTGCAGTAAAGCACATTCTCAAGTATCTTAGGAGAACGAGAAACTATATGCTTGTTTATTCAGGTAGAGACCTGAACCCCACTGGATATACTGGTTATAATTTTCAATCAGACAAAGACAGTCAAAAGTTGACATCTGGATCAGTATTCATCCTACATGGAGGAATTATAGTCTGGAGAAGTATTAAATAATACAGCATTGCAGATTTCACTATGGAAGCTAAATGTATAGCGGCTTGTGAAGCTATGAAAGAGGTGGTATGGCTTTGAAATTTCTATTCTGATCTGGAAGTAGTTCCAGAGATGGACAATCCACTGATCATGTACTGTGATGGCAGTGGGGCGGTGACAAATTCCAAAGAATCGAGGAGTCACAAGAGGGGCATACACATATAGAGAAAATATCATCTTGTAAGAGAGATCGTGCATCGAGGTATTGTGGCAGTTATGAAGATACAATCAGAACATATCCCGGCTGATCCTTTTATAAATACACTTCCTGCGAAATCGTTTGAGGGTCATGCACGTAACATGTGATTAACAGAGATGCCACATTTGCTTTAGGGAAAGTGGGAGATTATTGGGGGTTACGCCTTCAAAACATGTGTATTGACATTTTGATATAAAATTTAAAGAGGATTTCATTTTTGTTATAATTGTTCTTTTAAATTATTGTTGAATAATTTATATAAATATTTGAAATTCTATATTCACTAATGAGATTATGATCTTTTATAAGTACGATATGATTAAGATCATAGAAAATGAAAAAAATTGTCAGTAACATATTAAAGTATGGAATCTTTAATGAATGGTTGCTAGTATGGTTCACTATGCATTATGAATGCGTGTGATCTAGATTCAGATCATTGTTATGGATAGACATCTTAGTGAATGTACTTTATATAATAAGGTTATATATGACAGGACCGATGTAAACTAATATCTTTATTAACGAGCTATTTATCATAAAAATTTAATATACATCAATTCGATGATCATATGTAGATCAGTCTGAATCATGAGTAGTCATGAACTCATATGCATGTGTACAGTATCTTTTGATTTACTCTATGTTTATTAATCAAGCTAGTGATTTTTGTTTTGGAGATTAAGTGATGTGGATGGGTGGTGGGGACATGATCTTAGAAGATTTAGAATCTAAGCTTTTCTAACGGATCGTATATTGGTTTTCTTAAGTGTTAATTCTAGAACAGAATGGTTATTGAACTCAAATTTATAATAAGATTATAAATTAAGCATTCACTAGTGGATTAGTGGGACTTAAGGATTAAGAAGTAATTAGAAGGGTAAAACAGTAATTTTGACCAGTTCTAATTTACGAACCACTAATTGGAGGACAGACCTACATGTGATTATTTTAGTGGACTACGTGAGAATACTCTGTAAATACATTCTATAATCTCTAAGAGTGAAATTCCATATTTATAGTGGAGTAATAATGAAATTAATAAAAGATTATTTAATTAAAGAGTTTACTTAATAATCTGGTTTATTGGAGCTTAAGATTATAGGTCTGTGGTCCCCAAGTTACATCTATTCTACGATGTCTAAGATGTGAATGTTTTAGGACATGAGAAAGGACTGAATTGTAAAAGAAATTTTTTCAAGGGCAAGTACATAATTATGAGATAATTATGTTTGATTAATTAATTAAGAATTAATTAATTAAATTATTTATATATTTAAATATAACTTTCAGAAATTATATATATAAATGTGAAATTAGATAATTAAATTATTATTATATAATAATTTAAATCAATTAAATCTATTATATGTGAAATAACTGATAAGTTAGTTGATATGGATAATCAAATATGTTAAGTTTGAGTTAGTTGAGGATCTAAATAATTATCTGATTAAAATAAATATTTAATTCGTAGTAATTGTCGTGTGTCAATCATTGATAGAGTATCAGAAATTGACATGGACCAACGTGTAGTGCTACGTGTAGTGCTATGTGGCACTACAGTGTTGCCGTGAGGCACTCTACTGGCTCACGGCACACTGCAGTGCCATGTGGCACTGCAGTTGTGCACAATTATAGTGGGTCCCACTTTTATTGGTAATTTTATAATTAAATATTATTTCAGTTTATCCCTAAAAATCTGATACGTCATTATCTAGATGAAGATATTATTCTAATGACCTAGGTGGTTGAAAAAAGAGGAGATCAGAATGAGTTGATTAGATGATCAGTTCGTCGATCGAGTTGAATTGAGAACACGTTCTTTTAGAGAATCGTCTCACTAAAGTTCTTCTAAGTAAATCTCTAGATCTCATGTGTTGAGAAATTCTAGAGACATAAAAAGTGTTTGGTAATATTCTATGTGCTCACAAACGTCCTAGTGCGTTGAGGACTGAATTGGAAGATCTTAGTGTGGATCTCAGAGTCTACTGATCGTTGGAACTATTTCGTGAGAACAGAGGATCAATCGATTTTTGCAAGGACACTTGATATAGACTACAAGAGGTATATGATTCCTAAGGTTGTATGTTGTAGATTTAACTTATAAGTATATAATGGATCATGACTGATTGAAAAAGAGTTTTCAATAAAAAGTTTTATGTGGTGATCATGGCGTTGCACAAGTTTTGTTTTATTAAAATATTCATTTCTATTAAAAGTTTAATTTTTTAAAAGACCTCGCGCCTCCACATTTCTGCTTCGCACGCGTAACGATGACCAGCAATTATTCCAAGAAAAGTTAGAATGTTGTCTCCGACCAGGGTTATAAATATTTGAATATGGATTTTATTTTTGTTAAAGCTTCCTACATAATTAACTGAGTCACAATTTCCAGGACAACTTTTAAACTTGTGATCTTCTCCACAATAAACATAAGGCACTACAGCAACTTCGTTCAAAACTTGAGTCATTCCTTGATTCTGAGATGCTTCTTATGCCATGCTTAATGACTTAATCATGTTGGTTAGTGATGAAACTTGTGTTGTCAAAGTAGTAATAAAAATTATGTAACTTTTTTACCTGATGCAGCTCGTGAAGTTGGCCATTGATAATTGTTACTAGTTATCCTCTCAAAAATGCCATAAGCTTCATTGTGAGATTTGGATAAGATTGTTCCATTTGCTGAAGCATCTACCATGAGTCTAGTTGAAGACTTCAGACCATTATAAAATGTCTCCATTTCATTGTAGTATGGAATGTCATGGTGTGGGCACTACCTCAACAATTCTTTAAATCTCTCTCAAGCCTCATATAGTCATTCCTCCTCCAACTGATGAAAAGAAGTTATCTTATTCATGAGTTTTGCATTCTTGGTTAGATGGAAGTATTTCATCAAGAATTTTATGCTATCATTCCATGTACAAATTGAGTCAGGTGTCAAGGAGTTCAACCATGCTCTGGTTTTGTCTCTTAATGAATAAAGAAACAGACTCATTCTTAAAGCATCCTTTGTTGCACCAGAGATCTGAAATGCATCACTTACCTCTATAAATAGTCTGAGATTAAGATGAGACTCTTTAGTAGTTAAAATGACCCACAATCTGAGCATATAAAACATCACTAACTTCAACTCAAATTGGGGTGCTAGAATTTCTGGTCTGACAATCCCATGGTTCATAACTTGAGGAATGAGTATTGCATAGTCCCTGATGGACCTTTCTCTATCATATGCTATAACAATGACATTGTTACCAATGTTAGCATTCTTAGTATTTTGGTTGTGGCTTTCATTAAGGACCACTCTCTCTTCATTGGTTGTCATTTCTCCATTGTAGCTAGTCCTTTCTACTCTCTCTCCTTAACTGCTTTAAAGTTCTATCAATCTCTGGATCAATATTAAATTCATGTGATTGTTTTCTATGAATAACAGAAACTTAAAATTTGTAGCACGGACAGTAGCAGATTTCAGACAATAATCTAAGTGTTAAATCAAAAGTTAACTTAAGCAACTAATTTCTTCAATCAATTCCTACAACGGCGCCAAAAACTTGTTATGTGAAATTTATATGCAAGTAAGTGCACATGTCATGACAAGTAATAAAGTGATAAATGAGTGACATTCTCCACAGGGATTATTGAAGAGCAAGTAGCTAGTTGAAATTAGTTTTAAACCTAAGTACGTGCACTAAAATGAGATGGAATAGTTGATTACTAAATCCTGTAATAAAATGTAAAATAAAAAGATTTGAATGTGAATCAAGAGATGAGTTAAATGTGTATTGTAAACAATAGTTGGATAGGCTAGAGTAATTAAATCCCTTTTAGTTGTCAATCTTAACTTAGATCTGTTTGTATTGCTATAACATCACTAGTAGCAGTAACCTCAGCTTATCCTATACATAAGTGATTTCCATCCTTATATCTTAAGTCCTTTAATAAGATCTAACACATTCTTATGCTAGACTAATTTGATTAATGGTTCCAGTTGTTTAGGTTTGCAAAGTGAATTACATAATTCTATATTACTCACAACTTACTTAAATTACTAGGGAATCAAGTAAACTTGCATTATTCAATTTAGATCTACCAATTTAAAAATCCTTCTAGTATTTAAATCAGTGGGTATCTCATACATTGATGGCCAGTCAAATAACGTGAATAAGCACTAAGCACACTTGAATAAAATACTATTAGATTAACTTTGCAATCCAAACATCAATAGTTTAAGATAAACAGCCTAGAGGTCATAAATCACTCTAGCTAAAAATGATTAGCACATATTGAGTTTAAGAAAAATATTGAGCAATATTCCAGCCATTAAATATTGAATATCGAGCTTAAAAGAAGGAGAGAAATACAAAAGTAAATTAAGGATAAAGAAGGAATAAAGGAATATCTCTCAATATTGTCTTATTCCTTTCGCCCTATCTTTCCTTTTCTGTACTCTTTCATTTATTCTCTATGATTTTGTCTCCTTTCTTCAATACAAAATTGTCGGTCCCTTTTTCTAAATGATGTACTTACTTATTTACAGTACTTCAAAACTAGGGTATACAATTGAAATAGGATACTTGTCGCTCAAAAAGAGAAGACCACATTAGAATTAGAGGTAGCCAGCTATCCATTTGTTTTTTAATCGCACGAGCTCTTTGCTCACTTTTACGTGTCGATTGGATTAAAATGATGGTATCTTTTCCATGCATGCATGCCCATTTGCTATTGCACTATCTTACTCTTATACTTAGCATTGAGTCACTTGATTCTCAATCTTGAAGTCCTACAAAAGAAACAGCACATTCAATGCACTTATTGCTCTTTTAATGTCAATTTAACTAGAAAGATAGAATCATCCTAAGAGAAAAGGTAAAAGAAGAAAATGATAGAATAAGTCTAAAACAAAGCAAGCTACTTTTAAATTTTTAATGAATTAAACTTGAAAGATAGTAGATAACTCTAATTATTTAGATTAGGATAATTCTACAATACAACCCCTATAGAATTATCTAAGAAAATTTCTTCCACTCTCGTATTTTTTATTTATATATAATAAAAATTAGGATAATTCTACGGTGCAACTCTTGTATCATATAAGGACTGTACTTTTAGCACATAAACTAAAATTCTATATATGTATACTAATTTTAAGTGTATATGTACAAAAATACAACTCTTATACAGTATCAGAGCTGTAACGTAGACTAACCCTAGGCAGTAGCTAAATCTTTGTTGACCTATGCAAACGTTTTGCGATAGCAATGGTAAAAGCTAATTCGTTGAACGAATAAAATAATAAAAATAGAAGAACACATGCCCGAATCCGGACTGACAGAGCAAAAGGCATTAAAAAGTGATGCGATAATATGTTTTGTTTGGAAAAGAAAAGGAAAGGCTAAATCATAATACTACATAGTCCTTTGGAGTCACCAACACGTTCATTTTACATTGAAAACCTTTATGAATCACGCGTTTGCCTTGAATTGAAACACCATCTACATAACAAACACCATCTATGTGGGATGTGTAAATGATTAAAAATAATTGCGCATGTTAATGTGGATTAGTGCTGAAAAACATAGTTTTAGACTGATTGAATAGGATTTTTTTAATAAGATAAATATGTGGTCATAACGAGTTAAACTAGATAATCCTTTTTGGTCATCCGGATAAACACACAGATATTTCCTCAACTTTATGTGGAAATTATAATACATCTAACCTCAAACTTAATTGTGATTCTTTATAATAAATCAAATGAATTTAGAAATTATGATCCTTTCAGTTTTACTAAACTTTCAATTCAAGTTGAGCTAATATAGTTTATCGTTTTGCTTTCCAACAAATCATATATATATCAATTAGCTTTAGAAAGTGCGTTGTAAAAATGGTCAAATTTTAAATGTTTGATATTTAGTAGAAGAAAAATCCGTTTAAAAATTCACACACCTTAAATTTACCAATATGAAATAAAAATATACCTATCTTATACAAGTATTACAACATAGTATATAAAAATATATAGGGTTATACAAAATATGTACTCGGTTTTAAATGTTTAGAAAAAAAAAATCAGCTATTTTTACAATCCATTAAATCTTCAGTCAATTTTTTATTTTTTAATCATCTCCCCCTTTGACAAAAAAAATCTGGGTTTTATCAATTTTATAAATTTATTCAAAATCTTTGTAAATTTATTTAAAATTTGATTAGTGAAAACAACCAACAACACAAATCATTCAAAGATAACCTCTTGGTGAACTTGATAGAGTGCATTTTTCTAAGCTGTTGCTCATCCTTATTTGTACCGACTTTAAAGAGAAATTGATTGGGTTTGGCTCTTAAAAATCATTGCATTTAATGAGATTCTCAGGAACTTTCAGCAGTCAGCACCCAGCATAAGTTATCATCTTAGGCAAAATTATCCTTTCTTCGGTTGACATAAATACAGCTGTTAACATATTTATCTATATGCTTAGAAGATCCGGTGCTATTTTTGGACAAGTTTAATAAGATGTTCTTTGTAAAAACAAGATTTGAATAATGCTACTGACATGTGTTAAGTTGGCATAATTATTAATCTCTTACAGTCATATTATGGAGTTACGAGTTCAAGAAGTAACATTTTTTATCCATATAGGATTCGTAAACTTAAACCAAAACAAAAAAAAACATAGTTTAGTTTAGATAAGTTTTTATTTCTTAAAATATATAAAACTTATAATAGTGTCATCAAAAGTTGCATTACTATTTGCAGTATTTTTTTTAAAGATATCTAAAAATATGAAATTGCTCATCATTTGTTGATATGTTTAAGGTGTGAACTCTAAAATAAAATTTTATTTGATTCAAAATAACATTTTGTTTATTTTTGGTAAACTAGTAAAGTGTTACGTGTTATGCACGTGATCGAGATCATTAAATCTTTTAGTTCTTTTTTCACAATTTAGGGCCATATTTCTTCCAAGTAGGTAGGAAAGAAAAATCTAGTATTAAGTTTTACATAGATACTTTAGTAAAGTTGTGAACACATAGATTTAACATTTAATCGGTGAATTAATTCTAACTGAATTTTATATTATCATCTTATTCCATGAATAGACTAATTAATTCAATATGAGAGAAATATATGACATTTTATATTATTTGTACTTCTCACTACTTTATATTATTAAATAATTAAAAATTATTTATTTTAACAATATCGATGCATCATATAATCACTAAAAACATAATAGAATGACCATTGTTTTATTAATTAGCATCCTTCCGTAAAAATATTTTATTATTGTTGGTCATGGGGATTTCAAAATCAAAAATTTCACTACATTTTTTTCTTTCAAAGATATGTTCATAAATCTTAATAAACCACTAATATATAATGTGATGTGTATTTGACGTTGATCATGAATTCATATTTAAGAAATATTGATGCTATTAGTAATTCATAATTAATTGTTCTTTGAATATCACAATATTAAATGTACAATTAAAAAATCAATAGTCAATTATCATATGGCGTATGAAGGTTATTTTAGACATTTGAGAATAATAAGTGGATAATATTATCCATTCAAAATTTCCATTAGTCCCCCGTACAATATTGTGAATGCTTTGGTTGCTGTTTCGTTCGCTATAATTTGTTTGCAATATTTCTTTCGCTTGGTTGGTTATTTGAATTGGGTTGTGTTTCTTTTTTATATATAGTGAAAATTTACTCAATTTCACATTTTATGTTGGTTATTTTAATTGAGGGTGTAATTATAAGTTAAATTTAATTCAGATCATTTTCTTTCAAATTCATAAAATTTACAAACAAAGAGAATCAAATCTTCTTTATTCTAAATCCATTTAATTCCAAACAATAAGATTTAAAATCATTTCATTTACTTTCATGGTAAGGATTTAAAATCATTTTCATCTTAAAATTTGACATTCCTTTTAAAGAAAAAAGAAAGTGATTAGCACTAGCTTACAAAGCCATTGACCACAAAAGTAACCCTTTAAGACCAGGCACAGAATAAATAAATTGTAGGGCTAAAAGAAAGGACGCAAGGTGATCGTGAACCCCACGTTACCTTATCTTGGGCTTATCCTCCAAAGCAGAGACTCCCCACCATTTAAGGTCTGATTTACATAAAGGAGTACGGACATTAAATGATAATGAATATTTTTTCCTCTTTTATTTTTATATGGACGGGAAACGAATATGCTAAACCCCATGGTCCACAAAATATTTAAGACAATTTTATTTTTGGCGTTTTCTTAGCACCAGCTTGCCAAAAAAAATCAATTTTTATTCAGGATATTTTTTTAATAGAAAAAAGAAAAAGAAAAATATGGTAGATGTATTTGGGAGTGATTATGATTAAAACCATTTTTTATATTGAAATATCACTATTTTAGCTAAAAATTATTTTATATTTATTTTTCATGAAGATATGAGTATATTCTTAAGAATATTTATTTATAATTAAAAATATTTTAGGACATAGTTAGAAATGTTTTTTTAAATGCTTCAAAATAACATAATGTACTTCAGACAGTAAACATTTATTAAATATATGTGTTTAAGAGAAGTATTTCGAATGCATTTAGTTGATGCTAAAACAAGCAAATAAATTATTATAATTGTTTCACTTTTATATAAAGTACTCACAAACTAATATGAGGTATCGTAGTGCTCAATGTTGTTGTTACTTAACATTGTATTAAGTTATTATCCTTTTATAAAAAAAAATACATTATAATTTGGGAATAAGTAGGGATGACAATATTACACATAAAATTAGGCACACATTGGTACCCGACCCAATGGATCGGGTGGAGGTTTTAAAATGTATTTGGGGTGGGGTATAAGTATACAATAAAAAACCTATGAGCGTATGAGTATGATGCGAGTTTAAGAGTACCCATCATCATTTACCCATATATACGTATATGCGCATGCGCCCATACATATACATAATTTTTTTTAATTATACGTACTAACTTTTAATTTTTGTTAAATAATTGTAAAAATTATTTAACAAATAATTTTTAAGAGTGCAGATTTCATAAGGTGATTTGCTAAGAAGTTTTTGTTGAGATCTGGAGTCGGCATGTTCTACTTGGATGACTTGCATTAAGAAGGGATTAGGTACGCTGTTTTGCATCAAATTTGAGATTAAATTGTTTAAAATAATTATATTATATTGTCTGATAAGATAATATTCCTTATTACTTTATCTTTATCTCCTACAAGATGTGCTGACTATATATACACATTTTAACTGAATAAAATAGTCAAGAGTTGTTGTAAATATGATTTTTTTTTGGTAAAATGCCTCTCCATGTGGCATTATTCTGTTTTCTATTTGGTAAATTGTATGGAGCTAAGAGCTTGATCAGAAATTACTAGTATTAAATGGTCGTTACATCTGGTTTGTTTAGTTAAATTTAGATAGACAAATCAAATAATAGAAAAGTAAAAGTTAAATAAATTAAATAAAAATGAAATTTATTACAAAAATCGTTAACTGATTAAATCATGAGTTATTTTCATACATCCCATATGTTCAGTTTAATCTATACTTATCATACAAGTTGTGATCGTCGATTTCGGACGAGTCATGCTATAACTCAGAGCTCGTGCATTAGTACCATGGTTTTAAAAAAAGATATCGCCCATTATTTTTGGGATATTTATCTGCTTGACGTAAATATTGTTATTTTTTATATTTGAATTATTTTTTAGTGATTTGGATAAGACATATATATCATTAAACTAGCAAAGTTTGAAGTTATACAAGTATATCTTATCTTATCGTAACAAATAATTAAAGTAGTAAAGTTTGAATATTTGTAGACACACTTTGTAATTGTAATAGAGAAGATGAGATCCGGATTGATGAGATCTTTTCGTGTTGAGCTGTTAAAAGCAACCGTGGCCTCCGTCCACACAACCCACGGCTGTAATATTTCGTGAAATTATTGAGCATTTTCTCAAATCACAATTTTTACATTTACTTTCAATACTTTCTCCAACAGCTAATTCCATAAATAAGGCTTGTATTATTTTATTTAAAAAACGAATTTCAACGTACATAATAAAGAAATTTTTCAATAGGTTTACTACAAAACATTAGAATTTCAAATTTTTTACCAATCAGTAACTTTCTATAGTACATCATTGTTGTACTTTGTTAGTAACACTACATAACAACGTGCATAATAAAGTATTTTAATGGTAAGTGATATTTCAATGGAATGTTATTAATATATCATTGAACTAATTTTGGCAATTTACATAACTTAATACACAAAAAAATATTGAAATTTTAGGTTGTGTTTCAATGAAAAATATTAGTATATCATTGATATACTTTTCACAGTAACACTAAATAACAACTTACATAAAAAGCATTCAAATGGTGGATGATGTTCTGAAGAAATTTTGTTATGATATCGTTGATATACTTTTGGCATACTTTCGACTGTAACACTACGAACTTAATTCATCGAAATATATTCCAATGATAACTGATTTCAATATAAGTAGGGGTCTCATTTGTTTTTTTTTTCTTTTTAGGTATCCATTTTAATTTTTGAGGTTTCAGTAGACAAAATTCAAATATTGATTAGGGAAATTTTTTAAAATTAATGTTATTTAAGATACTTAATTTTAAGAAATATGATTGATTTTTTTTTCTTTTTAGATTCAAAATATGCGATTTTCTTTAATTAAGATAGCTTATTATTGTAGTTAATTTATTAAAATAAAAGGATATATTATTAGTCAATCAATTGTTAGTTTTTTTTAATCCAAAAAGACAAATTATCATTAACAAGAAGCCATTATGGGCCAATGGGTGTTCCACAAATCGCGGAGCATCCTGCCAAAAATACAGACAAGCATTTGAACGAGCAGCTCTTGCTAAAGAGTGAGCTACATCGTTCACTAGTCTACAAACAAAAGACACTGAAATATAGAGCATTCAGAAATCAACAACTTACAAGAACAGGTCAAACATTTCTCCCTTTGCTGTCCATTGTGAATTGGATTCAGTTTCGCATTTGCAGTTTGCCATTCATTCAAAAAAAAACTAAGCACGTTTGAATGCACCCAGCAGCAGACATGCTCTTGTACTACCATAGTTGCTTATTATACCCCATTTATAGATTAAAGCAAGTATCTAGATCTTGGAATCTTACATTTGATGAGACTATAAAGACTTATGGCTCTGAGCAAAATGTTGACTAAGCCTGTGTTTATAAATGCACCAAATATAAGATAGTGGTTTTCTTAATTTTTTTTGTTGATGATATTCTACTCATTGGGAATGACATAGAAATTTTGTCAAAAGTAAAGAAGTGGTTAGCTGAGAAATTTTAAATGAAAGATTTGGGAGAAGCAAGTTATGTTCTAGGCATCCAAATCCTAAGGGATAGAAAGAACAAGTTCTTAGCACTTTCTCAAGCATCTTATATTGATAAGGTGCTGCAGAGATTCTCTATGGAGAATTCCAAGAAAGGTCAACAACCGACGAGACATGGAATTGTCCTCTCCAAGGAACAATTCCCTAAGACACCTCAAGAGGGAGAGGATATGAGAAAAGTTCTCTATGCTTCAACAGTTGGAAATTTTATGTATGTCATGTTGTGTACGAGACCAGACATATGTTATGTAGTGGTAATTGTCAGTCGTTATCAATCGAATCCATGTTTAGAACATTGAATTGCAGTAAAGCACATTCTCAAGTATCTTAAGAAAACGAGAAACTATATACTTGTTTATTCAGATGGAGACCTGAACCCCACCGGATATACTAATCCTGATTTTCAATCAGACAGAGACAGTCGAAAGTCGACATCTGGATCATTATTCACCCTAGGTGGAGGAGTTGTAGTCTGGAGAAGTACTAAACAATCTAGCATTGCAGATTCACTATGGAAGCCGAATATATAGCGGTTTGTGAAGCTGCGAAAGAGGCGGTATGGCTCAGAAAGTTCTATTCTGATCTAGAAATAGTTTCAGATATGGACAAGCCACTAATCATGTATTGTGATAACAGTGGGCGGTAGAAAATTTCAAGGAACCGAGGAGTCACAAGAGGAGAAAGGACATAGAGAGGAAATATCATATTGTAAGAGAGATTGTGCATCAAGGGGATGTGATTGTTATGAAGATAGTATCGGAACAGAACATGGCTGATCCTTTTACAAAAACACTTCCTGCGAAGTCATTTGAGGGTCACGTGCGTAACATGGGATTAAGAGAGATGTCACATTTGCTTTAGGAAAAGTGTAAGATTGTTGAGGGTTATGCCCTCAAAGCATGTATATTGACATTTTGATATGAAATTTAAAGAGGATTACATTTTTCTTATAATTGTTCTTTTAAATTATTGTTGAATAATTTATGTAAATATCTAAAAATTCCATATTCATTAATGAGATTATGATCTTGTATTAGTATGAGAGGATTAAGATCATAGATAATGAATGAAATTATCAGTAACATATTAAAGTATGTAATCTTTAATGAATGGTTGCTAGTACGGTTCACTAAGCATTATGAATGTGTGTGTTCTAGATCCGGATCATTGACGTGGATAGACAACTTAGTAAATGTAGTTTATATAATAAGATTATATATGACAGGACCGATGTGAGTTAATCTATTTATTAACGTGTCATTTGTCATAAAAATTTAATATACATTAATCTCGATGATCATACGTAGATCAGTCTAAATTCTGAGTAGTCATGAACTTCTATGCATGACTATTGGATCTTTTGATTCACTCGTTAAGGTCTATTTCTTAATTAAGCTAGTGACTTTTATTTTGGAGATTCATTGATGTGGATGGTTGGAGATATGATCTTACAAGATTTGGAATCTAAATTTTTCTAACTGATCGTATATTGGTTTTCTTAAATGTTAATTCTGAAACTGAATAGTTATTGAGCTCAAATTTATACTAAGATTATAAATTAGTCATTCACTAGTGGATTAATGGTACGTAATGATCAAAATATAATTAGAAGGGTAAAACGGTAACCTTGAGGACATTTCAGGTCCTCAAGTCACCTCTATACTAAGCTGTCTAGGATGTGAATATTTCAGGACATGAGAAAAGGACTGACTTGTAAAAAGAATTTTTATTCTGGGACAAGTACATAATTATGAGATAATTATGTGTTATTAATTAATTAAGAATTAATTAGTTGAATTATTTATATATTTAAATAAAATTTTCAAAAATTATATATATAAATAATTATCAATTTTTTTAATTTTCGATAAGTGAAATAGAATATCTAATTTATAAATTTAGATAATTAAATTATTATTAGATAATAATTTAAATCAACTAAATTTGTTATTTGTGAAATAACAAGATAAGTTAGTTGATAGAGATAATCAAATATATTTATTTTTGAATTAGTTGATATCTAGATAATTATCTTATTAAAATAAATATTTAATTCACAGTAATTGTCACTATCAATCACTGATAGGATATCAGAAATTAACATGGACTATTGTGGTGTCACGTGGCATTATAGTAGTGAGTGTGCAACATTGGAGTGAAACATGGCACTACAGTGATGCCGTGAGGCACTGTGCTAGCTCACAACAAACTGCAGTGCCACATGCACACTACAGTGCCATGTGGCGCTATGGTTGTGCACAACTGCAGTGGGTCCCACTATAATTTGTGATTTTATAATTAAATAATATTTTAGTTTATCTTTAAAAATTCGATACGTCATTATCTAGAATATATACAGATATTATTCTAATGGCCTTGGTGGTTAAAAAAAGAAGAGGAGAGAATCAGTTGATCAGTCATCAGTTCGTCAATCAAGAGTTGATCGTTGGGATGATTTTGTGGGAACAGAGGATCGATCGATATTTGTAAGGACACTTGATATATAGTGCAATAGATATATGATTCTTAATATTGTATGTTATAGATTTAACTTATAAATATATAACGAATCCTGACTGATTGAAAAAGAGTTTTCAATAGAAGTTTTTATTTGACTATCGTGGTGTTGCGCAAGTTTTATTTTATTAAAAGATTTGATTTTTATTAAAAGTTTAATTTTTTTGAAAGGCCACGCGCCTTCATGCTTCCGCCGCGCACGCGCCGCGACGACCAGCACAAACAAGTGAAGAAGATGCTCACCATAATTACCACAAAGCACACACTCATTCACCATATTCAAACCTTTAGCAAATAATCGGTCCCTAATAGGAAGGAAATTGCAGCAAGCTCTCCACAGGCGAGATTTTAGTTTAGGAGGAATAAAAGGACTCCATAGCGGCCCAAGAAATCGTAGTAGGGGTTTGGTCTTCATGTAGTAGCTTCATTGCAATAGTCATGTACCCTGGTTTGACAGTGTAGATACCTTTAGGATTAGTTAGCCACATCAAATGATCCGTCTCAGCCATAGCACCTGCCGAAATACTAAGAATGTCGTTAACATCCTCCTGATTAAAAACTTCGTACAATAGCTCAACATCCCATTCCTGACAACCATGAATCATCAAATCACTAACCAAAATATCTTCAAGCCCTGTTTGATCTTTGTTCTAGGCAGAAAACCATGATCGTTCAGAATCCAAGGATCGTCCATACTTTAATAGAAGACCCTGACCCAACACGCCATCTATAATCACTTCGAAGATGCGAACCCGTATGCCAAATAAAACTCAAGCTGTTACCCACTTGAGCTGAAAACACAAGTCCTATTCCAAAAAATTTTTGCTTTGAGAACACGTGAAACCAGAGCAAAATGATGAGATATAAGGTTCCAAACTTGCTTACCCAACATAGAAAGATTGAAGGAGTATAAATGATGAAATCCCAAACCACCATATTCTTTCTGCCAACAATACAATCCCAAGATGAGAAATGGATTCGTTTAGATTCCCCATGTTTCGAACCCCACTAGAAAGAATTCATAATTCTCTGCAATTCCTCACATAAAGAGGTAGGGAGAAGAAAGGTATTCATGCAATAAGAAGGTAGTGCATGTGCTACAGCTTTAATAAAAACTTCTTTGCCAGTCTGAGAGAGGAATCTATTTGATCTTCCAAAAAGCTTCTGCCATAGTCGATCCCTTAAGTAACTAAAAATAGCTTTCTATTCTTGCCAATTAAAGATGGTAACCCCAAATATCGTCCAGTATCTAAGTTGTTAGTCATACCAAGTACCTGCTGAATACCCTCCCGTAAATCGAGCCCCACATTGCTATTAATGAACAAGCCAAACTTCCAAAAATTCAGTGTTTGGTCCGAATCCACCTCATATTGAGAGAGAAAAGTTTTCATGACATGGCATTCATCTAAATCTTCACGAAAGTAGAAGAAACTATCGTTTGCAAACAACAGATGAGAGATACTTAGAGCCCCACGATAAATACGCACGCCATGTATCTTACCACAGTTCTCTTCTCTCTTAATCAGGCTAGAGAGACCCTCAACACATAAAATAATAAAGTATGGTGAGAGTGGATCACCCTGACGTAACCCTCACTGGGGAGTTACGAACCGACATCTTCACCATTAACCACAACTGTGTACTGAATTGAGCACACACAAAACATCATACACTCAACCCAAATGATTATGAAAACTGAGCTGAAGTATAATAGCTCAAAGATAAGACCATTTGATTCGGTTATATGCTTTGCTGATATCAATTTTGAAGGTCATATCTCCTACTTTATCATTTTTTTCCTACGCACACTATGAATCACCTCAAACGCCACAATGACATTGTCAACTATAGACCTCCCCGTAACAAAAACCGATTGTTCCTCTAAGATAATACTTGGAAGGAGACCCTTCAACCGATTGGCCAAAACTTTTGCAAGGATCCTATAAATCACGTTACACAACGAGATGGGTCGTAAATCACGCATAGAGCGCGGACTATCCTTCTTTGGGGATAGAACAATCCTTGTTGCTGTCATGGCCTCAGGAAAACAACCTGAATTCAAACACTGCACACAAAGGGAAGGATATTCATCTCAATATGCTGCCAAAAATTCTGAAAAAATGTCGGGTTGAGACCATCCGGACCAAGCGCCTTATAAGAGTGCATTTGGAAAGGTTGTTATTCTGAATTCCTCTTCTCTAAAAGGCGTGATTAATATTTAATTTTAATCTTCACTAACTTTAGTTTCTATGAAATATCAGGAATAGAGTCATCCACATCATTCACAGAAAAAAACTTAAAAAAATAAGATACAACTATATGACTCAAGCTTACTTTATCATCCACCGCTATCATTTTGCAACCGAATAATTCTTCTTATTTCTAGGAAAAGCCAAAACATGAAAAACGCGGCTATTACAATCCCCATCTCTCATCTAGAGTCAATGGTTAGTTTTTGAAAAACTGACATTTATTTAAAAATAAATATGTTTCGTATCCCTCGAGATAATCCTTAGGGATATTATTCAATACCTTCTATTCAGCCCAAAAATTAAGGCGTTGATAATATGACAGCATAGAACATATGATAACACAAAAGACCGAAAAACAAGAGCCACGTATCAACTTTCATGAAAAATAAACACCAATATATCCATGTGGACCAAGAGCACCACTCCCATCTTTGTCGTCGCCAATAAATTAACCCTCATACATAGTTCCCATACTCGTAACCAACCGTTCCTCTCTGTCAAAACTTTCTTTTCCTAACCCTTTCCAATTGTACGGTCCCAGATTCGTCCTCCCCATCGCCCATACAGTAAAAGTCGCCGCCGTCTCTGAAGATGCCGATCTCAAGCTCCACCGGTCAATCCGATTCACACGGCACGACCGGTGCCGGTGAGATCATGTTGTTTGGGGTTAGAGTTATGGTAGATTCGATGAGGAAGAGCGTCAGTTTGAACAATTTATCGCAGTATGAGCAGCCTCTTGAAGCGCCATATGTCAACAACAATGATAACGGAAAGAGTGATAACCCTGCCGTCAATAACAAAGACGACGTTGCCGCTGGTTATGCCTCCGCCGATGATGCCGTTCTCAACTCCAATGGTAACAGGTCGCGCAAGCGAGGTTCGATTTTAGATCATCGATCACCTTCTCCTCTTCTTATCCTTAATTTCTTCTACCCTGGAATTAATTCAATATTTATTGGTTTTCAGTTTTCTTTTTCTTTTTAGATTTGTTATTGCATTTTTAATCAATAAATTATGTTTTTTTTGGATGATTATCAGGAGTTCCGTGGACGGAGGAAGAGCACAAGTTGTTCTTGCTTGGATTGCATAAAGTAGGGAAAGGAGATTGGAGAGGTATTTCAAAGAATTTTGTTAAGACTCGAACTCCAACTCAGGTGGCCAGCCACGCTCAAAAATACTATCTCCGCCGGAGCAACCTTAATCGCCGTCGCCGTAGATCTAGCCTTTTTGATATCACCACCGATGCCGTAAGCAACACCATAAACTTTCCTTACCACCTACCATCTGTTTGATTTTCGAGAAAACCGCTATTTTATTTGTTACAAGATGATTTTGAGGTGGAAAAGCTCTATTTGAGATTAGATGAGTTGAGGGATCCAATATAGTTACCTTTCCTTCAGTTCTGGCATAGTCATCTTTGATACGAGATTAACAGAGTTTGATATTAGAAATTTTCTTTAACTATTATTGGGGTTTCTAAAAAATAGTGAAACATGATAAAAAAGTCCACATTGTTGATTGGTTTCCATTGAGAGTAGATTAATATTCTACTTTCTTTTTTCATCTTTGCGTTTTCTCCACATCCAAACAGAAATATAGCTTATATTACTTCTTATTTTCTCTTAGGTTACAGAAACGCCTATGGAAGAAGAGCACGTCCAGAATCCAGATATTGCCCCTCAATCGCATTCCTTGCATCCGGCACCTCTGCCTCTTCCTGAAACCTGTAATCTTAACGGATTTCCAGTGGTACCAAATTTTACATTGACTTCTGGTCTGACAATATCGCCGGTGCCAACTGAGAATCTGATTGAGAATGTTGCACAACCCAAGCTGGTCCGCCCAGTTGCTGTTCATTCGGTTCCAAATTCTACATCCATAACTGATCTTAACTTGAATTTAAATTCACCAATCGATCCATCAGTTCTATCTCTGAAGCTTTCCTTGACATCCAATCAGAGGGAGTCGTCTTCAAGACATTCAGCTTTCCAAGCAATGTCAAGCTTCAATAATGGTGATGGCATCATCACTGTCGCTTAATTTTATATTTATTTGTGAAAATGATTGGGCTAATTGATTAGAAATTTATCCCAGTGAAGACTGGGTTAGAGATGACAAAGTAATTAGGTGACTGAATTTTATATTTGTTGTACAGACGAAAATATATGGTCTGTTTATGGTCCTACTGTTTTTGTTCTTTTATGCTATGATCTTAGATTTTTGTTGATTTCGTTGTTTTTCATTGGTAGCTGATTTTGATGGAAATAACAAACTCTGTTTACTACTGGTATTGCTTGATTTGGTCCGGTGGTCTTAAACTTCTGCTTTTTGGTTTCCTTCCATGATATCATCAAGGAAAAAGATCATCTTGAGTTGGATTACTTTGTGGGAAGCCAATTCCCTCCTCTCTTTGTGACCGACAACCAATATTGTTAATGATGAGGATCCAATTTGATCCTCAATAATGGAGCACAGTGGTTGCGTTGTCTTTATAGGTATCTTTAATAAATGATATGTATCAATCATATTGTGATATGGGCCATACCCATATTAAAGAGATTGCCCGATAGGAAATCTTTCTTTGTAGGGTATTTTGTTCTTCCTTTTTTGTTTTGTAGTTTGCATTAACATATTGGAAATTACATTGGGTAATGGTAGATGTCATTTCATTTCTTGAAAACCCAAAATTACAGATGAAAATAGGAGTTCAGGTGACTAAGTTATTAAAGGCCATTGCTACCGAGTCTTTCAGTTCTACAGTTGAGAAACTGGGGCTTTGAGGCTTTAAGGCTCCGACACTCACTCTTTTCCTTGAAAGCATATTTGGAAAACCAAGGGCTCTCCTAAGTTTGCTGTCTTTGCTTGGATTTCTGTGTTGGCATTCCAAACGGTGTTTGTTAGACGAAGAGGCTTCTCGTTGCTGAATAGATGTTCTTTGTGCCAAAAAGAGAGGCGATAAATGAACACCTTTTTCTCCATTGCTCTTATCTAGGATGCCATGCCGTGGGCATCGATTTTGAGAAGTTTGCAGGTCCAATGAGTATTAGCTGAAATTATGCCCATAGGATCTTATTTTGAAGGCTGTTTTTTGGTAGGTTATTCCTTTAGCTAACTTTTGGCCTATTTGGAGGGAGGGAAATGAATTTTAGGATTTTTTATGGGTGGAGAATTTCATCCGTATAGTTTTTCATTTTTTTACTCTCTAGGTCCTAGAGTGGCTCGGACGTGTATTCCACAGTTTTGATTCTGAAAATAAAACTGAACAAAAGCTGTGTACTTCATACACAAAGTCTAGTAACTAAGGTTGTACATCCTGAGGTTTTTGTGAATAATACATTTACTCTGAACTGACTTAAAGTTCACAATTAAGAGAGGAGTTAAATATGAAGTTTCTAAGAGTAACGTTCTAGATATGTGTGTGAGTATCTCAAATGTGTGTGATGCACCTTAAATATTTACTTAAATATGTACTAAGAGTATCTTGAACAGTGAAATACTTACAACACATTTAAGATACTTCATTGTTCACATATCTGAGGCACCCTCATTATATATTTTAAGTACTTAAAAAGTACCTTACACATGTTTAAAGTATCCACTGCACTATATCAATCCATTACTACAAACCATTTGGGATGAATTAAAAGTGAACTAATACGTAGAAGAATGTGTTGGGAGATCGTTTGAAAAAAGGTTTGATAGCAGTATTATGTGCACTTGATTGTTTTTCAAGTTTTAAAACACTCTTTACTAATTAAAACGCATATTGTTACTCCATATATAGTTAAAAGATCAATTAATCAAGTGCGACAACTCAACTAATAAAACCTAGGGTAACTCTCTAGAGATGTCATGGTCGAGTTGGTCTTTGGTCACCAGGATTTTCCTGGTCGTTAACTTCCACGCCCGTGATATTAGTCGGGCAAAGCCTGAATACCCATATTATAAAAAATATATATCTCTGACCAAGGTTCAAAGATATTTTCCTAGTTATCCACCCAAAAAATTCAGTCAATTTCCAACAACCATAACGCTAAATATTCGGTCTCATAATCAAGACACCGAATAGGGTAGACAAAGAAAGGCTAGGCCCACACAGGAAGCAAAGGAAGAAGAAGAGAGAAAGCTGACTTTTTGAGCGAGACTTACGACTTTGTTTCTGAAGTAAGCATCATAAAAGAGTGACATTGATTGCAGGCTAGAAAGGTGTACAAAGCATCGGACAGATATGAGATACTTTGCGCTCATAAAAAGCTAATCCAAGTAAACGAGTCCATGTTGACAAACACGGGGTAGCCCACCCCACACGTATATCATAAAGTCGAAGTCGTGTTTTCGAGTCGTGACATGTCAAATTTTCCATAAAACTCATTATTCAAATTGCTCAACTTGTTCGACAACTGAAGGAAACTACCTTATTGAGCATTCCAAAAACAAATACATCAGAAAAAAATTCGACCTAACAAGAAATGACCAAGTACTAGCCGATGTAATTCTTCAATAAAGTGATACATAAATGTACAATTTAAATAAATGTCAACAAGTATGTTTGGAAAGAGAAATGAACATCAGATAAAAAACCAAAAAAATCACATTACAGTTAAATTTTTAGGTTCGCTTTAAATTACCCAATGATAAATCCAGAGTAAAGGTCCTCAGCAGAAGTTTATTCAGATGAAGAGAGCCAAGGATTAGGTGCAATGTAAGTATAGCCTTGGAAATGTTCACCTGAAGTTGGAGTTGGAGCTGGTGAGTCATCTAGTGGCATTGCTGTCCAGCAACGATCAAAATTGGCTGTGCAATCTTTTCCACTCACATCTGGTCTGAACTTTGTTGGCATTTCTCTTGTTTCTAATTTCTTCCAGTTTATTGGTCGAAACCACTTGTGATTTTTTATTTCTTCCCCTCCATTAGACCCACTACCTAATCTTTTCCATGGCTCCTTCTGTAGCAGCTGCCCCCGCCAAAAAATCATACACAAATTAAGAACATAAACAGAAAATAATCAAATAAGAGTTTATATTTTGGCTTGCAGAGGAAATATAAGAAAGGAGATGGAGGTGTATGATTACTCCTTTCAGCAAAGAGTGGGCTTCACTGCTAAGATATGGTGGTAGTTTCACTTTCTCTTTGATAATTCTCTCTTGAAGCTTCTTTCTGTTTGCATGTGTGAATGGTGGCTGCAAGGAGGGTGAAGATAAATAAGGTAAAATCAATCGAAGCCAGGTTGCAAAACAAAAACCTTTAGGTGGAATGAATTAAATAGAAGTCTCAGAGAGCATGTTCTCTCTACTGACATCAGAGAGTTCTGAAACTAAGAAACACAAGTGAAAACTCTAATTATATTGACTCTAGTTTTGCTAAAGTACTCATCATGAGGTAGAAAATCAATTCTCGATACTAAACACGCCTCTAATCATGGGTATTGAAATGGTATTCACTCACAGCCTCCATCATGGATATTAAAATGTTAACTACAACCTTCGTCATGAGTATTGATCCAATGGTAAGCTCTTATGTGCGCTCTAAGCTTAATGGCCACAGAATCCAATGCACATTCTCAATAATATTTGTCTTTGGACAAGATAAATTTATTGAGTAATTTAGGCTCCTTACTTACTTGCCCAGAAAGCATCTCGAACAAGAGGATTCCAACACTCCACCAATCGGCATCTTTGTTGTGCCCTTTTGACAGCAAGATTTCAGGAGCCATGTATTCTGTGGTACCACACATTGAATTTGACCTGCTTGATTCTTCAATTTCTTTGGCCAGTCCAAAATCTGTTAGCATAACCTGTGGAACAATCATAGACATAAACGTAAGTCATCATAATTGATATAAGCTTTGAGGCAGTAGGGAAAATTCAATGGTTTTATTTACATGCCCGTCGGCATCTAGTAGAATATTTTCTGGCTTGAGATCCCGATGCACAATCCCGCATTTGTGAAGGTGTGAAACAGCACACACAATCTCAGCAGTATAAACCCTTGCCTGATCCTCACTACTCAAAACAAACCCAAGAGCATGAATCAAAACAAGTGATAACATATTGAGCTTAAACGATCAAAATTTCCTACAAGAGATTACCTGAAGATGCCCTGCCTATAAAGATGAAAGAAGAGATGTCCTCCATTGATGAAATCAAGAATCAGATAAAGCTTTGTTTTGGTCTGCCAAAACAAAGAATCTGATTATTATGTTACCGCTTGTTTCCTACATGATCTAATTATTAACAAGAATCTGATCAACTAACACACACACACACACACACACACACACACACACCCAAATATATTAAATCAATCATTTTAATTTCAATTATTATGACTCTTCAAGTAGATCAATTCCAATGGAACAATCACTTAACTCAAAGTCCACGAGGTTCAATATTTAACTAAGAAAAGAGAGAATATATGCGCACCCGAGCGAAAAAAGAAATAATAATAATAGTCAAAGAAGCAAGGGGAAATCCTTGATCCTCTTATCAAAAGAGAAGTAAAGGAAAATAAAAATAAAAATTATGCTTCATGTAAGTAAGAATTAATATTAGGGTTGCGAGTATTGTAAGCACCTGGAAAGAGTAGCGGAGCTGAACAATAAATGGATGCAAAACCTTAGTGAGAATATCCCTCTCAGCTTTCATGTAATCAACATGATTCTTTTTTATAATTGTATCCTTCCTCATCACTTTCATAGCATAAATCCCATCATTATTTCCACCATCATCTCCCTTCCTCCTCACCTGAAAAACCTTCCCAAAAGCACCCTTACCAACAACTCTAAGAATCTCAAAATTCCCGGGCCCAATTTTCCCCAATACTCTGTCTCCGCTACCGTTATCATTCTCATCCACTAGCTCATCACTTGGAGTTCCACCTACATCTGGGATTTCAGCTTCGTCGTCTTCTTCGCTCTGTGAATCGAGTTCATGGTGAAAGGGGAGGGCAGATGAAGGAGTAAAGCGTGGGGAGGGGCCTATGAAGGAGTGGGACCTGTGGTGTATGACTAGGGGTTGTGGTGGTGGATCCCCAAGAAATGAGGTGGAAGATGAAGGGGGTGAATTGGAATGGCCAAAGAGGTCGGAGAAATCGAAGTCATGGTGGGTAGTCGGAGAGGAAGAGGAGGGAGGAGCAGAGGAAGATGGGATAGTGAGCTTGGAGAGATTGGTGGCTATGAGGGAGTGGAGAGTCTTCTTACGAGAAGCGGAGGAAACCATGATTGATAAAGATACTGCTCTTCTCTGAAAGAAACAAGGCGATGTAAGATGTGAAACAGATCAAAGATTTGGAGAGTGAGCCAGCCAAGCCAAGAATTGCATCTAGGCAGGCCAAAAGAGTAGAGATTACATCTTAGAGATGAATAGAGAGAGGGTAAGATGTTGAGGTCAAACTAAAAGAGGGAACGAGCAAGAGAGAGTTCACAGAGAAAGAAAGCGAGCTTGAGATCAAATTACAGCCAGAGAGAAAGAGGGTTCGACGAAGAGAGACAAAAGAGAGGGGGAAGGCTATGAATGGAATGAAAGGAGGAGATATTTGACTGCAAATGCTGACGCGCCATAGATGCAGGTATAAGCACTCGTCAAATGCCGCCACCCAATTTCTTTAAAACGAAAAATAATGCACATCTCTCATTCGCTTTATTGTTTTCGTCTTTGCATATTTTCTCACGAACTTAGCGATAATTATTTCTTGAAGTAATTCATTTTTATTTGTTATTTCATTGAAACTTTCTCAAGGAGTCAATCTCTGGTCCAGTGATCTTTATTTTTAATTAAAAATTAAGGATTTAAGTCAGATTCTTAAATAAATTTTGTTAAATGACTTTTTTTACACAAATAGTCGAATATAGTAGATTCTAAATAAGTTAGTTAATTTATTTTTATTATTTTACAATCATACCCTTATTATAACTGTTTTTGTTTTGTTTTTGGTTCAAATTCTCCTTACACAAATATTCTCCTTCGTGCAGCTTTATCTTGCGGTCTTCTTGTTCAATAATTTTAGCTTATGATAACAGTTTTGATGTAGATTCACAATCTTCTTTTTCAGTTGGTTATTTCTTCTTTGTGATCCGTTGATTTCCTCTTCTCTCTAGTGTAATTCTTTCATAGCAAAATTGATTCAGAGTAAAATTTCTTTGCGGAAAAATTATTTCCGAGCAAAATTGATATCAGGGCAATCTACATTGGGTGAATTGATCGAGTAATTTTGTACCAGCTTGCTTCTAATCGAAGCTTATTTTTATTAGCTTGATTCAAGTACATTCTTGGTCCTTCTTTCTTGAATTTGTAATCGGCATTCTTGTTTGTTCTTGTTGTATTCTCAGTTCTTTATGCAAAATTGTTCAAGAATTTAGGTTTTGCGTGTTATATATGAAATCAGATTTTGAGTTTTAATAATTCAATATTATATTTTCTGTAATTTTTTATAATTGACAAAGATAAGAATCTGGAACTTCACCTGTAATTTTTTAATGTTTTGAAGTTGAAGCGTAAAAATTATTTTCAACAACAAATCTTGATATCGAAACGTTATTATCTTAGTTTGAAGAGTAGTTCTCAAGTATTTTCTCTTTTTTCATTGTTGAAGAGTTTTTTATGTTCTTGTTCTATTTTATTAACTAAGGTTTAGGTAAACACTCTTTTTTTTTGTCAAAACAGAGTGTCCGGAGTTGTATGCTTAATCTTATTTTATATTTGTTCAATTGTTTGTTTGATTTGGTTAATTTTAGATCATATTGTTGTGTTTTGTATTATTTCAATTTCTGGATATTTTAAGGTCTGATTGTTTTGACAGTATTTTTCTGTTGCTATGGTTGTATCATTTTCTGCAAAAAAAAATTCATTCATGTTATATAGTAGATAATAGTATATTGTACAATATATAATTATATGTTGTGTTTATATATGGCGTTTACTTCTTTATTGTTATACTTTTTTTTAGGTCTAATGGTAAGTATTCCCATAATTCCCATAATTCTTTTAAGTATCTCGTGCATTGTGTGTAGATTCTAATAATTTATGTTTGATGGTGAATATTGAATCTGGATTATCACCTTCTAATTTTTTAGAGATTAACATAGATTATGATGTTCAGTTGTATCTTACTTTGATGAATAATGAGAAAGTGAGAAATTATTCATTAGTTGTTACACCATGCACTGGTAATAGGACATCTGATGTTGTTATTAGTGGTGAAATTTTATCGTCATCAGAGGTTAAGTCTTCATCACATATGATTGTCCATGATAACCCTTTTGAACATTTATTTGTGGATAAAGTAGATGCGGATAAGTTATCTCTTGACTTTGAAATATACAAGGAAAGTCATTTTCACCTCAAAATATGAGTTGAAAAAGGCGTTGCACTTGATTGCTTTGAAACATAATTTTCAGTTTATGACTAGCAAGTATAATCGTGAAAGGTATGTAGTTTGGTTTATCGTTAAGACTTGCTATTGTTTGTACGTGCTTCATGTTATAAAGGTGGTGAAATTTAGTGTGTTAAGAAGTATGTAAAGGGGCACACTTGTTTGTTTGATATTGTACAAAGTGACCATCCAACTACTTAGACAATTGTTAATAAGTTAAAGGATAAGTATATGTGTCGAGTTGGTGATCGCATACAACCTAAGGATATTATTCAACATATGCATGTAAAGTACGGCATTAATTAAGTTACTATAACGCTTGGAGGACAAAAAATAGAGCTCTTGATATGATTCGTGAATCTCTAGAGGAGTCTTATACGATATTACTTTCCTATTGCTTTCACTTGCAGAAGAATAATCCTGGTATGATTTACTATCAATTACTTAAATGTATATGTAGTTACTATTATTATTCACTGCATTGATACATATCAGTTTATATATTTAGTAAATATTTTTATATGATTTAAGTATTGTCACACATTTGGATATTGATCGTGATGGTAGACTAAAAAAAATTTCATGACTTTGGGACCTTCTTTAAGTGGTAGTCATCATTGTAAACCTGTTATAGGTGTCAACAAGACATTTTTTATGAACAAGTATCATGGTACACTTTTGATCACTTCAATGCTTGATGGTAATGACCAAAATTTTCCATTGACTTTTGTCATTTGTTGATTTAGAGAATTATTTAGCTTGAGAATGATTTATAGAGAAGTTGAGTTGTGCCCTTGTATATCGTGAAGAGTTGGTAATTATTTCTTATTGACATAATAGCACTCCAAAGGCTGTTTGCAAACATTTTTTGAATGCTCGTCATGGTTATTCCATGCAACATCTACTTAATAATTTGAAGACAATATATAATATGTTCAAGCTTCAAAGTTTATTCTATAAATGTGCGATGGCATATCGGACTGCTGATTTTGAGTTGTATATACATTTTTTAGAAGCCATAGTTCTTTCTATTTGCTCTTACTTGAAAGAAGTTGGATACGAGAAATGGGCTCGTGCATATTTTGTTAGACGTCGGTATAATTTCAAACTTTGTTGAGACATGAAATTCTATCATAAAGGATGCGAGATCATTGCTTGTTGCTTGCTTTATTGAGTATATTCAACAAAAGTTACAGTTATAATTTTATGAACGAAGGACTCCTGCTAGTTGTATGGTTACTTTTTTTTACGAATGAAGCAGAGAAAGATCTACGTGCTCAATTGGAGCTTGCCCATAATATGGATGTGAGATTTCTTATCTCAATGTTTCTTTTCTTTTTATTTATTGCATTCATATGTGACTATTTTCTTGAAATATTTAGTATTAATTTTATTTTATCTTAATATTGATTGTAGGCTTACATTGTTGATGTTAACACATTACAAGTTTTTTATGGTGATATTGAATATGTTGTCAAGATTACAAATAGGTGTTACACTTGCAAGATGTGGCAGTTAGATTAACTTCCTTGTTCTCATATGTGTGCAACACTTACAAGGAGGAACTTATCATAATATCCATATGCTTCAAAGTATTATATGAAAAGCGAGCTTGAAGCTACGTATGTAGTATCTGTTAACCACGTTGGTAATTAATGTGATTGGTATGTTCCTATTAATGTGAAAGATCAAAGGATGTTACCTCCACGTGTGAGACGTTCTTCAAGTAGGCCGAAAAAGAAAAGGTATTTTTCTTTTGGTGAAAACGTGCCTAAAAATAAATGCAGTACTTGTGGTTTTGAGTTATAATGAGAAGGCTTGCAAGAATCCCTTTAAAGATAGTGAAGGAGGTGCTAAAAAAAGAAACGCTTGACATAATGTGTTTGATGGTTTTGATTTTAGTGTATGTAAGTAGACTAATTTTCATATTGATACGGTTTTTCATTTTATGTTTTCAATACTTTGATTCTAGAATATGGATTTTATCCTTAGATTGATGTTTATTTTATATATACTTTTCAATTGTTTGAATGAGAAAATAATTGAATTTCTATACTAGCTTGCTATTATTCTTATCTCAGGTGGGGCTGTATCAGAAATTTAAACTCGAACAAGTCGATGACCAAGCAAAAAATATGTATATTGTTAACTAATTGCATAGTTTAGTACGATTTATACTTACACACTCGTAATATATGTTTATATACTTACAATATATTATTATATACATCATATAACATCTTTTTACTGTAGACATTTGCATAATCTTTACAATGCCTTTTTTGCTTGGTTTGACTTGTATGATACTCAACAAGAACTTATCTACTAACATGAATAGGTTAAGATAAGTGAATATTACGTATAATGATTATATTCTCATAGTATATTATTACTCACATGTATAAACATGATTAAAACAGTCCATATCAAAGTAAGTTTTTCATCATTTTCACATGTTTAGTATTCATTTATTGATATTCAACAAATACTTATCTATTGATACAAACAGACTAAGACAATTAAATACAATGGGTAATGATTATGTACTCATAGTAAATTATCATTTCTCACTTGTATAAACATTAATAAGATAGTCCATATCAAAGTAATTTTTTTTATCATTTTCACGTGTTTAACATTCAAAAGCATTTAAACCATAAACTAACATATCATCTTTCAAATCTGTCATACTATCATCATAAATCCTATCTATTCATCGTAATTAACAACTAATCATAATCCATAAAGTGTACTACATAGTCATCCATTCATCTATTCATCTATTCATGTTTCAAATCTAGCTACTAACAATCCATAAAGTGTACAAAAATACCATCCATCAACATTAGAGGTTGTGAAAAGAGTTCGAAGCTTGGTATGTAGTATTGGGCTGGTGGTTGCTCCTTTAGGGATGGTGACTGCTCTTTCTGCACTTTTGGATGCTTCTTCTGGGTAAGTACATTAGCCGTTGTGATTTCTTAATGTATGTGACTAATACTATAATAGAAAAACTACAAAATTGCTAACTTTAACAAATTCAAAAAAGTTAGGAAGAACTACAGATTTACAAATACCTTCACGGGCGTTATCTATTGTTGGCAAATTTTAATCAACATCCTACAAAATAGTGTTGACAACATATAATTATATACCTAAAATTAGTGGTGGCAAGTAGGCTGTTAAAGCCCTAAGTCCGAACTGGACCAAATATTAGGCCCGGCAAGGACCAACTCCTTAACACCCCCTTCTTTATCTCAACAAATGATAAATTGTGTATATATTGAATTTGAACTTTTGACTTCTCTCTCACTAAACACACTCATTACCACTAGACCAGCACATCTTTATTAAATATTGTTTATAAAATATTTTTATTGTCTTTCAACACATTTTGTCAAATTCTTTATATAATATATTTTTGAAATAAATGTATTTAATTAAATAAAATGACAATATTCTTTTTTCTTTAAATATATGTTTTATTGAATAATGTTCACTCCAAATGTATAATGTAAATGATATCCTGTGTCCATCAGTCTATAATATGCATCACTGAATGCATTGGGTATTACTTCTGATTTATGAAGTGCACATAAGGCATTGGGTTACATTGTTCTTACCTCACATTCTATTGATCATAAGTGAGAGTTAAATAAAAGAATAATATATTTTCGACAATGTGATTACCATCACACAAGTAATATAATTTTTCAATATATTATGATTATATTGCGTGAATATGGTATTTCTAATAGAATTTTCAGTATCACTCTTGATAATACTAATACAAATGATAGTACTATTAAATTATTTAGAGATAACTTTACGATTAATGTTAATCAAAATTCTTTATTACACATGCGATGTGTTTGTCATATACTTAATTTAGTTGTTAAAGTTAGAATGGAACAAATATCACCGTATTTGCAAGACATACATACTGCTATTGCGTATATTGTAGTCTTAAATACTAGACAATAAGAATATTTAAAATCATGCAAAGATTATGATTTAAAACTAAAAAAGAGGTAGATTAGCTCCTGAGATTATAAAAGCTCTCATTTGTGTAAAGATTTAGACTGATGCCAGCAAAAGAAGACAACAATGACAAGACAATGTCATTCAAGATTTCAAAATTTCAATGTTAATGAACATGAATTATGGATTAGTTATTAATTATTTAATACATATTTAGATTTTACGTGAATATGAATATCACGTGTAATTTATTTTGAGATACTTTAAATGTAATTTTTGAGATTGTTGCAAGTGATTGATATATAGGCGGGTACCGACCTATAGTTGAGATGTGTCTAATTTATAGTGATGTAACTCTCAAATTCAATAAATAAAATAATAATTTTATGATATTTCGAGTCACCATTTTTATTATTAATGTTTAAAATTATTTTACTTATTATGACAAGTTTTTTATTGAGATTCTAAAGTAATAAAATAAAACAATTAAAAGGATGTAATATGACTTTTATTTAGCTTAGTGATATTTCCTTACATTTCTTTCCTTCCCACTAAGGTTCAATTCTTCCCATCAGCAATTTTAAAATTTTAACAATCTTATAGGGAAATCACGACTAGTTCAGTCCGGTTCAAATAACCAGTCTGGACCGTTAGACGGCTCGGCCAAGGCCCAGCCCGTGAGGTTACGGTCCAGTTATGCGATTCAATCAGTGTCGCCTTATATATTTCACAGGCCAGCCCGGGATCGGTCGTGAACCACCCAGGCCACTGTCTGCCAGCCTGGGCCCGGCCCAGTTCGGACCGGTTGCCACCTCTACCTAAAGTCAAACATACAATATATAATTAGGTTCAACATTGTTCTTTCCTGGCTGCAGCCACCCTCTGTGTTTCGAGAACCAGTCTATGTGTTTTCAGAAGCACCATCAACTTTATCATTCATGCGTCATTACCACCACCATTATTAGCATTACCAGCATCATCAGCATTGCCACCATCCTCTTTTTTCTTCATAACGAAAATTAAATATATATTACCACCACCCTCACTATTTTTATGCACGGGCTAAATTAACTATGCATAATATCTTAAATAAGTTACCTTGGCAGCTCCCTATTGTTGTACAATCTTTAACAACAATGTGTGTATCTTTGGGGTGGTAAAAATACTCGTGGGTATTTAACTTAATGGGTGAATTTTAAATATTATAAATGGATATGAGTATTTATTGGATGAATATTTTTTTTACTCATTATAAATGAGTAGGGTATGAGTAATACTTAATACTCATTAGGTGCACATTTAACTTATATGGTAAACTTTTTTAATATATATTGTACACTCTTGATGACCCAACGAGCCTAAGAAAATTATGTTATGTACACTCTGATGTTAGAAATGATTTTATATTTTCAACATAAAAATATCTAGATCACTCCTATTAAATTTACGTGTTTAAATATGTGCTGGACCTACATATTAAGTAAATTATTAGATAATTTTTTCTTTAAAAATACTAATGATTGTTTAAGCTTATCATTATTATTTTTAAGAATGTAGAAGCTTATTAGCCCATGGTCTCTTACAATCTCACTTTCATGGAAAATATGAATAATTAACGTCTCGCGTTTGCCTAACTGCACATGATCTAAGGAGCTCGGGAAATAGGACTTTTGAATGATACAAAAGTATGGTACAAAAAAGTTCCAAAAATATTGGACGATAATTCATGGGATAATGATTGTCTTAATTGTTTTGGATCCAAGATATAAGATGAAATTAATTGAGTTTTATTTTCTTGAAATTTATGGTGATAGTTCAAATTATGTTTGTGTTTTTACAGACATTTAGTCTTTGTACTTTTAATACTTGAACATATTTGACCATGTATCTTTATCATCTTTTTATAGCATAACTTGAAATTATTTTGTTTTTGAAAATAAAATTTGTTATGATTTTAAAAAATAGAATAAGGAGAGTATTTATATTATAACATAAAAGAGTTTCAATAATGCTTACTTTATACTTCGTAAGAATCTTCTTCTTCATCAATATATAAGTACTCGTTAGGTATCCATGTTTTAATGAGTATTGTCCACACCCACTCATTTAATTTTTAACATGGTATGAGTAGGGTATGGATAGTAAGACTTTAATATGAGTATTTAATGGGTATATTCATACCCTACTCAAACTCACTCATTGTCATCTCTAGTGTATCCAGCTCATTTTTATATCTATGCTGACTATGAATATATTCATTTCTTGTTTCCCTTTTCTAATTTATCATTGTCAAGATAGCTATTGCTTCTCTATTGAAAATTCTTCGGCCTCCTAATCAATAAGTCAAATGAATTAGCCTCTCATGTATCACCTTGCCTTTCATTTGGCTCATTTTTTCATTTCTTAAAATGTGCCATGAAAGGTGCATCAATTGTTTGATTTCCATAACTCAGGTAGGAGAAAATATTGGATAGTCTTGNAATATATGTCTAATTTATGTTTAATTCATTACGTTTTTAATAATTTATGTCTAATTTATATATATATATATATATATATATATATATATATATTATTTTATTTACATAATTTTCAGCTAATGTTACTTTCGTTGACTGTTTCATCTTGTGTATTATCATGCTTCGATCTTGTTGAATTGGATTCTTCGAGGATGTCACTAGGTGCTATACTTTCAACTTCATTTGATTCATTCTCTTGTTTTATGGCAACTTTCTTTTAGGTTCCCTCGTGATTTTTGTTAGCATTGATGAAGCCCCAGTTGAGTGTAGTCAGTTTCTTCTTCTTGGTTGTTCCTAATAAATCAATAATTACATTCAATTATTGTATATAAAATCTAATTATAGTGACAATAATTATATATGAATAATCACTTTTCAATGTGCATATATACATCAGCCGCTTTTCCTTTGTCATTTATCTTTCTTTTGATTTCATCTCCTTTTTTACCTCCCTTTACTACAGATCTTTTATTCCTCATTGTAGTTCCGCCAAATTTTCAGATAAATAATGCATGTTAACACAATGAATTAAATATACTACATTTTAATGAACAATATAGAAGCATGGTAAATTGAAGTTACATTTAGTAAATATATGTTTATAAATCATTTACACATTTGGGGTTGTCCAGTTAAGGCAATGCCATATAGGCTGAATGAAAAGAAGCTGGGCTTAAGAACTGTAAGCTACTACTTTATTAGGGTAATCTAAACGGTTGAGAGTTATAAATTTTTTTATCCCTTTTTAAGGACCTTTTTTAGTCCAGAAATGTGAAATGTCTTGAGGATTTTGAGTTTGGAGGGAGATATAGTGTTAGGAATATTATCTTTGAAGATGAAATTTATTTGTTTTCCAAATGTTGCCATTGACAATGATCAGATTCCTGTTCCTGATATTGTTATGCAAATCAAGATTATCAAGATAATTTGAGGAACTCCCTATCAAAATGAAGAAGTCACTCATGAAGAGTAAACTCAACAATCTCAAGAGAAAATGCCATTAAGGAGATCTACTAGAGAAAGGAGAAGTGTGACTTTGACTAACTATATCATCTTCCTCCAAGAATATGAGTTTGATATAGGAATTATGGAAGATGATCCAATTAACTTCATTCAAGTCAAACAAAGTTCTAATTATCTAAAATGGACTAAAGCTATAAATGATGAGTCAAAATCCATGAAAGCTAATGACGCATGGGATCTCGTCGAATTACCTGAAGTGTGAAGCCCGTTCTTCACAAATGGATATTTAAAGCCAAGAGAGATTCAAAAGGTAATATTGAGAGATATAAGATTCGTTTGGTTGCCAAGGGTTTCACTCAGAAAGAAGACATTGATTCTAAATAGACTTTCTCTCTAGTTTTGAAAAACTCTTTCAGGACCATAATGACACTTGTGGGTCATTTTGATTTGCAGCTACAAATAGATGTAAAGAGTGTGATTTTCAATGGAGACATTGATGAGACAATTAATGTAGTGTAGCCAGAAAATTTTGTATAAAGAAATCCAAAGAATATGGTCTACAAATTAAAGAAATTCATATATGGTCTCAAGCAAGTTTCCCGAAAATTTTATCACAAATTTCATCAAGTCATTATCTCGTTTGGTTTTTAGGTAAATGTAATTGATAATTGTATATACCATAAGTTTAGCAGGAGTAAATATATCTTCATGATATTATATGTCAGTGACATACTGCTTGTGAGCAGCGGTATAAACTTATTACACAAACCAAGAGATTTCTGACTAAGAATTTTGAAATGAAAGATCTTGAGGTGTCTATTTTGTATTAGGAATATAGATACATTGAGATCGCTCTCCAAGTATCCTGGTTATCATAAAAGAGTTATATTGAAAGAGTTCTCGCTAGATTCAACATGAAGGAATGTCATCCAAGAGATACTCCCATTTCTAAGGAGATAAGTTTAGTCTCTGTCAGTACCCTAAGAATGAAATTGAAAAGAAGGAAATGTAACATATTCTTTATGCGTCAGCTATAGGAAGTCTAATGTATGCTCAAGTATGTATGCGTCTGGATTTAGCGTTCAAAGTATAAATGTTGGGTAGATATTTAAGTAGCCCTGAGATGGATCATTGAAAATCAGCCAAACAAGTTATGCGATACTTGCAGAGAACAAAATACAACACTTATCAGAAATTAGATCAATTAGAGATAACTGGGTATTTTGATTCTAATTTTGTCAGATGTCAAGATAGTAAAAGATCTACGCATGCTATATTTATATGTTGGCTGAGGTGTTATTTCCTGGAAGAATGCTAAGCAGACACTCATAACTCGTTCAACTATGATAGTCACATTCATAGCTTGTAATGAGGCATCCAATTATGAGATATGGCTGTGAAATTTTGTGACTGGGCTACGTGTTATGGATGGAATTGAAAGACCAGTAAAGTATATTGGGTCAGTAAATTGACTGTATTGTATTTCAATAACAACAAAAGCTCTACGATGCCAAACACATAGACATCAAGTTTCTCATTGTTAAAGAGAGAGTTCATAGTCGCCAAGTGTCTATAAAACATGTAGGGACAGACTCCATGATTGTAGATCCATCAAGGGTTTATGACCCAAGGTGTTTCATGAGCATACTGTTCATATGGATGTTGTGTACTTGATGATGTTCTAGTTTAGTAGGAGCTTGTATTTTGAATATTTTTGCTTAGACACTTGTTTATGTTTGAGTTTCTACAAAATTAATAAGATGCTTTATTTTAACTCTAAATATTTCTTCTTTTTAATGGTAAAATCGAGATTGGAAAGACTAAGGTTGATCTCATTAAAAAATAAAGTATGAACAATTAGAAATAGCCATGTTTAAGGTCAAATTACATGTAATTCTCTTGTTGCACATCCATACTTGATTTATGTCATTGAATGCTTGATATGGTGACCATTGGTGAGTCTAATTACGAATATGAGTGTAACAAAAGTCATTATATCTCCTACTAAAATAGGAAGATGGGCCAGATTATAACTAAGGATCAAGGATGATTGCTTTTTAGTGCGCACTTAAGGTTATGTAAAGAAAACATATATAACCTAAGAGAGAGATTGATAAGAAAATATATCTCTTATTATGGGATAACATATTTAATTAACAATTATATTAAGAGATATCTAATGCATCTAAATGGTATGGGCTTTGAAATGTATAATAGACCCAATACTAGTCAAATTAGGGTCGTGAGATTCTAATTACCTAGTATATAAAGAACATTATAGGGAGATAGTTCTTAAGTTAAATCATTCACTGTCAATTGCTCTTTTCCTCTTTCCCCATCTTAGAGACAGAACCCATTGAGCATCATGATGATTTGACTGTGTAAGGCCGCTAACTCATTGCGGTTCAGCACCATAGATTCAGGTATTTGTCCTCAACTAAGATTCTTGATAATCTGACATGAAAGATTTCGGATGTATATATATATTTGGATCTAACAATTTGAACCTGGGGTTGAAAATACTATCCTCGTTTTCGAGAACCAGAAGAGAGAGGGAGGGAGAGAGGGAGAGAGAGGGAGGGAGGGAGATTAGAGGGAGAGAGAGATCAAAATGATGTCATTTTGGAGAAGCAAAATCAATCCAAAGACGTCGTTATGAGAAGTAAAAGAGAGTTATAGAGTCCAAAATAATGCAGTTTTAATTGGAGATATTAAGTTACCCATTTGCTCATAAAGAAGCTCATGGGTCTCACATCGGTTTATATTATAGAAGAAAGTAGTTGGTATTGCTGAAAAAAACATTGGAGGCAATGATGCAAGAATTTAAACGATGGGTGCAATGGTGCAAGAATTCAACGTGAGGGATTTGGTATAAGTTGAAAAAATGAGGGGGCCTAGTGTTATTAACCAAAAATAAAATAAATACTTCAGACCCGGAATTTTGACACTTATTTCTTTAACTGAACACGTTGGAGTAATCTGGAACATAGATCCAAACAAGCCATGCATCAAGTCAAGAGTATTCACTTCATAATTCCGAAAACTAAAATACTGTTGTCTTCATACCGTTGCCTTCATAAGATCAGTTAAAAGAAAGTTCCCTCGCCGTCTGCTCACAGCTGAGCATAGTATTAAAATTCATCGTCTGTTTCCCTATCAAATCTGAATTTGGATACTCTTCTGTTCTAAGAAGAGGAGAAGGATTTGTTTCCCTATCTAATCTGGATTTGGATCCTTTCTTATTCTAAGAACGAGAGAAGGATTTGTTTACCTTTGCTCTGTCCGATCTAAAAACAGAAGGACCAGATTGATCAAAAGAAGACAAGAAAAGAAAAAGGTGTCATACCACCCTTAATCTATTCTTAATAAATTTCATCGCCTACTAAGTCTGATATAACATGCACCTTTAATCTATTCTTTTATTAATAAATTTCATCGCCTACTAAGTCTGATATAGCATGCAAAACAGACTCAATTTTAGATTAGCTCATCATATCATATTACAAACTCACTAAACTCTATTTGTCTCTTTTTTCCCACGTCCAGGAACTAAATTTTCCAAAAAAAAAAATCCACGTTTTCAGACAAGTATATTTATATACACATGAACTCAATATGGTGTCAAGCAACCTGAATGAACCGCAATAATTGAAGTATATCAAAAAGAATTTTACAAATTGCAAGTGGTAACAACAATTTTCATTTTCTACAACTTAATGGTATATTCTTGGAGATTATATCATTCCACAAAAATTTCTAGCTAAATATATTAACAGTATTTGTCTCAAGAAAAAACCCTGAGGTAGTGCAGTAGTATCAGTACCAGTATTGCTACTATCATACTAAATCTTCTTTGAATAGTTGAATGAGATCCCTGATTCTTTTACACAAAGCTCTTCAAATGGCTTTTCTTTCATTACAACGAAAACTACAACCGTGTATCAAATGAATTAACCCGAAAATTTTAAAAAAAAAGAGAGAATAAATAAGACAAACGCGACAAATGAAAACCCTAAGATCCCATATCTCAAATCGTACCTTCTTCTCTCCCACCCAATATGAAGGAATAAAAATTCTCCGTAAAAATTGGAGAATGATGATTAATACACAAAAGAAGCGTAAAAAGGGGGAAAAAAGAATATAACACCAAATACACAATGTGTAACTCAAACTCATTTGACAAACAAGCTCAGACCGAAGCAAAATGGCCTCCTTATAATTATCACCCTCCCAATCTCCACTATGATACAGGTAACAGATTCAACTCGTGTGGCCTTAAAGCTCCTTGAACAATCTCCTGAACATTTCTATTTCTTCGGCAAACATCTGATAGATCTTCTATCGGATCGGTAAGAGTATTAATATCAAATCCCGATGCTGCATCAGATAGGGCTTTCAAAAATCTTGCACGCTCCTTTTCTGTCACAGCAGTCAATGGAATTAGAGAAACACTCTCCTTAGCCCACTCCAGTGTTTGTACTCCGTAAGCTCGAGTAAGAGATAATAATGTGTAAGTCACCTGGGAAAGAAAGTAGTTGATGAAACTCCAACTACTAATCAGGAGCAAAAAATAAAATAATAACTGAATTTGAACCGATGGTTTGTCCAGTTAAAGCATATAGAACATAACCAGTAGACATGAGGAACTAGATAATACCGGTTCCAATCTCGAACTTGGTAGTGCTCCTGTTAATGAAGCAACCAAAATACGAGTGATGGTAGGGCCTCGAGGTATAATTACACTATCCCGGATAGGTAAATATTGTTCTCCCTTGCTAGAGTTGGCAAGATCAAATATATCAGCTAAGAAGGTCAATATGGAATTGGATGCCTCCCTGCAGTTGAAAAACAATCGATAAAGCATATTTACCAATGACTTGGTTAATGTACAGATAGACATTTATATAAATTAATGAAAGGAGACTAAAATAGTAAAATTAAAAATTAACAGCCAGATTACATAAACAGAAAAGAAAAAAGAAAGAATGTTATCTATATTACTTAACATAGTTGAAGAAAATTCCACCAATTCTTTTGGACAGTAAAAATCCACCAGTCTTAATAACATGAGATCACTTTTTAGATATTATGTATTTCTATGATACTACTGGATTACATTTGAATCAATGTTTGTACCCAAGAGTCAATATGAAAGAACAATGTTTCATATGCTCATGATTTCTATTGCATGTGTCAATCTCGTGATGCACATGGGCAGATGGCCACACCCATTATGACAGGCGGCTGCATCCATATATTTGAGTTAAATCTACTGTCCTTATCCATTCTGTTGTGGGTTGAAAAGGTGGCCCAGCAATCAGTTATTGCTGCCCCCTCTCCCAAATCCAACACACATGCATGCAGAGATGGAATATATATATATATATATATATATATAGAGAGAGAGAGAGAGGCTATACCTGTGCTGTACTATGATCCCAATCATCGAGCAATCCACTAATGCTGGAAATACTGCAGAATGAATAAATAATTGAGGACAATATCGAATACATCTCGAAGCCAACAAGAAGCAATCATCTGCGATATCTGGTCTCGTGGTAAATTCCTGAAGAGCAGAAGCCACAAATGATCAAACACTGAAAGAGATACAAGACGGCTTAAGGAAGACAATAACACTCTGCCTGGAGATACTATACCTGAATGTTTGTGAGAAGTCGTGTCGTGTGCATGAATAAAGCTTCAATCAAACTTTGTAAATAGCTCGCACAAGATGGGTCAGAACCAAATATCTGCAACCCAAGACGAATTAGCAGATCAAAACTATATAACTAAATCTCGAGTTTTTTTCAACCATAGTGCACAAAGTTAGTCATACCTTTATAACTTCACTAGAAAGATAAAGGAAGCAAGGTTGGTGGTGTTGTGTATATAGGCCTTGAATCTCTTCTAACATAGCTCCGATTGTGATTCCCATGAATCTACCAGAAGTTCGCACCTAAGATGATTGAAGTTCATTGTGAATGCCCAGTAATGCACCTTTTCGCAAAACATGCCACCACTGACATGTACCATCAAGTCAACTAAGCCTTTAGCTCAAAAGTACTTTGGTTGCATATTTTATTAACTGGACTCCGAAATATATCTCTACTATGAACCTCTAAAGCGGTAAGTTTCTATCATATAAAGATATAGGAACAGTAAATGTAAAAAAAATAACAAAATCAGAACTTACAGCATATTTGCATGCTCGACAAAGCGACTCCATTGTGCGCATGTCCCAAGCACGACTAACCAAAATGTTTAAAACATAAATCAATAACAAAGAAGATCCGAGTACACACATAAAGAAATTCATATGATTCTAAGCAACTGATGTATACTTACAGATCAAAAATTGCTTTAAAAATTGGCCAAAGCCTTTGAATAGCATCTGCCACAGCTTTGGGATGATTTACATATCTAAAATTCATTTCAATCAAGTATTAATACCATGTCAGATCTGTCAGAGAAACAAGATAAATAACAAAAGAACACAGATCACACCTGAAGATATATGCAAATCGATCAATATGAACTGTCAACTCATGAGCAGGTTTCTTATTTAATACTTCCGGGCCTTGATTGAGGACTTCCTGATTGCCAAAACTTCAAAGTTAGTCATGATCTATAAAGGAATATAAAGGTATAGTTTCAGGACATTTGAAGTAACCTGCAAAGGAGTGACTACAGGCAAGCATAATGCTTCCATAGCCCTCTTAGCATTGTCTGGCGAAAGTTCAGTAATAACCATGCTGCAAGGATATATGAAGAGATAATTAAACCAACATTCCAACTGTCAGAAACTGGCTTTTGGTAATCTTAGATGTTTTAAGAATGCATCTAACCTTATCGCTTCTACTAGATGCAGTGAGTCCTCAGCAGATATTTTAAAACTGCTTTCTCCATTAACTGCACTATTATATATATGGAAGAGACCATCCAAAGATCCACAGAGCTTTCTCCGGCAATCTAGATTAGATGTAATATGATTGATGAAAACTTTGCATAACACATCTCGATAATACAAGACAAGAGCCTCAGAACTTATTGAACAAAATCCAAAACTCCCCTTCTTCAGTTGGAAGTTACAAAGTGCTGAATAAGAGTAGGCATGCGAAATCACAAATTTTGGCATGCATGAGCAAATAAGATGTGCACTTCATTTACATGAGTACTACCTTTTAGAATTTAGCAAGTTTAAGACTTCGATGCTCTAATGAGTAAATAAAGGAGAAAGGTAAAACAAATATGTTTAGAAGAGATACACACCATCACAGATATGTCTGAATGCCAAAGCTGCAGCAGCTGCAGAATCTTCAGATGTACCCATACCACTCATAAGAATATTAATTACTGAAGGCAATATGGCCAGTCCACTTGATGAAGCATCAAGCCACTTTGAATATGCTCCGATTGTTAAACACACTGAAATTTTCGCAAAAACATGAATTGATTATTAAGTGGCTAATCAAACTCAGAATAGCTATGACATAAAAGAAACAGTAGAATGGCCATCTGACATACAATTGCAGAGGCATCCCTCTAAGTAACCAGGTGGAAGAGGTTTGAAATTGAAAGACCATCAACTACTGCCCCAGAGGATATGGTTCGTCATATTTTCTCGTGGTAACTAAGTGACCACTCTCTAGTGGGGGAAATGGAAGGAAAATGGCAAGAATGGATGAAGCAGAAAACAGTACCTGTTTGTAGCAGCTGGGCTTGTGGAGGAAGTTTTGTTAGTAACTCCATCACCTAAGCAAAGAACAGCAACAAAATCACTCTTACGAGCTAAGAGTCTTAAACTAAGTAATAACCTTGAGTACTAAGTTATAAGAACTAAATATAGGCAAAACAATCCAGAGTGATTAGCCACAAGAAGTAATCAGCTCATGTGCTACTGTAGATTAAGAAAATGATAACATTTAACTATACTATATTGAAAAGATTGTGAAGAAAAATTTAGACAAAATCTTGGACAAACTAGCCAAAAGAAGATCATTTTCGCTTTTAAAGGAGAACTAAAGTCATCCTCACCTTCTAAAATAGTAGGAGCCTTGGCCACATAAGTGGTAACAGCATACCACAGAAGATAAAATACTAATATGATCCAGGAAAATCAGGCAGTGACATGTGTAACAAATTACAGGCAAATACAATCACATACATGGAAATTATTATGGAAGCAGGAGTGAAAAATGGTATACCTTAGGCATCACTTGAGCTTCACTGACTGAAACATACTTTGATATAGCCCGGATACAAAATAAAGCAGCCTCCGCTGGACGCCATTCACTATCTTCGTCATTCCCACAGCTAGCAACAACCTTAAATAGATTAAAGATAATGTTTAAAACATACAACTAACGTATATTTTTTTCACAAGTATGAAAAAGATACATTTTACTTGTAAAAAATTCAGAAAATTCTGAAGGCATGACGAACATCGAAGTGGATTCTTCCTTCTGAGACAAACATCAAGGAATAAAAAAGATACCTCTTCATTTTTCTCTCTTTCGTTTATTTTTTTTCTCAAAGACCGCATGAACTATCATTGAAGTTCATTTCCTTTTTTTATTTTATCGGACAAAAAATAAAGATTATTATGGGCTTTCATTATTGAAGAAAATATACAAGCAAAAGCAAAAGGGCTAAACCACTGTTGAGCGCGCACACACAGAGAGTCCACATTTTTCTAAGATTTCATCTAGAAATGACTATGAGAAGGAAAAATTATACTAATTAATTTTTTGTTAAAATAACACTTATTATTATGATATCAGAAACTAAGGCCGAAACATAATTGATAATAGCGCATACTTTTAGGAAAAAACGACGTGACTAGTTTAAGAAATGATCTACCTACGTCCAAATAAATGTACATATACGACTATAACGAGCAAAACATTCGAGTAGCTTCAACATGCAGAAAGTATATAAAGTAGTTCGCAAAGTGAACTTTAATGGAGTGATCGGGCATCTTCAGTGTGCAAACCAGTTAGAGCAATCACAAGAAAAAAGACAGAAAAGATTAAGGCATCAGGCTCTGCCCCTCTCACATAACATGATTATGTCATAACTATGATGTTCTCATCAACATTATTAAAAGAATTAAAAATAGACCTCTATTGTTGTGATATTCGTTAAATTTTAAATGCCTTCACTTACTTTATTTCCTTTTAGACTTGTACATTAGATGTTATTCAGATTATAAAGTGTAAAAACAAAGTGCTTCTGGAATTAATTCGCTAATATGAGCAAGCTATTTTTTGTTTCGAAAGCTAGCTCATTTCAAAAACTAGATAAAACAAACAAATCTATTTGAGCCTACGAAAGTAGTGACAGGCTAGTTAGACAATAGAAAAGTGAGACACATGGTGGCAGTCAAAGAGAAGCATAAAACTATGAACTGTTATAGAGTAAAACTATGAGATCCTCACCTCTAAAAGCCTCATGTAGAGAATTTTGAGCGTCACATCACCCCCTAAAACTGAGGCTGCATCAATTAGTACATCCGCCACAGCTAGCAACATCAGAGACTGTGTTATTGTCGTGTAGGTGCTATAGGTGCCCTTGTATATTAAGCTATACTTAAAGAAGTATGAACAACTATAATAAGAACCAAGCAAGTGGTGATCGGCCAATCAAATAAAATCAACAAAAAAGTAATTACCATATCTCGTGTGCTTGAATTCCTTGAGGTCCTCATAAGAAAGGTCTTGATAATCTTTAGGATATTGGACTCGGAAGCTAACCTGTTAAGATAAAGCACCCGTAAAAAGCTTTAGTGATAACAGAACATAGCAAACCTAGCCACATAAATACTGTCTCTTCACTTTATAAGTTCAGCTCAGGAGAACTGTTGTTCTTGAAAACAACAAAAGTTGGAGGCCATAAAGGAAGTTCGAAGTGTGGTTGAGTTGTTGACGAGTAATCAATTTTTGCAGACAAATTCAAGGGACTCGGGCAATAGATTTTTTATAAGAATAATACATTCTATTAATAATCAGGAACTTGTGCGATACTTGTAATCAGTGATGAGCATCATTTGTAAATTTAGATATCCTTCACAAATGTGTAAACAAAGGCATGGAAAATCATAACTTAATTTTTAGCTTTAATTTTCTCTCTTCTACTTACATCTTGGTTTTCTCATACTCCTTTCACCTTGTCAAATTTGACCTTTTCGCTTTTCATAGCATAGTATTAATATATTGTGTGTGTTGCCAAAATAATATATATTAACAAGAACATATTTAATTCTTATCATATCAGAACATATTTAATTCTTATCATATCTACTCAGCCATAGTAAATATATATTCTTTTTTATAGGAAACAGAAAATATATATTAATAATTAAAAAAAGAGTACAAGAGTAGGATTTGGAGGATGAGTAATCCACCAAAAACTGAAAACTAAACAGAACAAGAACAAAACAGATACTGAAATCCAATATTACACACAGCTACATACATAACAAATTCCAATTATAAAAAAAAATAAGACCAAGGGTTATCTTTAAAAAGTTTCGACTTTGACGACCAAGAAGAAGCCAGAAGAATAATTTTCTTCCATAGCAACTGTGTCTTCAAAAATTCTTCCATTTCTCTCAAGCCAAAGGACCCAAAATACTGCAAAGACCGCGTGATACCACAAACCATTTTTCTTTTTATTTCCACCGAAATCCAATCTAATCAACATCTCCACTGAGCAAGACTTCACCCCGCTTAGATCAAACAACAACAACAACCGATTCCATAATGAAGAAGCCGAATGACAATGCAGAAAAAGATGGTTTGAACTCTCAAAGTTGCTTTTGCACAAAACGCACCAAGAAGGAGATAAGCACATATAAGATCTTCTCTTTTGAAGTGTGTCAGCAGTACTTTACTTTCCCAATACTAACAGCCAAAAAAACAAACTTCAACTTTGGAAGGAGAACAAGATTTCCATATTAGAGGAAAAGGGAAGGATTGATGGGAATCCACATCATTAGAAATAAAATGCATAAAGGATTACAAGAGAAAACCCCTGATTTGTCAAGTGCCCACACCCTTTTGTCCATCACTTCAGCATTAAAAGAACAAGTGTTGAGCAAGGACAACAAACTAAGATACTCTCCTATTTCTGAATGAGTACGGTTTCTTCTAAAGGATAAATTCCAAGAGAGTGGAGAATAAGAAAGAATCAAGTTTCCAACTTTATCATTATGGTTCAAAGAGACTAAAAAAAGGCTTGGAAAAGAAGCAAAAAAAAGCCTTATAACCCAACCATCTATCTTCCAGAATTTAATTTTCTTACCATCACCTAAGTTCAGAGAAACTCCATTGAGAAAAGACTCAAGTCCTCTAGAAATAAACTTCCAAGTTTTTTAAAAGAACCACTTACCACCTTATTAATCCCATCTGTTGGAATGAGTACCCTAAACGCTTTTGATAACAGAAACCCACAAAGAATCAGTTTTCAAAGGAAACCTCCAAAGCCACTTCCCTAAAAGTGCTTTATTCCTAGACAAAAGATTCCCCCTGCCCAACCCACCTAGATCCTTGCTTTTAGTAACTTCTTCCCATCTAACTAAGTGATCTTTTCTCCCTTCCTCAACACCCTCCCAAAAAAAATCTCTCATCAATCTTTCTAAGATGCTAGCTACTTTCGGTGGTAATCTAAAAATAGACATGTAATAAATAGGGATACTTCTCAAAACAGCTTGTATCAAAACTAACCCGCCTCCTCTAGAAAAACAGCATTTTTTCCACCCATCCAATCTTTTCTTCAACTTTTCAACAACCGGATTTCAAAATTCCAAGGAATTGGGATTACCTCCAAGAGGGAGGCCTAAATATTTCATAGGCCAAGATCCCACATCACATCCTACAATGTTGGCAAACTCATTCAAGACTAGATTATTAACATTAATCCCTACCACAACACACTTCTCTAAATTAATTTTCAATCCGGAGAAAGAGAAAAACAATTTAACCATGTTCATCAAATTTTCAAACCTCTCTTTACTATTAGGGATAAAAAAGATAGTATCATTTGCAAATTGCAAATGAGACACGTCTAATCAATTTCTTCCTATTTTAAAACCCTCTAAAACATCATTATCTATACCTCTCGAAACCAATCTGCTTAAAACATCGACCACTAATGTAAATAAAAAAGGAGATATGGGGTCCCCTTGTCTCAAGCCTCTAGAACTTTTAAATTTTCCTCTAGGTCTCCCATTAATAATCACTGAAAATTGACTGAGTTCAAACAACCCTTAATCCACTTTCTCCAAATCACTCCAAAACCCTTTTTCTCTAAGACTAAATCAATAAAATTCCAATTCACATGATCATAAGCTTTTTCGAAGTCAATTTTGAAGACAATTCCTTCCTTTTTGTTACTTCTATAATCCTCAATAATCTCATTTGCCACCAGCACCATGTCCAAAATCTGCCCATCTCTAACAAAAGCCCCTTGATTTGTAGAAACAGTTTCCTCCAAAACTTCTCTTAATCTAGCAGCCAACACCTTTGCCAGGATCTTGTATATGCTGCAAACTAAGCTTATAGGTCTGAATTCAGCCAATCTCATTGCTTTTAATTTCTTTGGGATTAGGCAAATGAAAGTTGCATTGTTTCATGCATTCACCACTCCGTTACTGTGAAAGTCATGAAAAACTTTCATCACATCCAACTTGAGAATATCCCAACACTCTTGAAAAATAGCAATTGTGAAGTCATCAGGACCTCGTGATTCATCTCTATTGCATTCCATAACTGCCCTTTTGACCTCTTCTTCCTCAAATTGCCTTTCAAGCCACAGCCTGCTTTCTGAAGAGATTGGAGCCCAATCCACGCCCAAAATGTCATAAAAATTATCCTCTTTTTCTGAATAAAGATCCTGAAAATATCGCAAAACTTCCTTAACAATATCTTCTTCCTCCTCCAGAATAGTTCCATCATCCACAACTAACTTATTCATCAACTTTCCATGAAACATCTTCGAGTTATTCTCCAAATCCTTAATCCAATTAATTTTTGCCTTCTGCTTCCAAGAAATTTCTTCCAAAGATATGACCTTCTCCCAATCTTAGTTTTAACTCATCCCTCTCTGATCTTAGCTTCAAATTACCATGATCTAAAATCTCCTTATCATCTAACTCCTTAATTTTGGAAATAATAACCCTTTTTTCAAAACCTATGTTTCCAAACACCACTTTATTCCATTATCTGAAATTCTTTTTCAGATGATCAAGCTTCCTTGCAAATTTATATCCTTCCCATCTAAAGTTTTGAGGCTCCTCCCATCATCTTCTAACACAATCTTTGAAAGCACCATGATTTAGCCACATGTTCTCGAATCCAAAAGGGGTTGGACCCCACTTAAACGCATAGTATCTAAGATAATTGGACAATGATCAGAAGTGACCCTCGATAAGGCTTCTTGCCTCGCATTTAAGAATATATCCTCCCAACCTATGGTAAAAAGAAATCTATCAATTTTGCTGCAAACCAATCTCCCCCTCAAATTTGACCACGTAAATTCTGCATTATGTAATCTAATATCCCTCGGTTCAGACTCTTGGATAAAACTATCAGAGCTTCTCATGCTTCAAGTGACCCTATTGACCCCATTTTTTCAGATTGAAACCTAACCATGTTAAAATCACCGCCAAGACACCAATTAGGACTACATTAACCATACAAAGCTGCTAACTCCTCCCAAAACCAGTTTCTAATGCTACATCTATTCGGACCATAAATGCCAGAAAACCACCACTCAACACCATCAGAGTTTCTAAACTTGACTGACTCACCCAAGACAAACTCCACAGCATTTAAAATTCTCACATCCCAAACTACAACTATCCCCCCTCCTCTTCCTATAGAAGGAATAAACGACCAATTTTTAAATCTCTTTCCCCAAATGCTATTCATCATCCTCCCATCTATAACTTCCACTCCTGTAGAGAAATTTAGATATCCTTCACAAATGTCTAAACAAAGGCATGGAAAATCAGGAACTTGTGCGATACTTGTAATCAGTGATGAGCATCATTTGTAAATTTAGATATCCTTCACAAATGTCTAAACAAAGGCATGGAAAATCATGTCCATACTAAATATATATTCAGCCTATGAACTCTAATAAAACCATCTCCAACTACTCCAAGATGCAGGACACGTGCTTTAACTTGTTGAGTGCATTATTTTCAAGACCATAACATACCAGGGAAACAAGTGACTCGTACACTGGGCAAAATATTTGCAGCCTTCTATTCCTCTCAGCTTCAATAGAAGTGTCATTGGTGAAAGAGATATACGCGTCTCTGATGAAACAGAATTGAAAAAGTTAATATTATGTTTCAAGAAAAATACCGAATGCCGGTAGGCTTTGGGGAAATTCACCTTTTGATCAAGTTTACTTGAAGACTGTGCCAAAAATTGAAGGTCATTGAAGCGATATCATATTCTGGGTGTGAAGCAACTTCCAACAGAGCATGCACCATTAACATTGATTCATCAGAACCTAGGGAAGATGACAGAACAATAAAGGATTTGCGTTATATATCGTTAAACAGAAAATTTCTGAAACTAAAAATATTCTCCACGCTATTTATTCAGATTACAATTCTCTAGATGCCATATTACCAGTTGCAATCAGTTCAACATATGAGTCCCCCATGTCGGCAAATAAGCGAGCAATGGCCTTCACGTCTTCTTCATCCTAAAATAAGTGATGATAGTAGAAGTAAATAAAACATCTAAGTTAGATTATTAACGATTCCAAATTGCTAAAATGCTCCAGAGGGAATTTCCATATAAAGAGTAATGGATTAAAATATATATAAAAGAAGCTATGTGGAAATAATAAAAATATCCTGGACTGCTTCCTAAGATCATAAAAGAAGTATGAGATAACAACCATGCATGGAAATATGTATCCACTGATTAACTCTCTACTACAAGCAATTGTGCTATTTATATTTGGAAAAGCAACTTGACATGGCAAAATCAACAGTTTCATTCTTTTTCTAATAGATCAATGAACGGCACAAGTATGAAAAGTTAGAAGTACATCAACAAAAAAAATTATAAATATTCCTTTTAAAAATCATGCACACCTTTCAATATGATTTTTGAACTTTGTCATTTCATACGTGAACATGCATCCTTCCTTAACTGCAGACAATAGACTATATATTCTTGTACGTACAAATATAACAACTTGGAAATCATTCAGTATCCTTTTTTACAACCAACTCTGTCATAATTTCCGTGGAGACAGGAGGAAAAATTAAGGGAAAACTACAAAACACACCCACCAAGTTTCACTTTCTGTCATTTCTAACCATGTAGTTTTATTTCTTCATTTCTAACCCTGAATATTTGAACTAAAACTTTCCTTCAATATCCATTTCTGCTGCCGTTAATATAGCCAAAACTATGTCGTTTTAACTTCTGAAATCTCACTCCACTTCAGTTCTCCCATTTCTCATTTCGCACCAAGCCACATAATTTTTCCATTTCACTTCAAATCTGAAATTGTCCCGAACTGCTTCCGCAGCAAAGAACTCGGCTTTGCGAAACAACTGCTGCCGCAATCACCTGTAAATCACTTCAAATATGAAAATTTGTTTTGTATGAGAATGGACCATTCACGAATCAACTGCTGCTGCAAAGAACTCGGCTATGGCATCTGCATCTCAGACACTCTGCACGGACTCGTTCATGAGCCTCCACTTGCTCCGCCGTGCACGGACGTACTGTCTGCTACTGTCAAGGTGCTTGGTGATACTCCCACTGCTTACTCTATCTGTGGTCGCCACTGCCATAGCCATTTTTCTTCAATAAACCCACCCGAAAAAAATCTTGAACCCCCATGAAGAAGAGAAAAAAAAAGCTGAGGAAATGTTAAGCTCTCACTTGTTTGCCTAAAACGACGTGGTTTTCGCCGAGATTTCAGAAGCCAAAACGATGTGGTTTTCGCTGAGATTTCAGAAGCAATAACGATGCAGTTTCGGCTATATTAATGGCACAGAAATGCATTGAATTGAACAGAAAGTTATTTTTAGGTCAAAAATGAAATTTCAAAGATAGAAATAACAGAAAGTGTAAACTTAGAGGGCGTATTTTGTGCTTTTCTCAAAAATTAAATTAGAAGGATCAATCAAAATTGATGCAATGCAACCAGTAGATCCAATGCATCAAAGAATTCAAACGGGTCAACACACAAGATATGAAATGGTGAAGGCTACAGACAATTTTGTATACTAAAAAATAAACAAATACACTGATATTTACACACAACTATCCAATAACCACAACAGAGGAATGGAAACAATATCCAATGTACGGGAATAGTATCTCTAATGAGAATTTCTTGCTTCCCTCATCTGTTACAATATAGAAACCCTTTTCATAGGAGGCTTTATGATGTACGACAAGTTCTTAAATTGAATTTTGAACTTGATGTAGGAATGTTTTATGGACTAAAACTGTGTTTTAGGGTTTAAGGTTGCAAGACTACAGTTCTTGGATGATCTAGGGTTTTCAGCAAGAAATATATCAAGAAAACTAAATAGAAAATCTGAAGGAATCCTGAGGCCTCACTCAAACCTAGGGTTAGAGTTGCATCATGCAACTCAAGAAAGCAAAATATCAAGAAATCTCTTGTTTATTCATCAAAATCTGCTAAAAATAAACTATAGGAGATATTTACAAGAAAAGAGGCAGCTGGAAATTATAATCCTAATATGACTCAAAGAGTCCTAAATCCTAATTAACTAGGAAATCAAGTCATAGTGAACTTTACTTCTTTTCCTATAAAGATAGACTCTTTAAACCTTAAAGTTAAAAGTCTATCACCTGAAAATCCTAAATAAAAATTAACAACTCAAAATAAAACATGAAATTTGTAGTTCTGAAAATGACGAAAATATCCCCGATGCTAATTTGAGAAAATATAAAGAAACCTAGTCCAGCAGCTGATATACTAAAACAAATAAAAGAAAAACTCTGAATTTGTTCTAAGCTAACAAAGCTCCTAATTTGTTGATTCTTGATCCTCGATAGAACTTTGATAGCTTTGTCCCCCCCCCCCCAAACATAAAGGGAAGAAGAAGAAGAAGAAGGTCAAAAGAAAGTCAAACTTGACAATATCAGTATTAGCTACCTTTGAAGAATCTCTAAGTTGTGCCTTTAGGTTCATAACCTGAGGCACTATTACTTGAATCAGGGGCATGTGGACAGGAACACCACCAGAACTTCCAGCTGCTGAATAATGTATCAATTCGGAAATGACTGCACATAGAGTAAAGGGGAAACAAGAGATATTATCATAAGAGTAATGTCTCAAAAGAATAGATTAAGAACATGGAACTCCGACATGCATGCAGGCATGAGGTAGGGAGTATGTCAGGTATATCTATAAAGCCATAGAAAACTGAGAGAGAAATATTATATGGAAGCATGTAGATCAAATTTCATAATAACAATGAATGCATGATGGTTCATGTTGTGATCCCTCACTGTCTACTATACATGCGTTTTTCCAAGAGTATTCTCTAGGAAGATTAAATTACAATTTGGAGACCGGTGAGAAACTATAATCTGCCATTCGATCTAGAGGTAAAATAGGCACAAAACAATAATAACACTTTCAGCTTTCCTGAGAATAGAAGTAATGAATGTAAATGATATAACCGAAAACAAATGTGTTTCCATGATTTCATTTTACTTTCTACATTGCAACAAACCTGTCTGATTATGAACTGGCTAGGATATGAGCTTTGCTGGCACATTTACTAGATTTAACAAATGAAATCATAAATTTCGTTCTTCTTGGGCATTTTGTTTATAGTTGTTTAAGGGGTATAAGAATGTCCTATACTCAGGTTATCAATTGAATATAATAGCATCCTAGAGAACTCTTAGGTTGTCCCAATTGCATTACCATTTACAGAAGCCTCTGAAAGGAGCTCAGAACTTAAGCTTGAGAGAGCAGTGAGCACCAATGGATGAGAAGCAAGCACAGAGCCCGGGATTCTGAAACACAAGCAATTTAACGAAATAAAATATTGCTACATATTACTTCTTTCCTAAATAGACAAAAGAAGAGTACAAATAAAATGATTTCATAACTTGGCATTAACGAAGCAAATAAAATCAATCAGTAGAACGACGTCACATCCAGTAATCCCTTGCAGGATGCTCAAAAAGATCACATGAACAAAGATTTGAGCAATAAAAATTGCAGCCAAAATGCAGGACTAGTGCAATATTTTTAGCCCATACCAATAAACAGACCAACTTATGAAATAGAGAGAAAAAAATAAAACAGCCTAGATGAAATAACTGGCATAATGTAGATTCATAGAAAAACATCCATAACATAACTAGATATTTCATGTGCAATGGGAATAGGGATCTTCTTTTATATGAAATGCATCAGGAAAAGGGATCCACCAATCAGCTCATCTTGTATTGCACATGATACATGTCGCTCACCAATTATTTATCTAGAGGACCTTGCCAAGAATATTGACTGAGTCTTGGTTATAAGTATTTATGGAAATTTTAATTGTATGGAATTGGGAGCCATTGTTCTCAATAGTTTATTAGGAAGCAAGAATGAGAAAGCTTACAAGTTACAACTATTAGGATAATAGAGTGGTTTGGTTGAATTAACCGCCTTCATTGTCACACTTGCTTGGAAAATTTTTTAGGTCTATCAAATATATTTATAGGTTTCCTTTATAGATTAAGAGTCATCTCCAATTGCAGAGATTAACAGTGTCCATAACAATCCCTTCTTTTCTATATTAATTGCCTCCAGATGAACTAATGCTCTTCATGTTTTGGTAAATAACCTAAATTCGGACTCCAGTTCTCTTTACACCACTCGGAAGAAGTTTCCCTTTTCTAGTGAAGCGTTATTCACAAGAAGAGGGTAATAGAAACTGAAAACTATATCAGTAAAATCTAGAAGCGTGATAAAGAACTTAAAAAAAGTTAATGTTCATCAACTTGCCGAATAATGAGAAATCACTAAGAGATAACTTATTACTTAAAACAATACATATATTTTTAACGGTAACAAAGTGCCTTAAACCAATACATATAGGAGAATCCTTCCTTTTTCAAATTTGTTTTAAAAAATCACCTATCATAAAGCTGTGAACGATAGTTCGAAGTTGCCAAACATTGATTATTTGCCTACTTGGATCCATCTTATAATTTAAGAATACAAACTAAAACATTTATCATGTTCCCGCTAAAACTTACACAGACAAAACTTTATGTACCCTGAATACAAAGTATGTAACATGTCCACATAAAATGAAGAAACGGAAACACGTACCCATGCTTTAATCGAAGCCAAGAAGCAAATGCCTCGAGAACCTAACAATTCCATCCAATTAAAATTGTCAAAAAGCCATTTAATTGTTACATTCAAAAACAGGAATATATGATAATTTGAACATCGATATAGATTACATAAGCTTTTAATGATTTGAAAAAGATCCTACCGGCTCCTTAAGCTCGTTAATATTCAAACAAGCTGTCAAAATACTAAGAGCAACTTCCATTTGCGATGTGAGCTCCTTTTCGAATTGGCGGCGTCTATCTGGACGAGCTGCTATCTTGTAGTTAAACACTTCCTGATTATAAAAAGAATTAGGAAACAAGGGAATTGCAACAAGAAAAGTAACTAATGATCTTAAGTAAGTTAAGTACAACTTTTCTAAAATATAAAGAAACTAGTGCAGCATCCATCTAATTGTAGAACTAAAGTACTCTTGTACTCAAGATTATTGAAAACATAAGGAGAATCTGCCTGCAAATACTAGAGAGCAATCTAGAAGGCGTTCTCACTACTCAGAAGATGGGATGAACCATTATTTTTTTCTAAAAGTATGAGAATTCAAAGCTCGGTGCCAATTTAATTGCTCATTTCACATCGGACTTTTTAATCCTGCATACTGCTACACACTACAACAATATTTCTTAATGAACATCTCTACTAGTCAGCATCCAAGATGATAGTCTTTCCATAATTTTATGACCACAGAACCTACCGACAATTGCAAAACCTACCGACAATTGCAAATTCATACCTCAGGCAAAACTGTTAGCAACTCCAGAAATCCGGGTACGTATTCTGGATGTGAGTTCATCTCATCTCTTAGCCATTTGACAATACCACCATCCCCCCAGTCTTCTGCAGGAACATGCACAGCCAATGCAGCAACAGCAATGCTAATCTACGAAGCCAGATATTTGAGTATCACATCCTCTTATGATCATCAGTTATTCGACGGCTAGGAATGGGAGAAACTAGACAGTACCTGAGTTCTAACTTTAGGGGGACCCTTGTGGAACTTCCTCAATAAGTTCTGCAATTAAAACTTTCATTGCAATCAAAATTGACACAGCTTCCATTATAGGTCAAGCAATACAATAAAAGATGGGTTATGTTAAACAAAAGAATAAAGAAAGATAAAAGCTTATCCACTCTAATATAAAATCGTATCCACTGATTGCAAGAAAAAGGAAAGGTCAACTAAGATTAGCAAAGAAAATATATATTGAACGCATCCAGGTAGCAACATGTATCAAATGCTTCTTCAAGAAGGAATTTCTATTCAATAGTTCTTCTACTAAAGATAACCAATTTCCCCGACTACTCCAGTGAGGAAGATATGTGCACTTGAAATGGAACGTCGTCAAAACCAACTGAACTTGAGAACCGATTTCAAATTCAATGAAACATTAAGTATGGCCTTCAATAAAGTATATCCAGTAATGATGCAAGTTGGTGACTTGATATAAATGCAATACTTCTCTTCACTAATGAACAAATTTTGCAAGCTTAAGAAATTGATCAGAGGTACAAGACACTTACATTTAGCGAATCACGTAATGGGCGAAACGCTTCAGAAGGTAGCTCTTCAAAATCTCGTTGTACCTGGATCAGATATAGAATGAAGTAGGAACTAAAACCAGGTAATCATCACATGTCTCAACTACCTAAGAATTCGAGGGAAATAAGAAGTAGGTAACTGCATCAGTTGGTAAGATTGATACAATGCCAAAGAAGGTTACCTTGCTTCTGAGAGTTTGAGAGCAAAAGATCAATGTCTCCAAATTGCTAGTGGAGTCATGAAGCAAATTATCAGCAACCTGAAAGAATATGAAAAGTTAATTTCACTGAAAGTTTAAAATGTGTAACTATGAACTTTGCTTCGCTATTTATATGGAACTGCGAAAGAAGGTAAAAGCAACAAGTAGTAAGATTGAAGACAAGTACAACGAATAAAAGGTAGCATTTTTCATCATAACGTGTCAAACTTTAATTGCTCTACCCCTCCCGTAACAGAAAAAAAAAGACTACCATGATCAGCCATCAACATATTCAAACAAACCCTAATAATAAATTGAGCCTCCCTCGGTTTTCAATAGCTTCGAACACATTTAGAATTCACAATAGCGAGCCAATTTACTCCAATTACATTACAAAAGACAAAAATTTAAGCTGATTAATCAGGAACGCCGAACAGAAATCACAACGGACGACAAATGAACTCGAAACCTCCCCCCAACCGAGCTGGAAAAGCTAAAATACTGTCTTGTCAATCAAAAAAAAAATATTGATGAGAAACAGGAAGACGAAGAGAGAGTACCTGCCACGCATCGAGAGTCCGCTGGAAATCTTGGAGCCAGCGATCGGCTTGCATACGAACGGTATCGTCAGGGTGATGGTAGAGTGCATTTAGGGCTTCCTTGACAGTGTTCTGGAGCTCCATGCTTGCTTGACTGAATGAGACCCAAGGGTCCAGGCTGGATTCTGGAACTATAGCTCTGTCTCTTCTTCTTTGAGCTGCTTTTTTATTATCTGTTTTTTCTCTTTTTCTTCTTCAGCTTCTGAATTTGATAAAATGAGGTTTTTTGGTTTTTGGCGCCTCCAGTGAGGACGGAGAGAGAGAGAACAGAGAGGAAGATGCAATGGAGGTTTCCAGTGATGAAGTGATGGGTTTAGCCGTCTGATCTGTCTGCTTTTGGAAGGTTTTGGTCAACATGATTTGATGGTGGAGTCTGGTGAATGAATGGGTTTAGCATTGTTGATCTTCATCCACGTGGCATCTGATTGGATCGCCTTTTGGGCCCACTGTTAATATGGTCAATAAAATTCTTACTATATAGCATTTTTCTATAAATAACAATTAATTAAATTAAATTAAATAATTTTATTTATTTATGTAAATACTAGTTTACATCTATTTTGTTATTTCTCTCTCTTTTTATATCTCTAAAAATCTCTCTCTATCTCTCCTCAAATATCTCTAATTATATCCTTAGAAATCTTTTACTACAAATAGCTTTTTTATTATTGTGTTTATTAGAGAGAGAAGATTTTGAAAACATTAGGAGAGAGAAAATATTCAAAAATATTGAAAGAGTGTGAAGGGAAAATGTTTGAAACTTTAGAGAAATTTTCAACACGCTACAGTTATATATTGTATATACGGTATATATTTATATTGTTATATATTTCAATATTATTTATATATGTTAGATACTTTAATACATTATTCATATATATTATTTATTATTTCTACTAAATATATACGTGCACGCACAGACAGTATATGCACCTGCATACATAAGATATATATTTGCATATTATTGGTTTATATTGTTTATATAACACTTTTTCATATATATGTGTGTGTACGCACACACGTTATACACACCATGCATATATAGCATATATACGTATATGTTATACGTGTTATATCATATATATTTATATGAGAAAATTATCAATTTGACCATTGTAATTTGTCTTAAAATTAATTTGCCCATTGTGTTTTAAAAAATTCCCAACTTGATCATCCGACTTCACTTAACGTTTCAATATGATCATTATATCACTTATGTTTATTGACGTTGATGGAAACGCTGACGCGGCACATAAAGTTCACATATGACATGCGTGAGGCGCACATATTGCACTTTCAACAAAAAAAAAAATCTCTCTCTTCTCCAACCGCACTTCCAACAACAAAAAATTCTCTCTCTTCTCCAACTCCTTTCCGTCGATAACCTCTCTATATTTATACATACCCCTATCATCAATTAAATACAACTTTCCTTTATTCATTTTCACTCTCACATCTCCACTCCATCATGTTCACATGTTCACTTTCTAGAGTTTTTTTACCTTTTAACCCTTTGTAAATCAGATGACCATTCACCTCTCTCTCTCTGGTTGCATTTTTTTTGTTGAAGTGATATTCTTGAGTTGCATTTTGTTGATTGCAATATTGTGTAGGTTAAGCCTCTTGACGGGGATGATTGTATTTAAGAAACATGTTTCTTTGCCAAGTTCTGATTTCCAAGGAAAATTCAAATCTTAAAATGGAAGAAGCATAGCTTCATGTTTTGCATTGAACTTTGCCCGTGTCCAGATCATGTGCCTATGTTCTAGATCATACAAGCTTTATATTGAATTTTGCAAAAACAAAAACATAAACTTACACAAAAGGCATAGAAGGCAGTGAAAAAAATGAGCATGAAACAAATGGAGAAAGAGTTTAAGCGACAGGCCATTTCAATGGAAGAATAAGACAAACACAGTAAACAAATGGAGAAATAGTTTGCGTTTTGATTGGAATCGTGAAGGAGAGAGAGGGAGAGATGAAAGAAAAGGCAGAAGAATGTTTTAAGTGATGAGGGAGATGAGGGAGAGAAAGGTGAAACTGAAATTTGAGAAAAACTATGATAGTCAAATTGGTGATTTTTTCTATTTATATTGTATATAGTATATATTAATTTTGTTATCTCTCTCCAAATCTCTCTCTCTAAATCTCTCTACCATATCCTCTTTTGTGTTTATTGCGAAAATATTGGGAGATTGTATAGTGTAAGTTTTTGAAAATTTTAAGAAATTTTTCAACACGCTACTGTAAGACCCAAATTTGTTGGCATATTCTAGTTACCATTAGAATAATATTTCTAGTGTAGTAATTTTGTACACTGACTTCTTCGTGAATTAGTTTATATTATATAAATATTATCGATATTATATGGATTTTTGGATTAATATAATCATTGTGGTTACTTTTGAGGCATATTGGTCACATTTTATTTCAGTTGGATGATAAGCATTTATTGATTTGTATCTCAAAATATCATAGTGTAACTAAAGTTATGTATATGTACCTATATCCAATAATTTCATTTTGAAATACTTATTTGTTTATTATTTAAAACAATATAAGTCAAAATTGAGTTCGAAATTTAAAATGCTCAGATAAAGCCCTATCTTATGAAATCTCAATTCAAAACCCATATTGAATCATATCTTATCAATACCATTATCATCTCTCACCGTATATCCCTATTTGAATTAGAAATTGAAAAGAAAATTGAAATTTTAAGTTCATTATCTACCCCTAAGGCACCCCTTCTCTCATACTCTCATTCTCTCATTTTTTTCTCTCCCTCTTCCTCCAACGAAAAACCCTTATTAACCAAAGGGGAGAACATTTCTTTACCCTTGGTCAACCATGATTGTGGTAAAGGTTTAGTCAATTGTTTTCGAATTAAAAACATGGGTAAGTTTTGACTTATAACCCTTAGGAATAAACCTTTATGTCTTTTGATTTACATGATCTTAAAAAAGAGATTATGAAACATTAAGTTAAGAACAAACAAGCTTTATAACCACGCCATACTTAATTAAGATCATTCCTAAATTCAAATATTAATTTTATATGTGTTTTGAAAAGATTTTTTGAGTGAGTAAGTATCGGTAATAGAAAGATTAAGTTTTTTTCACAAAACTAGAATTTTCGGATTCATACTGTGCACTGTAGAAACAAATTGATTTCTTAGAACTCAAACGTTGATTTTTAATATGAACATTTTATGGAGTATTCTTAACATATTGATGATATTAACTTATAAAATTTTGGATTGAAAGAGAACACTATAATTTTTAAGAATTTTTGGAAGTCACTGGTTACTACAGAAAATGACATATTGTTAATATTTTATATTAGGGTTAGTAGTGTGTTGAGATTTAATCAATTTAACTTGAAAAATTTATTGTACCGTGTTGAGTATGCACTGAACAATCCTGCAAAATTTCAGAGTTTTTTGGTTAACTATTTTTTACTTTAACATTTTGACATCCTAAATGACATCGGCTTTTATGAACTTTAATAGGTAAAACTCTGATGTATTATAGTACTGTTAGGAAGAAATTTAGAATTATTAGGAACCCTTGGGATATTTGTGATAGTTTTAGCCGGCGAGAGCGTTATAGCGTTAGTTTTTTAAATTTACTATTGTATCATTCTGAAGAGTATATAATTATTTGTTCCAGGAAATTATGTTCTTTAACTTCTCTACCAAGTGATCAAGTAAGTGAAACCTTACATATGTAACGGTGTGTTTTGTGTGCCAGAGAAATTTAAAATGAAACTATGATTGATTTCCCCCTTATTGTTGTTGTTTTGTGATGTTCTATTTATGTTGCTATAATTTACTCTGTCATGAAGTTATGGCGTGTGAATTTAGAGTTTTGAAAGAATTATATGTTATAAGACAAGAAATATTATTGCATGATTATGTAACAATAAACACTATGTGTCGTTAGAGTCATGTACCCACCAACTTTATTTTGTTTGCCTTATCCTTCAAGAAATGTCTGTGTTTACCTCATTCATTGGGAGAGTGTTCGTGTGTATGCTCTAATTAAACTTGTGAGAGATTATCTTATTTATGGTTCTATCTTTTCAGAGGTGCAGAGTGATACTCGTGAGGAATGTTACTTGTACATACCTCACAAGTTAACAATTATCAACGAGTAATCTCTATTCTACTATAGGTGAGGCGGCAAGCTCTAATAAAAGTTTGCCACGAACTCTGTAAATACTTTATAAGAAAGTTCTGAATGAATGATATGTACTGTATGATATTCTAATTGTAGTGATGTTATATATGTATAGTTTAGCTTACTAAGTATATTTTTATACTCACTCTATTTTATTCTAAAATTATTAGATGATGAGGATAAGTTCGTTACAGGTGAAGTTTAGAGTCTCTGGCACAGGACGAGAGTCAAAAAGTTTTCTACAAAAACATTTAGAGTTGCTTTCTTTAAATCGTGTCACTTTTATTTTTAACAGTTTTGTTGGATAATTAATGTTTTAGTTTTGAATCATTGTTAAACGATATTTCTAAATGATTTGAATTGAATAAATCTGGGTTGAAGTTTTTTTTATTACATTATTGATTAGTTTAAATAAAATTTGGCCTAGCTTTTCATGAGCTTTTGCATAAAATATTAAAGAAAATCTTAATTAAATTTTTGGGTCATTATAGTTGGTATCAGAGTCTAAACGATTATGTAGACAATATTTTTATGGAATTTTTTTTTGAGTTTTGGAGTCTGTAGACAAAATGTTTTTATGGAAACTTTTCTGAATTTTCGGAGTTTGTAGATAAAATGTTTTTATGGAATTTGTTTTTGAATTTTAGGAGTCAGTGCAAGAACGTAGGGTTGTGATGTTGTTTCGTTAAGAATAGAGTAATAAATTATTGATATGTGTCGTCTAAATGAATTGTGTCTGACATAACAATGGACCATTAGAACGATTGTGAATCGACCATTGAGGATGAAGAGACCTCAGAAGTAGAATCTAACGTTTCTCCATTCTCTACTACATTTACAGGAAGAATGTTATTAGATCCGTATCTTAAGCGTCCAATTAGGATTCAAAATCTATAGATCGTAAGAAGGTGAGCACATAATCAGGTCTCAACACCTAGGATAAAGAGATGAATGTTACCGTAGTAAGAGATATTTAGATTGCAATTCAATTTTTTTTCAGCTAGAAATTGTGACGATGAGTTGAATCGGTTGGATCTAATGATGGAGAAGTTAGTCAACTTTACGTTTAGTTCCTAGACTTTTCCAAGCCGAAATTTAGGCGTCTTTTGTTAGAGGATCTATTTGATCAACTCTAGGGAGCATATGTCTTTTCCAAAATTGATTTGTGATCTAGGTATCATCAACTAAGAGTGAAGAAGAAGCGTACCAATTGATCTTGCAGAGATAGATACAATAATGAATTGGAATCCTCCAATGAATTTCAAGGAGACTAGAAGTTTATTGAGATCGACAAGCAACTATAGGAGACCTGTAGAGGGATTATCTAATATCTTTGCATCATATACTAAGTTGACAAGGAAGAATGCACGGTACATTTTTCCAGAAGAGTGTGAAAAGGGTTTCCAGGAACTCAAACAAATATTGGTGACAACTCTAGTCCTTACTGTGCCCACTAGGAGTTATGGGTTCGTTATCGAGGCTTCATGTGTAGACTTGGGTTGTGTATTAATGTAACATGAGAAATTTATAGCCTAAGCTTCCTGACAGTTGAAAAGTTATGAACAAAACTATCTAACCTATGATTGGGAACTCGTAGTTGTAGTCTTTGCATTGGCACCATTATCTCCACAGGACAAGGGTCGAAATCTACACAGACCATAAAGTTTGAAATATCTTTTCACTCAAAATGACCTTAATATGATGCAACATAGATGGTTGGAGCTTTTTAAGAACTCCGATTGTGTAATTAACTACCATCCTGAAAATTCTAATATGGTAGCAAATGCATTTAGTAGGAATCATGTTCTTTAAAGCTCTGAGTTTAACTAAAAAATCCATTAAAGATGATCTAGAAAGTTTGGAGTTGGAGATATTGGTCCAAAATACCTTGGCTAAGCTTGCTCAATTGACGGTGCGGCCTACAATTTAAGATAGGACGCGTGATGCATAGAATGATGATCCATCATCAGTAAAGATTACATCAGAATATGGGAGTGAGAAAAAGAAAGATTTTTCAACTTCCCGAGATGGAGTAGCTAAATTCAACAACATAGTTGACACTACAAAAATGTACTAGGACCTACATAAGCACTTTCAGACCTACATCCATCGAGGCAGTACAAAAGGGAGACTCTTGTAGAAGCTCACACTACTCCTTACTTAATCCACCGAGGCAGTACAAAAATGCACTAGGACCTACATAAGCACTTTCGGTGAAACAATATGAAACAAGATTTGGCAAATTTTATAGAACAGTGTCTTACTAGTCAATAAGTGGAGGCAATACAAAAATTTATTAGGACCTACATAAGCACTTTTAGTGAAACAATATAACACAAGATTTAGGAAATTTTTTAGAACAATGCCTTACTTGTCAATAAGTGAAGGCTGAACGCTAACGCATTTCCAGTCTCTTACAATCACTAGCGATTCCAGAATGGAAGTGGGAACATATATTGATGGGCTTTATAGTAGCTACCAAAGACTACGAGGGGATTTGATACCACTTGGGTTATAGTCGACCGTTTGACCAAGTCTACTAATTTCCTATAGGGTCATATGACATTCTCAGTGGAGGATTGGGCAAAGTTATACTCTAAGGAAATTGTTAGATTTTATGGGGTAACAATATCTATAGTGTCAGACCATGATCCAAGATTTACCTCTAGATTCTGGCGAGTCTTTAGGAAGCTTTGGGTACTCAATTAAGTTCTAGCATGACTTTTCACCCTCGTATGGATGGACATATTGAAAGAGTCATCCAAACTGATGAGCATGTGAGTTGGACTTTCTAGGGAACTAGAGCGATAAGTTGCGTCTAATGATTACTACCAATCAACAATCATGATGCACCCTCTGAAGCTCTATATGGATGAAAGTTTCGATCTCATATTTATTAGGAGGATATTGGTGATAGGAAGTTGTTAGGTCTAGAAATGGTCCAAAAGTCAACGAAGATATTGATAGGATTAAGAAAAGAAGATAAACTGCTCATAGTCACCACGAGAGTTATGCAGACATACGTAGAAAAAGCCTTGAATGTGAAATTGGAGACATGGTATTTATCGAGATTGCCCTAACAAAAGGAGTGATGAGATTTGGAAAGAAGGGAAAACTTAGTCCTCGCTTCATCGGTCCTTTTAAACTCTTTGAACGAGTTAGAGTTGTCACCTATCACGTAGCTTCACCTCTAACATTGGCAGAAGTATATAACGTGTTTCATGTGTCAATGTTGCCGAAGTATATTCTCGAGTTGTCACACATTCTAAATTATGAGCCTCTCTAGTTAGGTAAAGACTTAGATTACGAGGAGGTTCCAAGCCAAATTCTTGATAGAATGATGCAACTGTTACGAACTAAGGATTTTCCCTCGGTCAAAGTACTCTAGAGGAACTATCAAATAGAAGAGGCCACTTGGAAATAGAAGAAAGAGATTCGAGCTCTATATCTAGACCTGTTTAAGGATTAACTCTAAAATATTTTGAGGATGAAAATTCTCATAAGGACGGGAAGATTTAAGCCAAATTTTTTGGTTAGTATTCTAGTTACCGTTAGAATAACATTTATCGTATAGCCAATATATATACACACACACGCGCGCGCATATATATCTAGATGTATATATACATATATACATATGTATATATTTGTACACATACATGCACATATATAATTATACACACACACACACACTTATATATACTATACACATACAGACATATATACATATGTATATATCTATATACAGACATACCCATATACATTGTATATATCTATATACATATGTATATATATACACACATATACATATGTATACACACACACACATATATACCTATATACACACACACACACATCTATATACATACATATAAACATATGCATATATACATATGTATCTATATACATACATACATATTTATAAATGTGTGTGTATATTTACACACGCACACACATATCTATATATGTATATAAATCATATTTATATATGTATGTGTGTGTGTGTGTGTATAAATATGTGTGTGTGTGTTTATGTGTGTGTGTGTGTTTGTGTGTGTGTGTGTGCGCGTGTGTGTGTGCGCGCACGCATATGTAAGTATATTATATCTATATACACACAACAATTTTATGTATGTGTGTATATTGTATGTATAAATATCGCACACACATACACATGTGTATGCATGTATATATATATTATATATACACACACACACACACATATATGTTTTTACGAAGAGTCTTGACTGTCAAGACAAAATGGTTGCCTGCACTAGCAAATGACATGGTGATAGCTGGAAAAGAAAACGAAATAAAATGCACGCTACACAAAATAATTGAAAGCATGAAGCTGAAAAGACAAAAGGAAATTATAAGAAGCCGTTTCGTAGAGGGAACGCCAGCGAAAGCAGGAAATGAAGTGACAACTCAAGTAAGGCACGCATCTCTCTCTTCTATTTAATTAATATTATATATTTGTTATTTCCAAAACTTGACGGTTCCCGATGAATAACGTAAAAGAGGAAGTGATTGATCACGTCCCTCATAAGTGCACACAAAAATTGAGGTTCCTCATCATTATACATCAATAAATAAGACTTTATTGAGGGTAATATGGGGCAAATGAACAGGGAAAAACCCGCCTAAGACGTGTACAAAAAGGATCAGCCAAAGGAAGCCGCGTAGACGATCGATGTGGCAAAACGGAAGAGCAAGTGGGAAAGCTAAGCGGTAAGAATGAAGCCATGGAGGTCGTCGACGTGGCAGGGCAGGAGCGTTAAAAGGAAGGAAAGAAGACCCATTTGAGGGTGGTTTAGCCGTTACAGTCGAATTCCCCCAAAATCTGGGGGAATATTCTGACAATTTTTTAATTATGCTTGTAAATCTCCCAAATCAATAATTATGGTTCAATTCCCCTATAATACAATAAATATTCCATTCTTAGGAGAAGATTCTCGTTTTAAGAGATATAGCAAGATCGTATGAGAAGCCTATAAATAAATGCTAATTATAAATCGAAGGCAATCAATACAATCTACGATCAAACCTTTTTTCTTTGAGCTTTCTCTCTCTCTCTCTCTATCTCTCTCTCTCTCTCACTCTCATTTTAATTCGCCTCTCGAGCGTGAAGAAAAAAATTCATTACATTTTTGTGCTCTCATTGAGAGCGAGTAGAAACCTTAGAGAATCCCTAAAAAAATAATGCCTTGAACCAAATCAAACACTGCCCCTCAACAAAGGAAACGAGAATGGGGATGAGTAGCTTCAGGCTATCCTAGGCCGAATGCAGGAGATGGACCAATGGAACGTCGAAATGATGCACATCACGTGGCAGACGATGCAAGAACAAATTGATGCTATGTAGTGGGATCTCCCACAGACGCGCGTGGAAGTCATTCAACACACTAACCGTGAGGAATGGGAAAATCGTCAAGAAGGAGGCAGACACGAAGCTAGACAGGAAGATAATGAACACAATAGGAATGTTCATAATAAAGATGTGGATGTACAATCCCAAAACCATGAAAACGAGGTAGCTGGAGAAATCCGTTCATCAAAGTTGTGATAGAAGTAGCGATGAAGTAGATGATGGAGAGAAAAATGATGGAGCTGAGGAATCTGTGGAGTGTGGGAAAGGTGGACCTTGAGTCACTCACGAGAACCCCATTAAGCCTAGAAGTTATAGCCGCCCCAATACCGAAAAAATTTCTTGGTACTTAAGTTCATGTGCTATGAAGGATATTCCCACAAGCTAGGGCGGAACTGCACTTAAATGGTATCATTCCCTTCCCGCTCGTCAATTACTAATTTTACTATCATGTCTACTGTCTTTTTGGAGCGGTACTCTACGTATCATGCGATGATGAAAGATTCATAGTACCTCCTTACAATCTCTGCGCAAAAAGGAGAAACACTAGTCGAGTACACCGACAAGTTCAAAGAGGAGATGGCTAAGGTAGAAAGCTCTGATGACAAAGTGGCCAGGTTGGCCTTTAGACAGGAGCTGGACCCAGAATCCGCCCTCTTTGAGGATTTATCAAAATTTAAACCTTTAACCATGGTGGAAACCTTTCGGCGGGCGCAAGCTTACATCAAGTTGGAAGAAGAAAATAATAGTATGTTAAAATAAACAGGATGATAGAATGATGAGCCCAAGAAAGAAGAATGAAGTACAAGGCCGACAAAAAGTGAAATAAGTGGATATAAAAAGAAAGAGAGCGGAGAGATAGTAAACGGGATAGAACTAACAATCAGAGAAGATATGTTAATGACATCCACCCAGGGATAAAATCTACTCACATTTGATTGTATCGATAAACCAAGTTCTAGATATGATAAAGGACAAGCCTTGGTATATACGCCGGCCCCGCTCACAAAGGAGCCATACTACAAGGATAAGGACAAGTATTGCTCATTCTATAAGAGCAATGGACATTATACAATAGATCGTTATCAACTGAAGACTACGTAGAAAAACTGGTAAAAGAAGGATACCTCAATCAGTTTTGAAAAAAGAGGAGTCGAAACGGGAAAATGAAAAGGAAGTCCGAGACGGAGAAAAATGGGACAACAGGAAGCAACCCCTCCAGATAGTCGACACCATCATTACGTTGACTGAATAGGCAGGAACTACTAGAAAGGAAAGAAAAGTGTACAGCAAGAAACCATTGATCAAAGGAAATCATGAGCGGGGGAGTTCTTCGAGTGATAGTGGTAATCCTTCGCTCATATTTGATGATATGGATTTAGAGTATGACGGATGCCATAATGACGCCCTTGTCATCTCAATACAAGTGGGAAATTGTCTGCTGAGAAGGGTGTTGATCGATGATGGGAGTGCCGACAATGTTCTCCATCTGTAAACACTCGAGAAAATGTAGAACCATTCAACTACCTCACAGAGTTTCTAGTGTTGGAAACAATATCTCCCTATAATGCCATTCTTGGAAGAACCTGGCTGCACAAGATGAAAGTCGTACAATCCACTTATTACCAAGTACTAAAGTACCCGTCTCCTGATAGGATCAATACCATAAGAGGAGATCCAGCTCCTGCCCGGATCTGTGCCATAACTGCACCAGAGTCAACAAGAAAAAAGAAAACAAAAAAGAAGAAAGAGGAGCTGGTGGTTGCTAATGAACAAAAGCAATCACACGAGGACGCGCAGGTGGGCCTGAGGTATAAAGCGGGAGAAGAAATTGAACCTATCTACTTAGATAAAAAACGCAGAAGACAACTAGTATTGGTGCCCACCTTGAGCAAGCTGAAGCCTAAGCTCTTGAGAGCGGGAAAAATCTTCTCTCTAAAATGTGAAAAATAAAAAAGGCCAGCGGCCTAGAAGCCAAAGCCCTTGAGAGCTAAAAAAACCCTATATCTAAAATGTTGGAAAAGATGATGAGAAAACGACGACGGCCCAAAATCCTAAGTCCCCGAGAGAAGGAAAAATCATCTCTCTAAAATGTGAAACGTAAAGGCCAACGGTTTACACGCCTAAAGCCTTGAGAGTAGGGACGACTTATCTCTAAAAAGAAAAATAAAAAATGTCAGGGGCCTAGAAGTCAAAGTCCTTGGGAGCGAGAAAAACATTCTCTTTAAAATTTGAAAAGTAAATAAAGGAAGAAAAGGAGAAAAAAGAAAACAGTAAATAAGACAAAGTGCAAGGAACTAAAGAATGGAAAACGGCAAAGTGGCAAGTCCAAAAGAAGCGGAAGCGGGACAAGAAGTCACATCCGTCCTAAAAAGGAGACCCAGAATCCAATTCCTCTGGAAGTGGATAAAGAGAAAAGTTGGTAAACAAAAACATTGTAAACAAGAAATCTACTATGAGTGGTTGAGTTTTTACTAAATTATTGCTTAAGTGTTTGAAAGGCAAACAATAGAAGTAACTAAAGGAGGAAAGCCTTAAGTGACCATTTTGTAAGAGTTAACTAAGAATGTTGAAAAAGTTAAGTTAATGGGAAAATTTAAGTAGTAAAGTTAAATAACAAGATATTAAGATTATCAAGTTTGGTAACGCATTGTTAAGTGAAAAATGATTGGAAAGTATGATTTCCTTATTTAGTATGTAGGATACTTGGGTAAAGTTGTGTGGAAAAATTTGATAAAGTTGTTGAGAGAATTATATAAATTATATTAAAGTAATAAAATTATTTATTATTTATAGTTTATTTTTTTATCAACTTTTAATTTGTTGTCAATGATTATTTGTAGATTCTGATACACATTATTTTTTATTTACACACACACACACATTATTTTACGCACCAATTAATTAACTATTTTATTAAACCATCAATAAAATTAAATCAATTATTTTTCTCTTACTACGCCAAAAACTAAAATAATTCTTTTACTTACACTATACAAATAAAACTCAATGACAAATTGTTCAAAATTACATAGTAAAATTGTTTGCAGATTCTTTATCAGCAACTACTAAAAAATCTTAATAATTCATGCCGTGTTTGATTAAATTTTCTCTGTTATCACAAATTAATTATCATACAATTTTCCTCTTTATTTATAAAAATAAATTTGATATAAATAACTGTAATTTATAACAATTTTCCTACTTAATAATACATAACAGTTTTCCCGTTACATGTACTTTTCTTCAGTAGATATGTATATCATGGTTATAAATATCCTTCTCTCCGGTAGGAACGGTCAAAATATTCTAGTTCTACCACAAGAAGAAAACAGAACAATGATGTAATTTTTTTTATATTTTGGTTCAATACAATCTAAAACTAAATATAAATGATTGAGGGACCCCCTATTCTTAGTTCCGTCCCACGGGTCCAGTTCTTCACACAAAAATGAGATGTGATAAACAATCATTTCTCCTCTATAAATTTAGTGTTTTTTAAATAATTATAGTTTATGAATAATATTTATTTTAGGGAAGAAACTAATTTTAATTTCAAAAAAATATTTTGTATCATTAACATGTATTCTAATCATTTAGATTTTAAATTTTGTATCTATGAAGAGTTTATCTATCATTAATTCAAACTTAATATTTTATTTCATTCATTCCAATAACGTGCATATCTTAATCTCACGAGATGACCCCAAGACGAGTTGGCGGACGAGTCGGAAAGGACGAAAAAAATCTCAAAATTCGGTATCAGGATTGTTTCGTTCCACCAGGATCGAGATATATTACGACACTTTTGTACAGCTTTGGTCTTGAAGAAAATAAAATATCAAAATCAAGTAGGAATAATTTAAACAAATAATGGTATTTTTATGAGGATTTGGGTGTGAAACGCATCCTTTAATAATAGAACACTCAGGATGTCGCATTGGTATGTACAAACCCAAAGAAGAGACATTTCCTTTATCCATGGTCACTGCATGTGTAGGGTCACACCTGTGACGTCGGTATGAGGAGAACCTCTCTCTAGATGCCTTAGTGGAATCAAATAGGCTTGATATGAAACCAGCGACTACTCGATTCCATATAGGCATAACTAGTTAAGGGCATTTAAATTTGTCATGTTTAAAATGTGAACTTAATCGCCATGAGAGCTAACTACACCTGTCCCCACAAGGCCCCATTTACAAAGGGGGCCTTTGGCATCATTTTGGGGAGCCCCATTTTTCACATCCATGTAGGTGAATAGAGAGAATAATATGAACATTAAAGTTCTCACCAAACCTTAAAGAGGGTATTTCGTCACATTTATAAGGTGGACCTAAGGTGCTTGTTATCACCTTTTAGATACACAATCTTTACATTCCTAGGCTTAGTTGTTTATAGGCTAGGTCACTCCATTACACATCACTCGAAAACCCTTAAAACATTTTTGCTACTCCATTGGGGAGTGACCTATCTTCTACATATTATCTATTTGAAATGTGGTTGGACGTGGGAGACCTACAAGAGCTTCTTCTCATGTAGATGGAGATATCCAACCGCTAGTGGACAACCAAGACGGGGATGAAACTACCTTGCGTGAATAACCCAGCATCACCGCCACCGTCACTACCATGATGGCAATGACAGAGCAAACCAACGTTGTCATGGATCTCTAGGCCTCTAACGCTGAGATATGAGCTCACTTGAGCACCCTTACCATCTTCCTCATTACCTTACAAAATCCTCCTCCACCATCACTTGTAACTCAACCCATCTAACCTTAAATGATGAGCTAAGTAGGCGACGCCGTGCCCATACAACCTATACGACCTGGGGGATCAGTCAGGTTCGTGGTAGCTTATAGTGACCATAATGCGGGTCACTCAAACAACCCCACTTTTCCTTTTCCCCATTGACTTTTGCATAAACCACCCTAGTATTCGAGAACCCAACTGACAGTGTTGACCATAATTTGTTCATTATAAGGGAGGAACTCGAAAAATATTGGAGATGGAAAAAATCAAGGCTACTTTGAGTGAGACAATAATGGACTTTCACCATCATTCTCTGTTTGATTTGGTGATGAGACCATATCCCTCTGATTGCGCGCGCCTATAGTTTCGGAAGTACAACAAAAAGGAATGATGCGCAAGGGAGCATGTTTTCCAATTTATTAATGATCTAGGTTTGCACGAATGTGACAAAGCAATGAGGCTGAGGGAGTTTTTGAAATTAAAAATGGAGAGGGCATATGTGGTACATTAATCTGACGCTGAGGTCGATTTTGACATGGCCGAACATGGTTTCTGCCTTCATAACAAAAGTCTTTATGTTAGAGGAAAGGATGAGTATTCTGGAGTTAGGGTGTGAACCTGAGAGGCAAGACGAGGATCTGATGACATGCATGATACATTTCGAGGACAATGCTCTGGATTGCCAAGAAGAGTGGAAGGAGGAAGCCTTGGGGAATATGTGTATCTGTGGGATGATCAATGAGTACTAAACACATTTGGAGAACCTCAACATCCTCACATTTTCCTACCTCAATGTAGCTGCATAACGTACCAACATTTGTGTGACACAACTAAAAGCCATTGAGCAAAACGAACACGGAGGGCATCCATGGAATCCTCCATGTCACACGCCCCAAATGGCGATGGTGCATCCCCAAGAGAGGGGAGCAAATAGGGGCAGAAATGACATGGATGTTTTGTCGCCTTTCCCCTGCAATATGAATAAGGTGGAGGCATTATTGGACGTCTAGATAAAGGATAAGATCATAAAGTGACTGTGGGTGGAAAGGTTCCCTACTAGAGAAGAAAGAGAGTCACCCTAGTATTGTCGTTATCATCAGGACACCACTCAACCGACGAAAGATTGTAGGAACTTGAGATGATTTTTTTTCATGAAAAGCTAAAGAATGGAGAGATTATCACTAAAAGGATGGAGGCGATAGAAGAACATCATTTTTCACAAAATGCGAATGTAAACCTGATCAACATAATTGGAGGTCCCTATATGCCATATAGGATGATGGAAGAAGATGAAGAAGAGGATGAGCAAGACGCATGGGGGTGGATATCACCTTTATAGACTCACTTATGAGAACTAGAGCATGCAAAAACTTCTTTGATACACTGGAGTTAGATTAGGAGGCATTGTGCCAAGTAACTCAGACGTTGGTAGAATTATTAGAGTAAAGCAAGGCAAGGGCGATGTGTTCTTTTCTCAACCATCGTTAGGAAGGATAAGGAAGAATGATGGGGGAGCGATTACCTTCATAAATGCGGATCGTTTGGTAAAAAGAGTGGGGAATAACCTTACCCTGTATGTTGAAGCTTTGGTCAAGGGGATGTAAGTAAGGAGGGCCCTCATGGATAATGGTCGAGAATTTCAGCTTTTAGTTTTTTCAAAGCACCATGCTTTGTTAACCTGTTTAACCTATCTAGATTAATATGTCTCAATCTAAGATGACAAAGATATGTGTTATCATCATCATGAGAAACTCTTTATCGTTTGTTACTTTTAGGTTTTGCTACTTTAAATAATTCAGAATTATTTAACATGCGTTCAGTCAGTTTAAGCATATACAGTCCGTCTATAACTTTAGCATGACAAATATCGGATCCATTCTTCAAAATAATAAACTCTTTATTAATAAAAGATACTTCGAATAACTATTCTTGCAAAAATGAAAGAGAAATCAAATTTCTCGAAAATCCAGGAATATAGTAAACATTGCTCAAAATGAGCGCACCACTGACAACTCTCAAAACGACCTTGCCAAATCATACATGGTTGGTGGCTTCTGAATCAAGTTTTCAGGATGACAAATCATATTCTACTAAGCTAGCTTCAAGTACAAGTAAATCATATTTACCTTTCTTTTTCAGCTTGGAGAGATACTTGTTACAGTTTCTCTTCCAATGACCTTCAACCCCACAGTCGAAAACATTTTCCCTTGGGCTTGTTGTCGTTCTTGTTCTTCTTGACTTTTGGCGATGTCTTGGATATTTTTCCTCTTTTGTCCTCACTCTTGTCCTTTCCATTTTTCTTCTTCCTTTTCTTGTTCTTAATAATATTGGAAGAATGCTTTTACTCAATAACATTTACCTCACCCACTTTGATCATTCTAAGGTTGAGTGATCAAAAGTCTACAGTTCATTAAATAATTGAGTCATGTTGAATTGTAACTTGTTCATAACATAGTTGGTCGTGAACACAAAAAAGATGGTGTGAGCGACTCAAGTATAATGCTAACTTGAGTTCACTCATCAATGGTCGTCTCATGTACTTCTGTCCCGTGCATTATGTTGATCTTGTTCAAAATATATTCTCGCATAGAAGTACCCTTTCTCATCTTAATCGTCATATAGCTCCAAGTGGCCTCATGACGATTTTGATTAGACTACTGCCCAAATATCGCCTGTAGAGATTCCATAATCTCATAGGCAGTTTGCTTGCTTTCATGCTTAGTTCTCAGAACATCATTCATGCTCACAATCATGTAGCACTTCACCTTGTTGTTTGATATGATCCAAACATCGTATTTGTCCCTAACATTATTAGAGGCATTATCAGTGGGCTCCTTAGGACATTCCTCAGTAAGAACGAACTTATGATTCTCACAAATTAGCATGAAGTTAATATTTGATTTTCAACGTACGAAATTATCACCATTCAATTTCTCAAGAGCGAGTAAAGTAGTAACATGGTTGGCATTGTAGACATAATAATGATAACTGAAATTTAAACATACAAGATTCAATATAATTGATAAAATATCTAAAATTCAAAAAGTAACATGATGCATGAATGCAACATAATAAACAGACAAATTTAACAATTGCTAATTACGATAAAACAACCCAATGATTAATGTGTTATCTTAGGATCAGATTAACCTCGGACAATCTATGAGACATTCTCATCCTTATTAATTAAAACTTAAAATATCTTATCTTTTCTCTTTTAACAATAAGATATCGCTTGTTCGGTCAAGTCACAGCTATCCATATGAAAGCTTAATTGTTTTGAGTATAACATATCATTTCAGATTTCATGACTTCATTTAGAATATGCCGTCTTAGGGTCAGTCAAAACTAAACTACAACACTTCCTTCTATCTTCTAAGAAGTCCAACATTGGCTTTGGTACAACTCGAAACCTTTTTTAGGGGAATGAAAACAAGCCATCTCGAGGCCCTTACTACACCTCATGGTGTTGTACTAATAATGAAGACCATAAGTTACGTTGACATATCAACCTTCTCCCACTCACTATTTTAGGATTATGTGTTTCCATTTTAACTAATTGATTAATTCCAAATTAATCACTGGTTAAAATAATAACCCTATGAATATTTAATTATCAGTTATGCCAATCTCGTTGGTCTAAGTTCATTTTAACCTCCAAAGCGCCTAAATCATAATTAGGTGAACTTCGATTAACTAGTTAATTATATTCATCAAATTTTAATAAAACTCGTTTACTAAAGTCGATTATCCTAAATGTTACTGTAGCTCTTAGTGTAGTTGATTACCAAGTTTAACTAATTAAAACCTAGCGGTTTACATGAAATTGATTTCATAAAATAATACGTATAAATATATTAGGACAATCTTGATAAATCATGTTTCTACATATGAGTTGCATGATAAAATTAAAACTATGTGGGATTTTCATGTATGGCATGTGATCGACTAATGCATGGACATGTTATCAAACATAACAATTATTTAACAAATAAATAAAATAATAATGGACCGAGTGACTATTGGGTACTACTAAATTACAACCCTTGAAATAAAAAAATAATCTTACAAAACGGACTGCAAGAATACATATTTCTCAATATATTATCTTCTCTTCCTGATATCCATCTTCATAATCTTCAAACTTTGAATAAAATCCTATTTAATTAGGTAAAACTATTTTTGTTAATAAAATTAATTTCTAATAATTATCCCATTAAAAATAGTTGACTTTGACTTAGTCAAATAAACATTTTATTTGATTTGGTCAAATTTGAGTCAAACTCAATCAACCTATTAATTTCTAATTTTCATAAAATTAATAATTAATAATTAATTTTAAAAATACATTAAATTAAAATATATAATTGGTAGAAGGGTTATCATAAAACTCTATAGTGATAGGGTTGGTTGGTATCAGAGTTTGTCTGAAATTTCCTAAATGTGACAACAATTGCCACCGACCACCATCATTGCCGGCCCCTGACCACTGCCAGACGCGGGCTGCCACCGGCGGAACCGTAATTTCTGGTGACATTGCCGGTCAACTTTAATCAGCGGCGCCAGCACAGGAAATCCATTATCCGGTGCCAGCGTCGGAGTTATAAAAAAATGCTATTTCTTTTCTTTTTCCCCCGTCGTTCGTCTCATGCATTCTTTATCTTCTTGTGATCGGAATAATTACTATAAATATTCAAAATAAAATTACAAAAGTTCATATGCCCCAAAACGGCATACACAAAACCTAACCCAATATTCACTATATAATTAACGATCCATTATTTTCCATACATACAAAAAATATAACCATCCATTCATTCATACATATCTCATATTATATGAATAATGAAAGAAAACTCATACATCATTTAACATTTAAATATATAAAAGACCACTCTGATACCACTTATTGGGTTGTCGTGGTGCGTGCGCGGCGGAAGCTTATGGCTCGAGATCATTTAAAAAATTAAACTTTTAATTGAAGATCGAATCTTTTAATAAAACAAAGCTTGCGCAACACCACGATAACAAAATATTTTTTTTTCTTGAAAACTATTTTTCAATCAATCAGCATCCATTATATATTTATAAATAAAATCTATAACATACAAGATTATGAATCAAATATATCTTGTAGTCTATATTAAGCGTTCTTGCAAAACCAATCGATCCTTCGTCCCAAGAAACCATTCTAATGATCAGTAGACTCTGAGATCCACATAAAAATCTTGCAAGTCAATCATCAACGTACTGGGACATGTGGGCACGCAAAATATTACAAGGCACTTTTTCTGTCTCTAGATGTACTCAACACATGAGATTTAGAGATATATTGAGAAGGATTTTAGTGAGACGATTCTCTGAAAGAATGGGATGATTATTATTTCTGAGTTTTGACTAACTATTAATCACAGGGAAGATCACTCTGACACCAACTGTGTTCTCAATTCAATTTTTTTATGAACTGATGAATTAATTCATCAACTGGGGCCATTCGAATAATATCTGTATATTTTTTAAATAATGGCATATTAGATTTTTTTAGGATAAACTGAAAGAATATTTAATTATAAAATTTTCAATTGTAGTGGGACTCACTATAGCAGTGCAGAATTGTAGTGTCATGCGACACTATAGTGTGTCGTGAGGTAGATAGTGCCTCACAGCACCACTGTAGTGTCGTGTGGCACTACAGTGTTACACCCTCACTACTGTAATGATACATGATATTACTGTAGTTCATGTCAATTTCTGATACTCATAATACTAACTGACACATGACAATTAATCTAAATTAAATATTTATTTTAATTAGATAAATATCTAGATATAAGTTAATTCAAAATTAGGATATTTGATTATCCCTATCAACTAACTTATCTGTTATATCACAAATAACTGATTTAGTTGATTCAAATTATTATCTAATAATAATTTAATTATCTAATTTCACAAGCTAGATATTTTGTCTCGCATATTGATAATTAAAAAAATAATCAATAATTATTTATACATATACTTTCTAAAATATAGGTAGCCCTCTCCCATTTGTTTTTCAGAACTCGTTTTCAACTCTTAAACTATTTGAGAGAGAAACTAGTTTTGAGAGCAAAGCCTTCTTCTTCTTCTTCCCTCTTTTATAAATCTTTCTTCTTCTTTTTTCTTCAACATTAATTAGTGAGCGGGATCACTAATTAATCATTGTCAATAAAATTGTTTGTGTAACTTTTGAATCATGCACCTTAATACATCATTTTTTACTGTTTATCTTCTTTAATTCTTGCATCTCAATATCCCCTCTCTAATTACTTTTAAATTATAATTGACTCTGCATCTTTTGAAAATGTTTAATTCTTCTTTTATTTTTGTGTTTAATTTTTTTAATTCTTTTATTTCAATTTTAATATTCTAAATTTCTTTTTAAAATTCCTGAAAGGTAACTTCTTTTTCTTTTCCCTTAATCTTATTGAATTTTTCTAAAGTTTCTGAAAGGCTTGCATTATTATTATTAGACTTATAACTTTCTTTCTTATGGATTACTTTCTTAAGTCATTCCAGATATTCCTCTTTTAATTCCGTATTTTTAATTTTACTAATTAAGTCTAACAATAGGTTTTATTGTTCCTCATTTTTGTTTAAGACATTAATCTTTTGACAACAACTATCCCTACACCTCATAGTGATGTTAGGAGAATCACTATTAGAGCTTGTGAATTCAGATTCAGAAGATTCAAGGGTTTCAAATTCTCCTAATTCTTTACTATAATAATATATTGTTTCTAAGATTCTAAACAATTATTTTTTATCTTCTTCAGAGATTTTTAATTGGTTAATTTTATTTTTAACTTGGCAAGTACTTGAAAAATGACCACTCTTGCCACATGTAAAACATTTAAGTTTACTTTTATCAGGAAATGTTCTATTAAATTTATTGCTGGAATTATCATCTTTAGAGAATTGTTTGTTAATATTTTTATTTTTGAGAAGTATTGATCAAAATTTTTATTTCTATTTTTGAGGTAATTTCGCCTATAGGGCTTGTGAGGCCTTTTAGGGCTTAAGTGAGATTTTTCCTATTTAACCCTCAGTCAAGAATATAAACAGATCGACAAATGATAATCAAACACAATGATGACCCAACCAATCTTGATATATGCAATAGTTTCAAAGAAAAATATAATATGGACCAAAGAAAAATCATACTTGCTGAATGGAAGATATTCATGCAAGAATTTAGATTTGATATGTTTTTCCTTTATTATATCAAGGATATTTATAAGAAAAATATCAAAGTAATTTCAAAATATAAATGGGTCAAAGAAGACTCTAGTGTAGTGTCTGCCAGTTGTCATCCCCCTGAGAAAATTATGATCAATCATAAAAATCATTTAATCATTGTTTCTCCTTTCAAGGTTACAAAGGAATAAGAACCAAATAAAAAGTAGTTGAACAACTTAATTACAACAATAAGAGTCTAACTACAATAGGTAAACAATTAGACAAAATTGAGAATAAGGTTGATGATCTTTATGAACCAAAAACTAATGAAACTCTGAAAACAAAGTCTTTAATAAATCTTTCAGATAAAATTACTTTGAATATTGTTCCCATTAATAAATAGATTGATAAAATTCTTCAAGAATTGAAGAATAAATTGGTATAACCATCTTCTACTATTAAAGTTATTAACCAGGACAATAGTTCTGAGTCAGATAGACATAGGTTAGAATCCTCCTATGAGTCATCCACAGTCCATGAATCTTCAAAAATTAACAATATTGAAGATACATTTAAAAATTAATAAATGAGAAAGAAAATGGCATAAGAAGCCTATGCCACCGGATACACAAATGACTGAATCTTTTTTCGTTAATCAATTCTCTATATCTGTAGAGAAATTATATAAATGGAGTATTGATGGATTTTCTGCCTCATACTGAGGTAATAAAACTCTTAATTACAGGATTCACAAGATTGCTTCATTTTTTGTGGGAAAATTATCTCACAGAAGAATCCAAAAATTCTATCATTTCAATAGTTAAGATTGATGCTGAAGGAACCCCAATTATTGGTGAAGATAAGGAAATATTACTTCGCGTATTCATGATCAATTAACTAATCTTAGGTGTCCAACCTTAAGTGATTTCAATTGGTATAAAAATATATTCTTACCTAGAGTCATGTCAATGCGTGATAATATTCAACCCTTTTGGAAAGAAAAAATTATTAATGAATTATCCAATCTGTTCGCACACAAGATAAGAACAATCATTTAGGTAATATAGACTGTGATAGTATAACCTATAGGACAATAATTATTATAATACAAAAAGAAGTTTTAAAAAATGTGCGTTGATATGAAAATCAATAAACGAATTAAAAAGGAAAGTAGAACTGCCAAATACGAATTAGGCAATTTCTGTGAGCAATATGATTTACCCTCTATTGCCCCTTCTCAGGAAAATAGAAAAAATTCCCACTTAAGCCTGCTCAATCAACAATACATGGGTCCATCAGATCTAATCGCCAATCAACCATGGCCAGAGTCTTTGATTCAGCAATTGGCCCTTAAGGCCCAAATCAAAGAAAAACAGAATCCATAAAAATTAACCCAATCATCTGTTGTGGTGACTTCTACAACCTCCTATTAGGGTCGCTCTTCTCTAACCTACCTCTACAACCACCCTACCCTCAGAATTTACGTCTAAAATGTTCATCATTTATTATGTCACGTATTGAAGTTATTGTAGACCTATTGGTACTAGAAGAATTACTTCAAAATAATCTACTCATGGCTCAAATAACAAGATGATATGTCAGCCTCAGATAAAACAGATTCGCAGATTAGATAAACAAATAATACAGGAAAACAATCAATTGTAAGAATAACCAGCCACTTGGGCGGAGAGTGTATATATATATATATAATTTAATTAATTAATTCTTAATTTATTAATCACACATAATTATCTAATAATTATGTACTTGCCCCAGATATAAAAATTTTTTTTGCAAGTCAATCATTTTCTCATGTCCTGAAATATTCACACATTAAACTGCATAGTACAGGGGTGACTTGGGGATCATGGACCTATAATCCTAAGCTCTAATAAATCAGAATATTTGTTAAACTCTTTAATTAAATAATCTTATTTATTAGTTTTATTATTACTTCACTATAAATATCAAATTTAACTTTTAGTGATTATATAATGTATTTATAGAGTATTCTCATGTAGTCCACTAATATAACCATTTCATGTAGTGTTGTCCTCCAATTATTGGTTCATAAATTAGAACTGATCAAAATTATAGTTTTACCCCTCTAAATAGCTCTTGATCCTTAAGTACCATTAATCTACTAATGAATGGCTAATTTATAATCTTATTATAAATTTGAGCTCAATAACCATTCAGTTCAAAAACACCTAAGGAAACCAATATACGATCCGTTAGGAAAGCTTGGATTCCAAATCTTACAAGATCATGTAAAGCCATCCACATCACTGAATCTCCAAAATACAAGTCACTATCTTATTTTACAAACAAACCTTAACGAGTAAATTAAAAGATCTAGTAGACATGTATATGAGTTCATGAATGCTCAGGATTCAGACGGGTCTACATATGACCATCGAATTGATATGTATTAAATCTTTATGATAAATGGCACGTTAATAAAGATATTAATTTCACATCGGTCTAGTCATATATAATCTCGTTATATAAAGTACATTCACTAAGATGTCTATACACATCAATGATCCGGATCTAGATCACATGTATTCATAATACTTAGTGAATCATACTAGCAACCATTCATTAAAGATTTCATACTTTAATATGTTCCTGATAATTTTATTTATTATCTATGATCTTAATGATCTCGTATTAATACAAGATCATAGTCTCATTAATGAATATAGAATTTTTAGATATTATATAAGTTATTCAACAATAATTTAAAAGAACAATTATAAGAAAAATGTAATCTTCATCAAATTTCATATCAAAATGTCAATATACATGCTTTAAGGGAATAATCCCCAACACCATTAACATGATTTACGAAGTGACATGAAAGACGAAGCATCTAATCAACATAAATGTGTCCAAACTTGATTACTCCGCCCTCAAGCTTGTACATGGGGCTTATGTAAATAGTGAGAAATGTCAGCTTGAGGGGTACACGTGGTATCAAGGGAGAAACCCAATTGACATCTACATGGCACCATATATGTTGACGTGGAATGAATATAAGACTTTGTAAGGTACACCACCTAAGTATACAAAGGCGGAGTAACCGGTGATGTCTTCCTTTTACGCTCATTGTAACATCATTTGTAGGGGACGCCCCTAAACCTATAAAGGCGGCAAACCCACTATCATATTTGTTGTATTTTTCCACCATCCGCCGCCGAGCTTATTGACAAAGGCTCATGCATTATCTTTTATCTGGGAACAATCTGGGGATGTGATCTGGTAGGATTAGGACAAGACTATGGCATATTGAGATAGGAAAAACTACTTGATGAATATGGCCCTCTTAGATGCTCGGATGTGCCGCCTTCTATTAGAGAAGGTACTAAGGTGTGAAACGCCTTCTTTAGCAATAGAACATTCAGGATGTCGCTTTGGTATGTACAAAAATGGAGCATAGACCTTTCCTTTATTCGTGGTCATGACGTGTGTAAGGTTAGACCTGTGACGACGACATAAGAACCCCTCCTCTCTAGACACCCTTGTGGAATCGATTAGACTCAACCAACGACTACCCTATGACATTTGGGGATCACCACTTTCACATTTCCCTAGGTCAAGAGTATATTCTAAACATTGAAGTGCTCACCAAACTTTAGAGAAATGACATTTTCTCACATACATGAGGTGGACCTAAGTTGCTTGTTCTTCACCCTTAAACACACAATCTCCACGTTCACATGCTTAATTATTCAAAGACTAGGTTACTCTATTACATGTCACCCGAAAATATTCAAACAAAAGGTAGTTCTTGATTATTTATATTGCAATAGATCACTCAATTTATGAGAAGACTTTGAGCACTATTTTATATTAAAGCATTGATGTTTTTTACATTATTGAATTTTAATGATGAATCTTTTTTTGGTTAAGGGGAGGGGAAATTACACAATTTGTGGTTTGAATCCTGGACCAAGATAATGGACATCCTCACTTTATAACTAATCCACTTAAATGTTGTGGTTAACGATGAATCTATGTTGTGCATGTCTTACTGGGACTATTATCTTTACCGGCGTTAAACTATAATAAAACGTACAAAATATTATTTTGGATATTTTTCTTGTCCATGAATGTTTGAAATGACAAATTGAGATCCATGGTAATCAACTATGAATTTATGAAGGAACACCATGAAAAGTTTTGGGATGTTTAATGGTTTGGTAATTTCAATTGGAGCAGTAAGCTTTTTATATATGTCTCAAGGATTCTAAAATGTGACAAGTTGTGCTAACGTAATTGGTTAAGTTCTCACACTCATACCTTAGAAGTCGTAGGTTCAAGTCATATTCCATCATTCCGATTAAAATTTGTAATGTAACTTTGACAAAAAAAAATTCTAAAAGATTATAACGAAATTACCAAGGCTCACTTTTATGGGGTTAAAAGAACCACCTATTTTAAAAAGTACAATTGTAATGTGTGTTGGATCGAGTTTTAGATTTTGAATAAAATTAATGAACCGTGACAAGTTTATGGGTAAAATTTTAAATTTTTGTTATACAAACGTTTAATCCAATTAAACACAAAATCAATCAATGAACATACATAATCATATGAACGTATTGAGAAAATATTGAAACAATTTATACATTTTCAATTAATGGAAAAATTCTGATTTGACGGAATCCAATTCTCCATCTCGCGTTCTTCGTTCTTGAGATTCACAGAGCTATCAATTGATCCTTACACCGACAACCACTCGTTAGAATAAAAAGTAATCTTTCAAGTATTTTCGTAGAAATTGAGTATGAGTTCTCAAAACGATGATTGAAAGAGGAAACAAAATTTTCTCTTACCCTACTGTGAAAAAAATCGGGGCAACTTAGTGTGTGAGGGAGAGAAACATTTTTCTTTTCTGATTAACAAACTTAGGGATATGGTTAGTCATAGGGATGGATAATGATGCAATCCCTTATATGATAATGACATAATTTTCACATATATCTCTATATGTTAAATTACCGAAAATTATCTCCATGTGCACTGCTATCTGCGATTTTTACATCTCTCCTAGAGCCAAGACTATATCCAAATTCATCAATTCAAATTGATAAATTAAATTGATCCCTATCAATTAATTATTAATTTCTTTTATTTACTAATAAACCAATAATTATCCAATAATAAAATAATTAATTTGAACATTAATTTTACTCTTCATTAATTTAGTGATGACACTAATCTCATATGGAGCTCGGGAAGTGTATCTTGGTCCAAAACATATTTTTGGTCCAACTGTCGTCGTTTTCCATTCATGTCCTTATGAGTTACTCTTGAGACCAAATGGACCCACATGAATGAAGCTATGAGATTTAAATACCTGACTAATTTATCTCCATAAATTCTCTATTTATTTAATCCCGACATCGTACGACTACACTATAGGTTTGATGACGATATAACTCTCGATTCATGCACGCTACATTTTCTATTTGTGCAAACAAACATTTGTATTTCACGATCCATAAAATATTTTACGATATTATCCTTCATGAATATTAGTAACATGAGCGAGATGTAAAACTATAATTTTATCCCTCTAGTTATTATTTCTTTAACTACTTTATTGACTGTGAATAAGAAACACATATCAATGAAGTGTATCATACAAATCACCATGTCTTATTCAATTAATCATGTCACCAAATATAATGTCCGATTTATTTATTCACACACTCATCAATAAAGTATAAAGTGATATTGTTGCTTTTGCAATCTTACCACGAATTCTATATCTGTGAATTACGTAATCACGGTCCCAACAATTGAGGTATTGTCCGACAGTTTGAACTCACTCCTTTGGCATATCAAAGATTGCAAGTAACTAAATCAAATTTTGTATTCACCTCAGGATTAAGGTAATTATGAAAATACTCTTTAGATGTAACAATTAGATTAGATTTAGAGCTAAATAAACAGTTTTGCTCTAAACTAATTTGATTATTGGTCTATTCAACATGTTCCATAACATGTCTAGGTCAACCGTTAGAGTCTCCACTCCTATGCCCCGAGACCGACATCATTTGGTTCAACCTAACAGTCATAATTGAATTCGATTGTCCAGTCGATATTGAGACTGCGAATAACATTCTAAACTATCTCAGAAGAGTTTATCTAGAAGACCGCTAGGTCTTCACTCTTCTTACATTGTAATAGTTTCAAGGCTTAAGTAAATTACAAACACATTTTAATTAAATGAAACTTTCAATTTATTCATAAAATTCAGTAATACATAAATGTCAATAAATAAATGTTTACTCATAAAAAGTTATTACAACATATTTTATGGACATAATTCCAACAATAAATAATGTTAACTATAGTCTAAAATGGTCGGTCACATTATTAATCGACATCCCAAAGGTTTCTACACAGAACGTGGTTAGTGCGTACCTATTACCCCATCTCAAATGACAATTGTATCTTAAACTGTGTCTCATTCAATTTTTTTTGTTAATGTTACATCACAAATTCTAAGGAGAATGATGGAATATGACTCGAACCCACGACCTTTAGGATATGAGTATGAGAGTTTAACCAACTGTACCGACCCAACTTGTCCATCTCATTTAATTTAAAACTAATGAATGATAGACACAACACGTAGGTGCCCGGAGTCATCACCAAGATGTTTCCGTAATCTAACTCAAAAATTAAATTAAGCACTCCTGTTGATTTCTGAAATTCAACGCACGCAAGGAATGAACTATAACGTAACAAGAAACTGATCTCTCAAACCAACAAAACATATGAAAAATTAACTCTATACAATCTACAAGAGTGTACTGACAAAATTTTGGAGAAAAAAATTCACCTTGACAACTAAAACTTACGAAGGCTCAAGATCACGGTGAATATTTGATTACATTAATGAGCCTTCATGATCCTTCCTTATAAGTTGTTATGTTCTGTACAATAACCTCGTTGAATGTTTCTTTTCATGGGATTGGAAGCTAAAAAAGAGAATGTTTGTTGTAAGTGTATGCCTAAAGGCTAATATAGATATGTGTTTGGTACAACTTTTTATTGCTTGAATTACTAAGAGCTATAAGGTTTCAACAGAAAACCTTTCCTGTTATCCTACTTTCATCCTTTCTAACATTTTCCTCTTTCTTGTCTTCCAAACTCATAGCAAATATGTGACTAATTATCTGTCTATTATTTACTATGAAGATAAAACATTATCATTCACAACATTCATATTTAATTGAACCATCTATAGATAACATAAATCATTTGTATTATACATGTTCGGAAAAGAAAAGAAACTAAGGAGGCTACATTAGTATGGTTTACAGACCTAGCAATATCAAGGGTAAGTCTCACTGCGGTGATTGGCTTTCGCATTCCTTTTCTTCTCAAGAATGCATGCATATCTCCCTACACCATTGACGAAAACAATTTCAGTAATATAATTCCATTTTCTTTGTATGCACTAAAATTAAAGTTTAAAACAATTGCATCAGAGATTTAAGATATAAGAAAATAGAATGGAAACAATAAAATGCAAAACCTAAATAGAAAGTAATCCAAGGACCTTGTGCTTGGCGCCGGTCTAATGTCGCTGATTGAAAATTTCAGAGAGAGTGAGAGATAGAGGAAAATGCAGACGAGTTAAAACTTAGAGAGAGAGCAAGAGAGTAGAGAGGAGAGAGGAGAGAGTGGAGACATGGGGGAAGAGATCGAGAAGGGGGCATGGTATAGAGTTTTAGACAACAAATGAAATAATGGAGAAAGAAGAGAGAAAAAAAGATTTCTGATAGATCAAGAGGAGACTCTAGAGGACTCGGCGCGTATTTTGGTGTTTGCTTCAATTCTCCTGCTGACAACGATTACGCTAGAACCGTCGCAAAAAGGTACCTATATTGCGACGATTATGTTGAAACCATTTCGCAAAAAAATCATCTATTGTGACGGTTATTGGAAACCGTCACCTTAGGTTAGTAAAACTGTTGCCAAAAAAACCCTCATGTTCGCTTTTTTGCGACGGTTAGTCCAACTCTCATGATTTAACTATCATAATATGCCAATTTTCTTGTACTGCTTGCGGGGGAGGAGCCTGCAACACGCTACTCTCTTCTGACTTTGTTTCTGTCTTAAAAGGCTCGTACCTTAATTGAAAATGTTTGGGCAACAATTCTGACAGTTCATGTACATGGGGAGGGGCTGGTCCCACGATAACTCTAGAGGAGCTCCATTTTCTCTTTCTTAAAGTACTGGGCTCAGCAATAGTTGATTCCTCATCATAATTACTTAAGCTGATACTCCCATATTGGAGGCTTGAATAGGTCCCAATGAGAGATCACTACAACAGAAACTATCTTATAGCGATCGAAAACCATTAGAAAAAGATCTTTTATAGCATTTCTGGCTGTTTCAAGGCGCTATAAAAAGTCTCAAATTTTTATAGCATTCAGAGTTTTTTAATAGCGTTTTCGATCCATTGTAAAAATCAGATCTTTTATAGCATTTTATGTCGTTATAAAACACTAGATGGTTTATAGCATTTTTTTCAGCTATAAAAAATCAAGTCTTTTATAGCATTTTTTACCCACCGTAGAAAATCAGGTCTTTTATAAGGTTTATGTCCCTATAAAGTACTCATTTTTATAGCAGTTGTAGACCGCTATAAAATTCCATTCATATTGATTTTAATACCCCTGTAACAAATAAATTTTTTGACGATCTCACTTTTATTCTAAAAATAAATGTATTCGTAAGTAAAAATATAACTTTAGACAACAATATATATAATTAAATGAATTCTTACACATCATTTTATTAAAAGGTAAAATATTAATAAGTCTTTTTCAGTTTTCTAGTTAAAATCATCTAAAATGTGACTTTATAAGTACTAAAAAATTACTAATTATGAAAATGACACGTCTCATCCAAAAAAGTCATTGTTGGTCCACAATAAAATTGCCCTCAAGTTGAAAAACTCTTTAACGAAGGCATCATAAAGACTCGCCCCATGATCCAACAATTCACGTAAATCAACCATTGAAGGCTGCAAATATATGTTGATATCATTACCAGGTTGCTTGGGACCTGGAATTGATAATGTCAACATTACATGTTACTTCTTCATGCACATCCATAGTGACAAGTTGTATGTCACAAGCATCACTGGCCAACAGCTATATTTGGAGCTCAAATTACTAAAAGGATTAAAGTCATTGTAGCAAGGCCAAGCCTAAGATTATGCGGATCGCTGGCAAAACCTGACCATTTCTCATTTACCAACTCCTAATCAACAAAATCCATTGGATGATGCATTTTCCCATCACTACTCTTATTGTTGAAATGTTACCTTAATTGTTCAGACAACCCCACATACCTAAACATTCTCCTAAACCTTGGTATTATAGGAAAATATATCAAAAGTTTAGTTGGTATCCCTGCTTTTGTTCTCTGTGTACTCTCATCCACTTTCCATCTTGAAGAGCTACACTTAGGACATTGATCTAAGTTCTCTCCCTTTCTAAAACATACAGTCATTGATACAAGCATGGATTTTCGTACATTTTAAATCAAATATTTTGAGAAAATTTTTCACATAGTACATTGATGTAGGAAGTACATTCTCTGCAAGAAGCATATCCTAAACTGTTTCAAGAAGCTTATTAAAACTTTTATCAGGCCACCCACTAACAATTTTCAATCTGTATAATGCAATGAGTAACGATAATTTTGTTTATTTTGTAGAATTTGGATAGAGTGAAGTTTTCACCTTTTCTAATCTTTTAGAGAAATCATCATTTCTCTCCTTGTCTCTAGATTTTCATTTTGTTCTTCGTATCATTGTAAAGTTCTATATAATTCATGTGTCAGAGAATCCTATATCATCACTTGAGTCATTTTCAACATCTTTCATTGGCTCTTCATGATGATACCAATTCTTATATGTAAGATCCATGCCTCTTATAGTTAAATGATCATACACAATATTGGTACATTGATGACTTAGATTTCGACAATTTTTGCAAGGACCTATTAACTTTTCTAGATATCCCGCATATCTTTCGGCCATCTTGATAAAATTTTGAACTCCTAGTTTATACTCGTTTGTAGCTTTATCAACTTGAAACATAAAATGTACTAAGTAAAATGTTTCCATAGCTAATATAATTGTTATATGGTTGAGAATGATAATTCATTACCTATTAAGATGCACCCAATCTTTATCCATTACAAACCACTACAAGAATAAAGAATATATCAAACTGCTTTAGTTAATAGTGTGTTAATTAATCAAAGCCTTTCTTTAGTTAATATTGTGTTAAATAATTAATGAGTACATAGTAAATTACGCTTAAGGATTGTATACTGCCAGTAAGAGTAATTCTAGTGTTTATTTTAATTGCATAATTCCACTGTGTTCATAATCTTCTTTTCGTTGTTTGCGCAGTGGTTTCACTAAGTATAATACTTCCCATCTATTTGACATCATGGGCTACAAAGGAGTAGGAAGCATCACTGAAGGAATAAAGCCTCTAGATTAGAAAGGTAATATCTTTAATTTGTAGGGATAGAGCCCATTAAAATGGTTATGTCCATAGAGTTTATGTCATGCCCACAACCCACAATGTTTCCAGAATATGCTTTTGCTCATGTTCGCTGGCCTTGATTTTTGGTGGTTACCGTTAGGTTTAAGTTCTCTATCTTTCTTAATTTGGGACAGGATACTAGATTTACTTGGGTTATTTTTTGAAGCATACAAATGGAGCAATTAAGAGCTTTTCAAAAATTGCAAAGAGAATTCAAAACGAAAAGGGTTTTCTTATTTCAAAAATTCAAAGTGATCATGGTAGTGAATTTAAAAATGGTTTTGATCATAATTTTTCTGTACCTCGAACTCCACAACAAAATAGAGTTGTTGAGAGAAAGAACCGTACCCTACAAGAAATAGCGAGATCTACGCTAAGTGAAAATGGCTTACCTAAATATTTTTGGGTTGATGCCATAAACACATATTGCTATATTATAAATAGATTTATGCTAAGACCTATTTTAAAGAAAATACCCTATGAGCTTTGGAACAACAAAACTCCAAACATATGATATTTTAAAGTTTTTAAATGTAAATGCTTCATCTTAAATAACAAGGATAATAGAGATAAATTTGATTGAAAAAATGATATTGGTATGTTTCTTGGTTATTCATCCTTTAGTAACACATATCGTATCTATAACAAAAAGAACTTCAGTAGTTGAAGAACTTATGCATGTAGTATTTGATGAATCTGAATGTGCTACTACTAAAGAAATTTCTAGAAATTTTAATAATATAGAAGAAATAACAAGCTTGTTGAGCAAGGAGCCAACTATAGAAGAAAAAGAAGAAAAAGATCAACATTTTCCAAAAGAACGATAAAGCATCAAAGATCATCCAAATGAGCTCATTTTGGAGAACATTGGACATGATATTCAAACTCGATCTTCACTATGAGATTCTATAGGAAATATTGCTTTCATTTCAACGCTTGAAACCAAAAATTTTATTCAAGTCGAGAATGACGAATATTGAATTCTTACTTTGCAAGAAGAATTAAATCAATTTGAAAGAAATGAAGCTCAAAGTCTTGTTCCTAGGCCCTCAAATTATCTTGTGATTGGCACCAAATGAGTTTTTAGAAATAAGGTAGATGAAAATGGAGTATTGACTAGAAACAAAGCTAGGTTGGTTGCACAAGGTTATAATCAAGAAGAAAGAATTGATTTTGATGAAACTTTTGCACCAGTTGCTAGGTTAGAGTCAATAAGAATGTTGCTTACATTTGCATGTTATAAAAATTTTACTTTATATCAAATGGACGTAAAAAGTACCTTTTAAATGGAAACATAAAGAAGGAAGCTTGTGTTGAGAAACCTACTGGTTTTTTAAGTGTTCAAAATCTTATTCATGTGTATAAACTTAAAAATTACTTTTTTATGGTCTTAAACAAGCTCCTAGAACATGGTATGAGCAACTGAGTAAATTTTTACTTGATCATAATTTCAGCGTGGGAAAATGATATTACTCTATTTTTCAAAGTTAAAGAACATGATATGTTGATTCTACAAATTTATGTTGATGATATCATTTTTAGATCTACTAATGAATCTTTATGTGAGGAAGTTTCAAGAATTATGCAACAAGAGTTTGAGATAAGTCTTATGGAAGAATTAAACTTCTTCCTTAAATTTCAAATCAAACAAATAAAAGAGGGAAATTTATAAATTAAGAAAAGTACGTCAAGTACATCGTGCTAAAGAAATTTGACATGGAAAATATAAGGCAAAAAGTACTCCCATGAGCACCACCTTGAAGTTAGACAAAGATGAAAGAGGTTAGAATGTACACAACAAGCTTGGAGATATGATATTGACTACTAGTATGCCAGACATTATGTTTAGTGTGTGTCCTTATGCTCGTTTTCAATCAAAACCTAAGGAATCTTACTTAAATATTTTTAAAAGAATTTTTTCAAATATTTAAGTGGCACATCTTATTTAGGAATTTGATATTCAAAAGAATCTTCTATGAATTCACTCGGTTACTTGGATGTTAATTATGCCCGAAGCACGCTAGATCGAAAAAACACTAATGGTTTTTGTCAATTCTTAGATAAATCTCTAATGTCTTGGTTTAGTAAAAAAGTGAAATTCTATGTATTGTCCATAACTGAGGTTAAATATATCTCTGCTAGTAGTTGTTGTGCACAAATTCTATGGATGACACAAATCTTAAGAAATTTTGGACTACATTTTGATCATGTTTCTATAAAATATGATAACTTCAGCGCTATAAATCTTTCAAAAATATCCTATTTTATACTCTAGAAGCAAGTACATTGATGTTATACACCATTTTTATATGAGATCATGTTCAAAAGATGATATAACTTTAGAATTTGTTGACACTGAAAATCAACTTACTAATATTTTTGCAAAACGGTTAAATAAAGAAAGATGTTCTAAAATTAGATTAGAATTGGCATCATGAACAATGTACAACTAATTTTAATATCCATTCATTATTTTTTTGCTTATGATAGATATTGGCTCTTAATGTTTCAATATTATGCATGTCAATATCATGAAAAACATATATAAATTGTGCATCTTTGGAGGCAACAGAAGAATAACGAATGAGGCCATGACTGAGCTTCAGATGAAGAAATTGCTGGTCGTTGCAGCGCCTGCGCGACGGAAAAATGGTGGCACGTGACCTTTTAAAAAATTAAAATTTTAATAAAAATCAAATTTTTTAATAAAACAAAACTTGCGCAACGCCACGATAACAAAAAAAACTTCTATTGAGAACTATTTTTCAATCAGTCAGGATCCATTGTTTATTTATAAGTTAGATCTACAACATACAAGGTTAATAATCATATACCACTTGTAGTATATATCAAGTGTCCTTGTAAAAACTCATCGATCCTCCGTTCCCACGAAATCGTTTCAACGATAAGTAGACTCCGAGATCCACAACAAGATCTTCCAAGTCAATTTTCAACGCACTAAGACATGTGCGGGCACGTAGAATATTACAAGACACTTTTCTGTCTTTAAATGTTCTCAACACATGAGATCTAGAGATTTACTAAGAAGGACTTTAGTGAGACGATTCTCTAAAAGAATGTAATGATTATTCTTTTAGAGATTTGATTAACGTTTAATCACAGAAGAAAATCTCTCTAATAGTAATCGTGTTCTCAATTCAACTCTTGATTGCTGAACTGAAGATCTGATCAATTAATTCTCTCATCTTCTTTCAACAACCAAGGGCATTAGAATAATATCTATATATATTCTAGATATGGCGTATCATATTTTTATGGATAAACTGAAATAATATTTAATTATAAAATTACCAATTGTAGTGGGACCCACTGCAATTGTGCACAACTACAGTGCCACATGACACTGCAGTGTGCCGTGAGCCAGTAGTGTGCTGTGAGCCAGCACAGTGCCTCACGGCACCACTGTAGTACATGTGGCATTACAGTACTGCACACTCACTATTGTAGTGTCACGTTGCACCATAGTAGTCCATATCGATTTTCGATACCTTATCAGTGATTGACACGTGATAATTTACTGTGAATTAAATATTTATTTTAATAAGATATTATCTAGATATCAATTAATTCAAAATTAACATATTTAATTATCCCTATCAACTAATTTATTTTTTATCTCACAAATAACAGATTTAGTTGATTTACATTATTATCTAATAATAATTTAATTATTTAATGATAATTAAATTATTTTGCACTTGCCCCAGAATATTTAAATCGATAATTATTTATATATATAATTTCTGAAAATTATATTTAAATATATAAATAATTCAATTAATTAATTCTTAAGTAATTAATCACACATAATTATCTAATAATTATGTTCCCCTAGAATAAAAATTTATTTTACAAGTCAGTCATTTTCTCATGCCCTGAAATATTCACACCCTAGACAACGTAGTGTAAAGGTGACTTGGGGACCATGGACCTATAATCCTAAGCTCCAATAAACTAGATTATTAATTAAACGCTTTAACTAATAATCTTATTTATTAATTCTATTATTACTACACTATAAATATAAAATTTGACTTTTAGAAGTTATAGAATGTATTTACAAAGTATTCTCATATAGTTCACTGACATAATCATTTCATGTAGTTGTGTCCTCTAATTATTGGTTTATAAATTAGAATTGGTCAAAAATTACCTTTTTACCCTTTTAATTACCTCTTGATCCTTAAGTACCATTAATCTCCTAGTGAATGGCTAATTTATAATCTTATTATAAATTTGAGCTCAATGATCATTTAGTTACAGAATTAACACTTAAGGAAACCAATATACGATCCGTTAGGAATGCTTAGATTCTAAATCTTGTGAGATCATGTCCCCAGCCATCCACATCACTGAATCTCCAAAATAAAAGTCACTAGCCTGATTAACAACCAGACTTTAACGAGGGAATCAAAAGATCCAATAGACATGCATAGGAGTTCATGACTACTTATGGTTCAGACTGATCTACATATGATCATCGAACTGATGTGTATTGAATATTTATGATAAATTACACGTAAATAAAGATATTAATTCACATCATTGATGTCATATATAATCTTATTAGATAAAGTACATTCACGAATATGTCTATCCATATCAATGATTTGGATCTAGCTCACACGCATTCACAATACTTAGTGAACCATATTAGCAATCATTCATTAAAGATTTCATACTTTAATATGTTGGTGATAATTTTATTCATAATATATGACCTTAATCCTCTCGTACTAATACAATATCATAATCTCATTAATGACTATGGAATTTTCAGATATTTATATAAATTATCCAACAATAATTTAAAAGAACAATTATAAGAAAAATGTAATCCTCTTTAAAATTCATATGAAAATGTCAATATACATGTTTTGAGAGCGTAACCGCCAACAGAAATGGCCGAGCTTTGGTGAGGGAACGTATGAGATCTGCAACAGGGAAAAATATTGGCTTCATTGCGAGGAGTGGACGACCTGTCTAAGACCATCGGTCGACCTCTCTATCAGGATCCAGTTTTCACCTAGTGTAAAAATGGGATTTTCCTCTTCCCCGCCTCTCATTTTTTCCTCTTTTCCTTTTCTCTCAAAACCTTAACCCTCCAATTCTGAAAAATCCCTCTCAAACTCAAATTGTCATCATCAAAATCAATTCCAATCCTCCTGAATTCCCTAAAATTTCTTCATCTACTCCAAATATCCCACTCCTCTATGGCTCCTACGGCTACTTCTTCAAGATCTTCTAGGCCATCAAAAGAAAAAAGAGTTAGAGAAGCATCTCCCATTGAAGAAGAGTCAAGGTATGATGAGAATCTCTTTCTTGATGATGAAACTAGTGCAATTTTTCAAAGTATGAGAATATGAATATTTTGATGGAAAGAAACATCAATGTTAGGGAATTTGATGGAATAGAGGTGGTTCCTATCCTATATAGAATCGTTTGGGAGTGTGTGTTAACATTGAAGTTTAGAATGGATTCAGAGGGTGTGTTAACATTAAAATTTAAAATAGATGGGACTTTATTAGGTAAAATCTTAGATATTACATATGATGGAACAATGTGTTTTCATACCTTGGCATGGACTACCATAGTTGATTTTGGTCTTGTAGAAGCCAATAAAATACTTTGTAGACAAGATGTAGTCAACTATATGGTCTAAGGCCCACAAACCAATACACTATTCAAGGTGTCATGAGAGGTTAGACATTACCAATGCTCGAATTGATTCACTTTCTTCATCCATTCAAGTGCTTCAACTTCAACATGAGCACAATTACAATAACTTTCTTTGACAACAACAAGCACAATATAACTCCGTTATGGCCAATCTTCATTGTGCTTCCCTCAACCTCCTTTCGATGTATAAATATGTAGCCTACTTGATTTATTACACTTAGTAACTTTGATGGATTGTGCTTCTGACTCTTTATGATAGTAGGATGGATTGTGTTTCTGAGTTTGATGGATTGTTTAGTCTACTTGATTTAAAAGTACTCTAATGAATTATTGTTAACTATTTTTTTACTTCGTAGTATATTAATGGACTGCTATCTATTTTATTTCACCTTTTTACTGTTATTATTTGATGATGTTAAAGGGGGAGAGATACTAAATTAAGGGGGAGATACAAAATTAAGTGAGAGTTATTGACCTTTTATCCTTGTTATCATTGTCATTAGTGACAATTGGTTGTCATCATAAAAGGGGGAGATTGCTAACCCTTTGAGTTAATAAGCTAACTTGAATGATAACAAAGCATTATTAAGTACTAATTATTTGGGGTTATGCCCTCAAAGTATGTGTATTGACATTTTGATATGAAATTTAAAGAAGATTATATTTTTCTTATAATTGTTCTTTTAAATTATTGTTGAATAATTTATATAAATATCTGAAAATTTTATATTCATTAATGAGACTATGATCTTGTATTAGTACGAGGGGATTAACATTTTAGTGAAGGTACTTTATATAATAAGATTATATATACAGGACCGATGTCAATTAATATCTTTATTAACGTGCCATTTATCATAAAAATTTAATACACATCAATTCGATGATCATATGTTGATCAGTCTGAATCCTGAGTAGTCATGAACTCCTATGCATGTCTATTGGATCTTTTAATTCACTCGTTAAGGTCTGTTTGTTAATCAAGCTAGTGACTTTATTTTAGAGATTCAGTGATGTGAATGGTTGGGGACATGATCTTACAAAATTTGGAATCTGAACTTTCCTAACTGATCGTATATTGGTTCCCTTAAGTGTTAATTCTCGAACTGAATGACTATTGAGCTCAAATTTATAATAAGATTATAAATTAGTCATTCACTAGTGGATTAATGGTACTTAAGGATCAAGATGTAATTAGAAAGGTAAAATGATAATTTTGACCAATTCTAATTTACTAACCAATATTTGGAGGACACAACTACATGAAATGATTATGTCAATTGACTATATGAGAATACATTATATAATCTCTAAGAATGCAATTCCATATTTATAATGGAGAAATAATGAAATTAATAAATAAAATTATTTAATAAAAGAGTTTAATTAATAATCTGGTTTATTGGAGCTTAGGATTATATGTCCATGGTCTTCAAGTCACTCTATACTACATTGTCTAGGGTGTAAATATTTTTGGACATGAGAAAATGACCTACTTGTAAAAACAATTTTTATTCTAGAGCAAGTATATAATTATGAGATAATTATGTGTGATTAATTAATTGAATTATTTATATATTTAAATATAATTTTTGGAAATTATATATATAATTATCGATAAGTGAGACAGAATATCAAAGTTGTGAAATTAGATAATTAAATTATTATTAGATAATAATTTAAATAAACAAAATCTGTTATTTGTGAAATAACATATAAGTTAGTTGATAGGGATAATCAGATATGTTAATTTTGAATTAACTATATCTAGATAATTATGCGACTAAAATAAATATTTAATTCATAAAAATTGTCACGTATCAATCACTGATAGTGTATCAGAAATTGACATAGACTACTGTTGTGCCACGTGGCACGATAGTAGTGAATGTACACCACTATAGTAGCACATCTCACTATAGTGGTGCCGAGAAAGTGTGCTAGCTCACGGCACACTGCTGGCTCACAACACACTCTTGGCTCTCTAGATCTCATCTGTTGAGAATATCTAGAGATATAAAAGTTGTATTGTAATATTCTACGTGCCCACACACGTCCTAGTGCGTTGAGGATTGACTTGGAAGATCTTTGTGTGGATCTCGGAGTCTACTGATCGTTGGAACGATTTCTTGGGAATGAAGGATCGATCGGTTTTTACAACGACACTTGATATAAACTACAAGAGGTATATGATTCCTAACATTGTATGTTGTAGATTTCAGTTATAAATATATAATGGATCCTGACGATTCAAAAAAGTTTTCAATAAAAGTTTTTATTTGGTTATCGTGGAGTTGCGCAAATTTTATTATATTAAAAGATTCAATTTTTATAAAAAGTTTAATTTTTTAAAAAGCCACGCACCTCCACGCTTCAGCCGCCCACGCGCCGCGACGACCAGCAAGTGGGATCAATACGGTCTTTATATATTTATATGTTAAATGTTGTGTGAATTTTCTTGCATTATTCATGAGATATGTATGACGATGGATGACACAACTACATGAAATAAAATGATTATATATGTGGACTACATGAGAATACTCTATAAATACATTCTATAATCTATAAGAACGCAATTCCATATTTATAGTGGAGTAATAATGAAATTAATAAAAAAAATTATTTAATTAATAATCTGGTATATTGGAGCTTAGGATTACAGTTCCATGGTCCTCAAGTCACATCTATACTATGTTGTCTAAGGTGTGAATATTTCTGGACATGAGAAAAGGGCTGACTTGTAAAAAGAATTTTTATTCTGAGGCAAGTACATAATTATAAGATAATTATGTGTGATTAACTAACTGAATTATTTATATATTTAAATATAATTTTTAGAAATTATATATATAATAATCAATTTCTTTAATTATCGATAAGTGAGACAGAATATCGAAGTTGTGAAATTAGATAATTAAATTATTATTAGATAATATAAATAAACAAAATCTGTTATTTCTGAACTAACAGATAAGTTAGTTGATAGGGATAATCAGATATGTTAATTTTTTATTAACTGATATCCAGATAATTATCTGATTAAAATAGAGTAGTGAATGTGCGACACTATAGTACCACACTATAGTGCCACATTGCATTATAGTGGTGCCGAAAAACTATGCTGGCTCACGGTACACTATACTGGCTCATGACACACTATACTGGCTCACAGCACACTGCTGGCTCTCTAGATCTCATGTATTGAGAACATCCAGAGACATAAAAAGTGTATTGTAATATTTTACGTGCCCACACACGTCCTAGTGCGTTGATGATTGACTTGAAAGATCTTGGTGTGGATCTTGGAGTCTATTGATCGTTGGAACAATTTTGTGGGAATGGAGGATCGATCGGTTTTTTCAAGGACACTTGATATAGACTACAAGATGTATATGGTTCCTAACCTCTTATGTTGTAGATTTCAGTTATAAATATATAATGGATCCTGACTGACTGAAGAAGAGTTTTCAATAAAAGTTTTTATTTGGTTATCGTGGCGTTGTGTAAATTTTATTTTATTAAAAGATTCAATTTTTATTAAAAGTTTAATTTTTCAAAAGGCCACGCGCCTCCACATTTCAGCCGCCCACGCGCCGCGATGACCAGCAAGTGGTATCATAACGGTCTTTATATATTTATATGTTAAATGTTGTGTGAATTTTCTTTCATTATTCATGAGATATGTATAATGGTGGATGACACAACTACATGAAATAAAATGATTATGTCAGTGGACTACATGAGAATATTCTGTGAATACATTCTATAATCTCTAAGAATGCAATTCCATATTTATAGTGGAGTAATAATAAAATTAATAAATAAAATTACTTAATTAAAGAGTTTAATTAATAATCTGGTTTATTGGAGTTTAGGATTATATGTCAATGGTCTTCAAGTCACCTCTATACTATGTTGTCTAGGGTGTGAATATTTCAAGGCATGAAAAAATGACTGACTTGTAAAATAAATTTTTATTCTAGGGGAACATAATTATTAGATAATTATGTGTGATTAATTACTTAAGAATTAATTAATTGAATTATTTATATATTTAAATATAATTTCTGGAAATTATATATATATAATTATCAATTTTTTAATTATCGATAAATGAGACAGATAAGTTAGTTGATAGAGATAATCAGATATGTTAATTTTGAATTAACTGATATCTAGATAATTATGTGATTAAAATAAATATTTAATTCGTAAAAATTGTCACGTATCAATCACTGACAGGGTATCAGAAATTGACATAGATTAATGTTGTGCCACGTGGCACGACGGTAGTGAATGTACAACACTATAGTAGGGCATAGCACTACAGTGGTGCCGAGAAAGTGTGCTGGCTCACGGCACACTGCTGGCTCACGGCACACTGTGCTGGCTCACAACACACTCTTGGCTCTCTATATCTCATGTGTTGAGAACATCTAGAGATATAAAAGTTGTATTGTAATATTCTACGTGCCCACACACATCCTAGTGCGTTGAGGATTGACTTGAAAGATCTTGGTGTGGATCTTGGAGTCTACTGATCGTCGGAACGATTTTGTTGGAATGGAGGATCGATCGGTTTTTCAAGAACACTTGATATAGACTACAAGACGTATATGGTTCCTAACCTCTTATGTTGTAGATTTCAGTTATAAATATATAATGGATCCTGACTGACTGAAAAAGAGTTTTCAATAAAAGTTTTTATTTGGTTATCGTGGCGTTGTGCAAATTTTATTTTATTAAAAAATTCGATTTTTATTAAAAGTTTAATTTTTCAAAAGGCCACGCGCCTCCACGCTTCAGCCGCCCACGCGCCGCGACAACCAGCAAGTGGTATCATAGCGGTCTTTATATATTTATATGTTAAATGTTTTGTTGATTTTCTTGCATTATTCATGAGATATGTATAATGGTGGATGACACAACTACATGAAATAAAATGATTATGTCAGTGGACTACATGAGAATATTCTGTAAATACATTCTATAATCTCTAAGAATGCAATTCCATATTTATAGTGGAGTAATAATGAAATTAATAAATAAAATTATTTAATTAAAGAGTTTAATTAATAATCTGGTTTATTGGAGTTTAAGATTATATGTTCATGGTCTTCAAGTCACCTCTATACTACGTTGTCTAGGATGTGAATATTTCTGAACATGATAAAGGACTAACTTGTAAAAGAATTTTNTATATATATATATATATATATATATATATATATATAATTATCAATTTTTTTAATTATCGATAAGTGAGACAAAATATCGATGTTGTAAAATTAGATAATTAAATTATATTTAGATAATAATTTAAATAAATTAATCTGTTATTTGTAAAATATCAGATAAGTTAGTTGATAGGGATAATCAGATATGTTAATTTTGAATCAACTGATATGTAGATAAATATGTAGATAAGTATTTTATTCATAAAAATTGTCAAGTGTCAATCACTGATAGGGTATAGAATATTGACATGGACTACTGTTATGCCACGTGACACTACACTAGTGAGTGTATAACACTATAAGACCAAATTGCACTATAGTGGTGCCGTGAGAAACTGTGCTGCCTCATGGCACACTGCTGGCTCATGACACACTATGCTGGCTCTCTAGATCTCATTTGTTGAGAACATCTAAAGACATAAAATGTGTATTGTAATATTGTATGTGTCCACACACGTCCTAGTGCATTGATGATTGACTTGGAAGATCTTGGTGTGGATCTCGGAGTCTACTGATCGTTGGAAAGATTTAGTGAGAATAGAGGATCGATCGATTTTTACAAGGACACTTGATATAGACTACAAGAGGTATATGATGCCTAACCTTGTATGTTGTAGATTTAAATTATAAATATATAACGGACCTGACTGATTGAAAAAAAGTTTTCAATAAAAGTTTTTATTTAGTTATTGTGGCGTTGCGCAAATTTTGTTTTATCAAGAGATTCGATTTTTATTTAAAGTTTAATTTTTTAAAAGGTCACGACCCTCCACTCTTCTGTAAATACATTCTATAATCTCTAAGAATGCAATTCCATATTTATAGTAGAATAATAATGAAATTAATAAATAAAATTATTTAATTAAAGAGTTTAATTGATAATCTGGTTTATTGGAGTTTAGGATTATAGGTCCATAGTCCTCAAGTCGCCTCTATACTACGCTGTCTAAGGAGTGAATATTTCAGGACATGAGAAAAGGACTGACTTGTAAAAAGAATTTTTATTCTGAGACAAGTATATAATTATGAGATAATTATGTGTGATTAATTAATTGAATTATTTATAGATTTAAATATAATTTTTGGGATATATATATATATATAATTATCAATTTCTGTAATTATCGATAAGTTAGACAGCATATAGAAGTTGTGAAATTAGATAATTAAATTATTATTAGAAAATAATATAAATAAATAAAATCTGTTATTTGTGAAATGACAGATAAGTTAGTTAGATAATCAGATATATTAATTTTGACTTCAATGATATCTAGAGAATTATCTGATTAAAATAACCACTTAATTCGCAAACATTGTCACGTGTCAATCACTGATAGAGTATCAGAAATTGACATGGACTGCTGTTGTGCCACGTCGCACTACAGTAGTGAGTATGCGACACTATAATACCACATTGCATTACAGTGGTGCCGAGAAACTGTGATAGCTCACGGCACACCGCTGGCTCACGGCACACTATACTCGCTTACATCACACTGCTGGCTCTCTAGATCTCATGTGTTGAGAAGATCCACAAACATAAAAAGTGTATTGTAATATTCTACGTGCCCACACACGTCCTACTGCGTTGAGAATTGACTTGGAAGATCTTGGTGTGGATCTTCGAGTCTACTGATCGTTGGAACGATTTCGTGAGAATGGAGGATTGATCGATTTTTACAAAGACACTTGATATAGACTACAGAGGTATATGATTCCTAACCTCGTATGTTGTAGATTTCAATTATAAATATATAATGGATCCTAACTGATTGAAAAATAGTTTTCGATAAAAGTTTTTATTTGGTTATCGTGGCGTTGCGCAAATTTTATTTTTATTAAAAGTTTAATTTTTTAAAAGGCCACACGCCTCCACGCTTGAGCCACGCATGCACCGCGACGACAAGCAAGTGGTATCATAACAGTCTTTATATATTTATATGTTAAATGTTGTGTGAATTTTCTTGCATTATTCATGAGATATGTATGATGATGGATGACACAACTACATGAAATAAAATGATTATGTCAGTGAACTACATGAGAATACTCTGTAAATACATTCTATGATCTCTAAGAATGCAATTCCATATTCATAGTGGAATAATAATGAAATTAATAAATAAAATTATTTAATTAAAGAGTTTAATTGATAATCTGGTTTATTGGAGCTTAGGATTATAGGTCCATAGTTCTCAAGTCGCCTCTATATTACGCTGTCTAAAGAGTGAATATTTCAGGAGATGAGAAAATGACTGACTTGTAAAAAGAATTTTTATTCTGAGGCAAGTACATAATTATGAGAGAATTATGTGTGATTAATTAATAGAATTATTTATATATTTAAATATAATTTTTGGAAATTATATATATATATAAAATTATCAATTTCTTTAATTATCGATAAGTGAGACAGCATATCGAAGTTGTGAAATTAGATAATTAAATTATTATTAGAAAATAATATAAATAAATAAAATCTGTTATTAGTAAAATGACAGATAAGTTAGTTAATAGGGATAATCAGATATATTAATTTTGACTTCACTGATATTTAGAGAATTATCTGATTAAAATAACCATTTAATTCATAAACATTGTCACGTGTCAATTGCTGATAGGGTATCAGAAATTGACATGGACTACTGTTGTGCCACGCTGCACTACAGTAGTGAGTATGCGACACTATAGTACCACATTGCACTACAGTGGTGTCGAGAAACTGTGATAGCTCACGGCACACCGCTGGCTCGCGGCACACTATACTGGCTTACATCACACTGCTGGCTCTCTAGATCTCATGTGTTGAGAAGATTTACAAACATAAAAAGTGTATTTAATATTCTACGTGCCCACACACGTTCTAGTGCGTTGAGTATTTACTTGAAAGATCTTGGTGTGGATCTTGGAGTCTACTGATCGTTGGAACGATTTAATGGGAATGGAGGATCGATCGTTTTTTACAAGGACACTTGATATAGACTACATAGGTATATGATTCATAACCTCGTATATTGTAGATTTTAATTATAAATATATAATGGATCCTGACTGATTGAAAAAAAGTTTTCGATAAAAGTTTTATTTGGTTATCGTGGCGTTGCGCAAATTTTATTTTTATTAAAAGTTTAATTTTTTAAAAAGTCACGCGCCTCCATGCTTGAGCCGCGCACGCACCGCGACGACAAGCAAATGGAATCATAACGGTCTTTATATATTTATATGTTAAATGTTGTGTGGATTTTCTTGCATTATTCATGAGATATGTATGATGATGGATGACACAACTACATGAAATAAAATGATTATGTCAGTGAACTACATGAGAATACTCTGTAAATACATTCTACGATCTCTAAGAATGCAATTCCATATTCATAGTGGAGTAATAATGAAATTAATAAATAAAATTATTTAGTTAAAGAGTTTAATCAATAATCTGGTTTATTGGAGTTTAGGATTATAGGTCCATGATCTTCAAGTCATCTTTATACTACGTTGTCTAGGATGTGAATATTTCTGGACATGAGAAAGGACTAACTTGTAAAAGAAATTTTATTCTGAAGCAAGTACATAATTATGTGTGATTAATTAATTAAATTATTTATATATTTAAATATAATTTATGGAAATTATATATATATTAATTATCGATAAGTGAAACAGAATATCGAAAATGTGAAATTAGATAATTAAATTATTATTATAAAATAATTTAAATAAACTAAATCTGTTATTTGTTAAATAACATATAAGTTAGTTGATAGGGATAATCAAATATGTTAATTTTGAATTAACTGATATCTAGATAATTATGTGATTAAAATAAATATTTAATTAGTAAAAGTTGTCACGTGTCAATCCTTGATAGGGTATCAAAAATTGACACGGATTACTGTTGTGTCAGGTGACACTACAGTAGTGAGTGTGTAACACTATTGTACCACATTCCACTATAGTGGTGCCGTGAGAAATCGTGCTGGCTCACAACATACTGCTGGCTCATGGCACACTGGGCTGGCTCACGCCACACTGCCGGCTCTCTAGATCTCGCGTGTTGAGAACATCTAGAGACATAAAAACTGTATTGTAATATTCTACATGCCCAAACACGTCATAGTGCATTGAAAATTGACTTGAAAGATCTTGGTGTGGATCTCAGAGTCTACTGATCGTTGGAACGATTTCGTAGGAATGGAGGATCAATCAGTTTGTACAATGACACTTGATATAGACTACAAGAGGTACATGATTGCTAACCTTGTATGTTGTAGATTTAAGTTATAAATATATAATGGATCTTGAGTGATTGAAAAAAAAAATTTCAATAAAGGTTTTTATTTGGTTATCGTTGCGTTGCGCAAATTTTGTTTATTAAAGATTCCATTTTTATTAAAAGTTTAATTTTTTTTAAAATGCCACGCGCCTCCACACTTCCACCGCCATGACCAACAAGTGGTATCATAGCGGTCTTTATATATTTATATGTTAAATGTTGTGTGAGTTTTCTTGCATTATTCATGAGATATGCATGATGATGGATGACACAACTACATGAAATGAAATGATTATGTCAGTGGACTACATGAGAATACTCCGTAAATACATTCTATAATCTCTAAGAATGCAATTCCATATTTATAGTGGAGTAATATTCAAATTAATAAATAAAATTATTTAATTAATAATCTGGTTTATTGGAGCTTAGGATTATAGGTCCATGGTTCTCAAGTCACCTTTATACTACGCTATATAGGGTATGAATATTTCTTGACATGAGAAAATGACTGAAAAATAAATATTTAATTTGTAAAAATTATCACGTGTTAATCACTGATAGTGTATCAGAAATTGACATGGACTACTGTTGTGCCACGTAGCACTATAGTAGTGAGTGTGCAACACTATAGTACCACATCGCACTACAGTGGTGCCGTGAGAAACTATGCTGGCTCACGGCACACTGCTGGCTCACGGCACATTGCTGACTCTCTAGATCTCATGTGTTGAGAACATCTAGAGTCATAAAAAGTGTATTGTAATATTCTACGTGCCCACAGACGTCCTAGTGCGTTGAGGATTGACTTGAATTATCTTGGTGTTGATCTTGGAGTCTATTGATCTTCGGAACGATTTCGTAGGAATGGAGGATCGATCGAGTTTTACAAGGACACATAGACTACAAGAGGTATATGATTCCTTACATTGTATGTTGTAGATTTAAATTTTAAATATATAATGGATCCTGAATGATTGAAAAAATATTTTTCATAAAATTTTTTATTTGGTTATCGAGGCGTTGCGCAAATTTTATTTTATTAAAAGATTCGATTTTTATTAAAAGTTTAATTTCTTAAAACGCCACACGCCTCCACGCTTTCACCGAGCACGCGCCACAACGATCAGCAAGTGGTATCATAGCAGTCTTTATATATTTATATGTTAAATATCGTGTGGGTTTTCTTACATTATTTATGAGATATGTATGATGATGGATGATTCTGTTTTTTGAATGTATGAAAAATAATATATCGTTAATTGTAAGGTGATTATTGACTTAAATTTTGTTTTAATTTTTCGTAAATCTTTTGTAAGCCAAATTGAGGCATAAGAATTTTTGTAATTTTATTTTGAATATGATTATATTTATTCTGATCGTGAGAAGACGAAAAATGCACGAGACGAATGTCATAAATTTACTATTCATCCGTGAAAACAATGTTCATCCGTGAAAATATTGTTCACACCGGAAAATTACTTTTCAAGCTGAAATTTTACTATTCTGGCAGGGGTTAACAGTGCCAGCAGTACTATACCGATGCTAAATAGTGGCTGTCTGGCGAGGCAGGTGGCTACCAACAGTGAGACGGGCAGCGGTGGTGATGGGCGGTGATCGAGTCCTATCGTCGGCGATAACTGTTGTACGTTTTAGAAAGTTTTCAACAAACCATGTAGCCAACTTTATCACCTAAGTGTTTCATTAAAACCTAAACTCTTTTAATTATCCATTTCAATTTTGAAATTAACGTAATTTTAAAACTAATTATTAATTTTTGATTTTATGAAAATTAAATATTAAAGGTTGATTGGGTTTGGCCCGAATTTGATCCAAGTTTGACCAAATCATATCAAATGATTATTTGACTAAATTGAAGTCAACTATATTAAAAGGGATAATTATAGACATTGTTTTAAATAAGAAAAATAGTTTTTCTAATTAAAAAAGGTTTTGTTCAAAACTTGAAGATTATGAAGATGCACATTAGGAGGAGAAAGCAATATTTGGGAAATATGTATTCTTAAAGTTTGATTTGTAATTTTATTTCTTTATTTAAAGGGTTGTAATTTAAAAATACACAATAGTCATTCGTTCCATTATTATTTTATTTAATTATTTAATTGTTATGTTTGACAACATGTCTATGCATTAGTCGATCACATGCCATACATGAAAATCGCACACAGTTTTATTTAATCATGCATCTCATCTGTAGAAACATGATTTATTATGATTGTCCTAATATGTTTATATGTATTTTTTATGAAATCAATTGCATGTAAACTGTTAGGTTTTAACTAATTAAAATTTAGTAATCACACCACACTAAAGGCTATAGTAACCTTTAGGTTAACGGACTTTAGTAAAAGAGTTTTATTAAAGTTTGATGCATATAATTAATTAGTTAATCTAAGTTCACCTAATTAAGACTTAGGCGGTTCAGAAAGTTAAATGAACTTAGACCAATGAGATTGGATTAACCGATAATTAAATATTCATATGGTTATTATTTTAACTAGTAATTGTTTTAGAATTAGTTGATTAGTTAAACAGAAACACATTATCCTAAAATAGTGAGTGTGAGAAGGTTGACATGTCAAAGTAACCCATGATTTTCATCATTAGTACAACACCGTGCAGTGTAGGGCGGACCTTGAGATGGTTTTGTTTTCATCCTCCTAAGGAAGGTTTCGAGTTGTACCAATACCAAGGTTGGACTTCTTAAGAAGATAGGAGGAAGTGATGTAGTTTAATTTTGCCCGACCCTAAGATGACATATTTTAAATGAAGTCATGAAATCTGAAATGATGGGTTACACTCATAAAGTCACAATTAAGCTTTCATGTGGTAGTTGTGACTTGACCGAACAAGCGATGCCTTATTGTTAAAAGAGAAATTATGAGATATTTTAAGTTTTAATTAATAAGGATAAGAATATCTCTAGACAGTCTGAGGTTAATCTGACCGACCCTAAGGCGGCACACTAATCATTGGGTTATTTTATCATGATTAGTAAATGCTAAATTTATGTGTTGATTATGATTGCATTCATGCATTACGTTTACTTTTCAAATTCTAGATATTTATCAATTATATTGAATCATGTATGTTTTAAATTTCAGTTATCAATATTATGTCTACCATGGGTAACCCTATTACTGCTTGACTCGCTCTTGAGAAATTGAATGGTGATATTTCTGTACGTTAAAAATTAAATATGAACTTAATGTTGATTTGTGAGAACCATAAGTCCGTTCTTATTGAGGAATGTCTTGAGGAGCAAGCTGCTTTACTCGCTACATGCATGTGAGCATGAATAATGTTCTAAGAACCAAACATGAAAGCATGGAGACTGCATATGAGATTATGAAATTTTTACAGGCAATGTTAGGGCAGCAGTCTGATCAAAGTCTTCATGAGGCCACTAGGAGCTATATGACAACTAAGATGAGGAAGGGTACTTCTGTTTGAGAACATGTTTTGAACAGAAGTACATGGGGAGACCATTCATGAACGGACTCAAGTTAGCATCATACTAGAGTCGTTCACACTACTTTTTCTACGTTCACGACCAACTATGTTATGAACAAGTTGCAATTCAACATAACCCAATTGTTTAATGAATTGCAAACTTTTCAGTCACTCAACCTTAGAATGACCAAAGAGGGCAAGACAAATGTTGTCGAGCAAAAGCCTTTTTCCAATATTGTTAAGAACAAGAAAAGGAAGAAGAACAATGATAAGGACAAGAGTAGGAACAAAAGAGTAAAGAAAGTCAAGACATCGTCAAAAGCCAAGAAGAACAAGAAAGATAGCAAGCCCAAAGGAAAGTGTTTTCATTGTGGGGTTAGAGGTCATTAGAAGATAAACTTTAACAAATATCTCTCTGAGCTAAAAAAGAAAGGTAAATATCATTTAGTTATACTTGAAGCTTGTTTAGTGGAATATGATTTGTCATCCTAGATACTTGATTCAAGAGCCACTAACCATGTATGTTCTTCTTTGTATATGCTTGATTCGTCAAGGAAGCTACCTGATGGCGAAGTCATTTTGAGAGTTGCCAGTGGTGCGCTCATCTCATCTAAAGCATTAGGGATATTCCATTTACTTTTTGGATATAATTACTTAGTTTTGAATTATGTTTATAATATTCCTGGTTTTTGGAGAAGTTTGATTTCTCTTTCATTTTTGCAAGAATATTTATTCGAAGTTTCTTTAATTAATAAAGAGTTTATTATTTCTAAGAATGGATTCGATATCTGTCATGCTAAAATTATAAACAGACTGTATATGTTTAAACCGACTAAACATGCGTTAAATAATTCTGAATTATTTAAAGTGGCAAAACCTAAAAGTAGTAAACCACAAAGAGTTTCTCATGATGATAACACATATTTATGGAATCATAGGTTAACAAAGCATGATGTTTTGATAAAGCTAAAAGTTGAAACTCTTCCTGTTTGTGAATCCTGTCTAGAGGGTAAAATGACCAAGAAACCTTTCACAGGAAAGAGTCAAAGAGCCAAGGAATCACTTGAGTTAGTACATAGTGATGTATGTGGACCAATCAATGTACAAGCTAGAGGTGCGTATGAGTATTTTGTCACTTTCATTGATGACTACTCAAGATATGGTTATAGTTACCTAATGCATCAAAAGTCTGAAACTTTTGGAAAGTTTAAAGACTTTAAGACTGAAGCTGAAAATCAATTAGGTAAATCATTGAAAACCCTTCGATCCAATCGAGGTGGTGAATACTTGGATTTAAAATTCAAGAATTATTTGCTGGAGTGTGGAATCCTATCCCAACTCACAGTACCTGGAACACCACATCAAAATGGTGTTACAAAGAATAGAAACTAAACTTTATTGGATATGGTTATGTCGATGTTAAGCTACTCATAATTGTCAATTACATTTTGAGGATATGCACTACACACGACAACATACATTTTGAATGTAGCGCCCTCTAAGTCTGTAAGAAAGACGCCTTTGGAGTTATGGAATAGCTTCAAACCTAGTTTACGTCGTTTCCATATATCGGGGTTGTCCAGCTCACATTTTTAGACCCAAGACCAGAACGTTAGACTCAAGGTCTGAGGTATGCATATTCGTTGGCTATTCTCTAGAGACTAGAGTTGGGCACTTTTATAGTCACAATGATCAAAAGTTGTTTAAGTCGACAAATGCAACCTTTATTGAGCATGACTATATGGAAAACTACAAACCTCATACCAAAGTAGTTCTAAAAAAATTACAACTGATGAGATCATACCGGCTTCATTTTTTATTGATAAACGACAAACCAGAGAAACCACAGTTCCTACAAAGGAAACCCCGGTGCAACATTGTAATGGGAAGGTTGTGAAACAACCAGTTCGCTACGGACTAGAGGTACATGTCCTAGTGTCAGACACCAATAAAGACGATCAATTATCTTATGAAGAAGCAATGGATGACCTGAAAAGGCAAGATGCTATGAACCAGGGAATGAAATCTATGTATTCCAATTCCGTCTGGGAACTTATAGATCCACCTAAAGATGTCAGGCCCATTGGATGTAAATGAATCTTCAAGAAGAAAATATGTACAGATGGGAAAGTAGAGACTTTCAAGGCACGGTTAATAGCCAATGGCTATACACAAAGGGATGAAGTCGATTATGAAGAGACATTCTCCCATGTGGCCATGCTAAAATCCATTCACATCCTTATGTCCATAGCGGCTAGTTTTGACTGAGATATGGAAAATAGACGTCAAAACAGCCATTCTAAATGGCTCTCTTGAAGAAAGCATCTATATGATGCAGAAGGGTTCGTTCAAAAGGGGCAAGATCAGAAAGTATGCAAGTTGATTAAATCCATTTATGGATTAAAGCAAGCAACTAGATCTTGTAATCTTACCTTTGATGAGATTATAAAGTCTTATGGCTTCAAGAAAAATGTTGATGAAGCTGTGTATATAAATACACCAAAGACAAGGATAGTGGTTTTTTTAGTTCTTTATGTTGATGATATTCTACTCATTAGGAATGATGTATAAACTTTGTCAAAGGTAAAGAAGTGGTTAGCTGAGAAATTTGAAATGAAAGATTTGGAAAAAACGAGCTATGTTCTAGGCATCCAAATTGTAAGGGATAGAAAGAGCTTAATGGCACTTTCTTAGACATCTTATATTGGTAAGGTGCTAGAGAGATTCTCTATTGAGAATTCCAAGAAAGGTTAACAACTGACTAGACATGAAATTGTCCTCTCTAAGGAACAATGTCCTATGACACCTCAAGAGGAAGAGGATGATAAAAGTTTCCTATGCTTCAGTAGTTGGAAGTCTCATATATGCTATGTTGTGTACGAGACCGGACATCTGTTATGCAGTGGGAATAGTCAGTCGTTATCAATCGAATCCAAGTTTGGAACACTAGATTGCAGTAAAGCACATTCTCAAATATCTTAGGAGAACAAAAAACTATATGCTTGTTTATTCAGGAGGAGACCTGAACCCCACTGAATATACTGATTCTAATTTTTAATCAGACAGAGACAGTCGAAAGTCGACATCTAGATCAATATTCACCCTAGGCGGAGGAGCTGTAGTATGGAGAAGTATTAAACAATCTAGTATTGCAGATTCCACTACGGAAGTCGAATATATAGCGGCTTGTGAAGCTGCAAAAGAGGCGGTATGGCTCAGAAAGTTCTATTCTGATCTGAAAGTAGTTCTGGATATGGACAAGCCACTGATCCTGTACTGTGATAACAGTGTGGTGGTAGAAAATTCTAAAGAACCGATGAGTCATAAGAGGGGTAAGCACATAGAGAGTAAATATTATCTTATAAGAGAGATCATGCATCGAGGGGATGTGATTGTTATGAAGATGGAAACGGAACAGAATCTGGCTGATCCTTTTAGAACGCCACTTCCTGCGAAGTCATTTGAGGGTCACGTGCGTAACATGGGATTAAGAGAGATGCCACATTTACATTAGGGCAAGTGGGAGATTGTTGGGGGTTATGCCTTCAAAGTATGTGTATTAATATTTTGATATGAAATTTAAAGATGATTACATTTTTCTTATATTTGTTCTTTTGAATGATTGTTGAATAATTTATATAAATATATAAAAATTACATATTCATTAATGAGACTGTGATCTTGTATTAGTACGAGAGGATTAAGATCATAGATAATGAATAAAAATTTCAGCAACATATTAAAGTATGAAATTTGTAATGAATGTTTGCTAGTACGGTTCACTAAGCATTATGAATGCGTGTGATCTAGATTCAGATCATTGATGTGGATAGACATCTTAGTGAATGTACGTTATATAATAAGATTATATATAACAGGACTGATGTGAATTAATAATGTACCGTTTATCATAAAGATTTAATACACATCAATTCGATGATCATATGTAGATCATTCTAAATCCTGAGTAGTCATGAACTCCTATGCATGTCTACTGGATCTTTTGATTCACTCGTTAAGGCCTGTTTGCTAATCAGGCTAGTGACTTTTATTTTGGAGATTCAGTTATGTGGATGACTGAGGATATGATCTTATAAGATTTAAAATCTAAGGTTTTCTAACGGATCGTATATTGGTTCCCTTAAATGTTAATTTTAGAACTGATTGATTATCGAGCTCAAATTTATAATAAGATTATAAATTAACCAATCACTAGTGGATTAATGGTACTTAAGGATCAAGAGGTTATTAGAAGGGTAAAATGATAATTTTGATCAGTTCTAATTTATGAACCAATAATTGGAGAACACAACTACAAGAAATGATTATGTCGGTGGACTACATGGGAATACTCTGTAAATACATTCTATAATCTCTAGGAGTGTAATTCTATATTTATAGTGGAGTAATAGTGGAATTAATAAATAAAATTATTTAATTAAAGAGTTTAATTAATAATCTAGTTTATTTGAGCTTAGGATTATAGCTCCATATTCCCCAAGTTACCTCTATACTACACTGTCTAGGGCGTGTATATTTCAGGACATGAGAAAATGACTAACTTGCAAAAAATATTTATTTGGGCAAGTACATAATTATGTTGATTAATTAATTAAGAACTAATTAATTGAATTATTTATATATTTAAATATAATTTTCGAAAATATATGTATATATATAATTATCGAATTTTTTAATTATCGATAAGTGAGACAGAATATCTAATTTGTGAAATTAGATAACTAAATTATTAATGGATAATAATTTAAATAAATTTAATCTGTTATTTGTGAAATAACAGATAAGTTAGTTGATATGGATAATCATATATGTTAATTTTAAGTTAACTGATATCTAGATATTATCTTAGTAAAATAAATATTTAATTCGCAGTAATTGTCACGTGTCAATCATTGATAGTGTATCAAAAATTGACATGGATTATTGTGGTGCAACATGGCACTACAGTAGTGAGTGTGCAACACTGGAGTGTCACACGGCACTACAATTGTGCACAGTTGCAGTGGGTCTAACTGTAATTGATAATTTTATAATTAAATATTATTTCAGTTTATCCCTAAAAATCTGATACGCCATTATCTAGGATATATACAGATATTATTCTAATGGCCTTGGTGGTTGAAAGAAGATGAGAAAATCAGTTGATCAAATCATCAGTTCGTCAATCAAGAGTTGAATTGAGAACACGATTGGTGTCAGAAAGAATTTCTTCTGTGATTAAACGTTAATCAAATCTCTAAAAGAATAATCATCACGTTCTTTTAGGTAATTGTCTCACTAATGTCATTCTCAATAAATCTATAGATCTCATGTGTTAAGAACATCTAGAGACAGAAAAAATGTCTTATAATATTTTACATGCTCACACACGTTCTAGTGCGTTGAGGATTGACTTGGAAGATCTTGGTGTGGATCTCGAAGTCTACTGATCGTTGGAACGATTTCATGGAAACGGAGGATCGATCGATTTTTGCAAGGACACTTGATATAGACTACAAGAGGTATGATGATTCTTAACATTGTATGTTGTAGATTTAAGTTATAAATGTATCATGAATCATGACTGATTGAAAAGGAGTTTCAATAAAAAAAATTCATTTGGTATCGTGACGTTGCACAAGTTTTATTTATTAAAAGATTCGATTTTATTTAAAAGTTTAATTTTTTAAAAGGCCACGCGCCTCCACGGTTCATTTGGTATCGTGACGTTGCACGCGTCATGACGACCGACACAATGATGTGTATATTACGTGTATTGAAGATTACACATGAAGAGGTGTGAAGATATCTGAAGAATCATGAATACAAAGAAGATAAATTTTTATAGGAGCTCAAATTATTAAGATGATATATCATATGGCTCATAGGTTAGATAAAATAAGTCTAAAAATATTTCTTAAATCATGATTTTGGTCAAATTAATTTTTACCACTCTATAACATTTTAACTGCACAAAATTTATTTCAAGGCCGAATGTCTTCTACTGATCAACGGACGAGGTTTGAAAGCGTACAAACTAAAAATAGAGTTTTTTATAAAATCTTCATAAATAAACGATCGACTAGACGACTGCTACTATATCAATGCATGTCTGCTCCTTATTGATTGCCCCAACGGCTATATTTTTTTTGGCCTATAAATAGAGGGTTTTCTTGGAGCCAAAAGATACAAAAGTTGAGCACGATTCTTTTGAGAAACTTTTGAGACAGTTTTACTTTCCGTGAGTCATATAATTCTTCATCTTGGTGTAATGGGTTGTAATTGATTTTGTGAGCAAGCTGTATATTTACTCTAAGTGAGAGAGTTGTTACTTTTCGTTCTTAAGAACTATTGAGGTTGTAATTATGTGTGATTGGTGTCATAAAATTCAATCTTGTACGAGGTTTGATCTTCAACCATGAAGAAAGTCATGATTCTAGTTTTAAGGAGGTGCATTGGAGCGTGAACGTAGGCAAAGAGTATCAAATCACGTAAAAAAAATAGGGTGTTCTTTTTCTCTTTCCTTATCTCTTTACTTTTACATTACATAGTTAATTATTTGTTTTTATTGTTTGCCACTGTCGTAATTTTTTAATAGACTTGCTTGACACAAATTAACACAAACACCCAATTTACACTCTTCTTGGGTAAATACACGATTCTACGATTTGTACTAGTATCTTCAATACCACTAATACTTATCACCATTGCAAGTTAAGGCATTCGACATGAACTCGGGAACTTTGAGTGCTTTCATTTGCAATTGAACTTTGTGTCATTCTTCTTTGTAAAAGATGAACAAAACATAATTCAGAAAACATAATGCGACTAATCCAATAGGATATGATAATCCCGCAAGGTGCAAACTAAACCCTAAAACCCCGAGAATATGAAATCATAGATAAACCAAACATGCGAAAACTATTTGAAAAAAGAAAGCAACAAAAGAAGAGTTGAAGATGAAACTTACTGTGTTCGATGATTGAAAATCGACCACCGAATGCACTACTACATATTTAAAGCACAAATTTGTTTAACTAACAATGGCATAAAATAAGCTTACTATCTCGTTACCTTTTCTTCTAAACCGGTAAATGGTTTAATGGTACATATTTAAAGCACAAGTTTGACAATTGAGAGTTTTTTTTTGTTTGAAAATACTTTTTTTAAAACACTTAAATACATTGAAAAATATATTTGTAGATCACATTTATTTATTAAGTGTTTTCATTTGATATATATTTTTGCATTTAAAAACATTTCCACAAAAAAAAAAATACTACTCCAAATGTTTCATAAAATACTTTCAAATATAAACAAATATGTTTTAAAATACGTTTCATAGAAAAATAAATATGAGATCATTTTTAAGTAATATATTAGCATTTTAACAAATAAAAGTGTTTCTTCGAGCAAGCATTCTCATCAAACACACTAGCACATTTAATTGCAACATCGTGAATTTTTAATAATTTCTGGGAAATATAAATTTACTGCTTGTCCCCATTTTTCTCAACTTTAGTTTCAAGTTGAATTCTGAAACCGTTGGTTTAAGTTGTGGTTTATTTTCTAAGTGGAGGGTTTTTTTCTAACTTTAAGTGGTGGTTTTGGCAAGGCCACTACGGCTTCGGTCAATAAGCTTCTTCTTCTTGAGAGAGAGATCATATTACGAGCATTAGAGGAAAGATCCGAAAGGCGATGGGGATTGCGAGTAAAGCGGGGGATTTCGCATTCAAGACCTTCACGGCGGGTCTCGGCCTGGCTACCATTTACCTCACTGCCACCTTCTCTGTCAATGTTTACCGAGGCCTCTCTTGGCATAACTCTCAATCTGTACCCTCTCTCTCTCTCTCTCTCTCTCTCTCTCTCTCTCTCTCGCTGTTATTAGTTAGAAACCCTAGCATACTAATCATTTCTGATATCCGTTTATCTTAGGTAAACTCTTGTTTGGATTATACTAGTTTCTTGTCACGGATAAATGGTACCCTTTGACATTGGATTACCCAATATTTGAGAGAAGTGACGAGCTCGGTTTATGAATGATCTAACGTGGTGGTTTGAAATCGATGATAGATATTTACATTCTAAACGCCTTTTGGACAATACGAAAGCGACAGCGTTGTGAGTGAGTGGAAAAGATTCAGGAAAAGTTCATGATTTATGAACAATCTTTTCTTTATCAAAGCTACATTAAACTTCCGGGGAGTATAGTTTCCATTCCTGGAACCCATTCCCTTGAGAAATTGGTAGAGGGACTTAAACCACTGGGTCAACTTTTACATGTCATATATTGTCATATATGTGCCTGCATTTAAAGTAAAAAGAAATCAGCATCTGGAAATTACATATTTTGGAGTCATATCAATCACATATGTGATACAATAGATTCATGCAGGCGCTCGAATTGCATTTTCTTGTAATTATGGTAATGGTAGATTCTATACTTCCTCTTCTCTTCTGATTCTTGATCTTGTGAAGTTTTTATTGCCTGTTTCTATTGAAATAATTAGAACATGCACTGAAAGATTTATACTGATATGGAATTACAGGCTCATAGCTAGTTTTCTCCTTGCTGAGCTTATTTTATATATATATATCTGCTTAGATGTAGTAGTTGTTCCATACATTAGTTAAATCTTTACTAGTCTATCAAAGAATTCAATGTTAGACATTATGGGTTTCTAGCACTCTATTATATTGTCTAAACACTAGCTTAGAATCTCACAAATGACCAATACCGTCCTTAATAAGTTGAGCATCCACAAAGGAGAAACTTTCTTTGTTCTATGTCAGGGTTGTAAGCGTCTATATAGCAGCATAAAGCCTGTTTAGGGGTGTTTGTGGTTCTAGGGAGTAAATGGTTGCATATATAGTAGGAGGTCAGAGAAGACCCCGTTAAATGTGGTAGAGACAGGCTGACATGAGGTACAGATCCTCATTAATGCACTCAGAATCAGGCCGCTCTTCCGTGGCATGATACCGCGTGTCCACCATAGAGTAAATCCGTGGATCTAAGAGTAGGTTTGCTAATGTTGGCAGGAGAGAGAGAGAGGGAGAGCACTCGTTTTTGTGGGAAGGTTACACAAGGGGGAGAGACCCCGTCATGATGTAACAAGCCCCCATTCTAATCCTACGAAGTCATATTCCTCTAAATGATTCTTAGGGCAATTAGAGTTATCATGTCTCACTTAGGTTCTGTCACGTGACCCGAGTTATGGTGGTCAAGGTTGATGTCACGGCACATCGTCGTGACTACATGAAAGCGTATGTTATAGCGGCATACAAGTATTGTGGCCTTATGAAGGCCCATGTCATGATGGCACTTATATGATCGTAATGTCGTAATATGTGTACACCGTGGTCAAGTGAAGTCGCATACCATGGTGGTGCACGCGCCCCATGACCCCACGAAAGGCCCATGTCAGGTGGGTGCACCTACTGTGTCACACATTTAGTATTTATAATAGTGATTGACACAGTTTAAGGAATTTTAATTACAATTGTCATACTCTTCTCATCTTGTGCGATCATTCATCATAACTTGGAACTTATTTAACTATACTTCAAAAAATTATCATCATTTCATGTAATGCAGCCACCAAGATTAGGACGGTGCAAGGATAGTAATACTGTACTCCTTCTGCATTTACTTATAAATGTATCTCAAATTTCTGCTAAATATTGTCATAGAGAACTAACCATTATTTAGCGTTTTACTGCAGAAAATCGGAAGGCAAGACTCTGATGATGGAACGACATGATTCTCCGGCCATATTGAATCTGTATGTCATATTTACTTGGCCCTTGAAATTATGATGTAAACTTCCATCTCGCGTTTGATGTTTCATTTAATAGAGTGTCATTACTTAGCTGAGTGGCACCTAGGCCTCAATTTCTGGAGTTCATTTCGCAAATGTTATGCAATTTTCACTTGGAATTCGAAATTCTAAATATAGTATTAGTATCCGATGGATGTTAAATTGTATTATTCATCTATGCTGTCAAGCTATTTTAAAAGTCTGAGAATAATTGAAATTTCTTTTGAATAAGAATATAAGTTGGTACCTTCTGGTTCATTATTAAGTCAGTACCTCTTTTCTGTTTTTATTTCCTTTTTAGAGTAGAGATGTGGTTGCCATTGAGCTGTCTTTGACCACCAAGTGGAGAAATATTCTTATGGTAAAATTACATCGATGATGAGAATAGGAAATCATTTTTGTTTTGAATTCCTAAGTAATGTTTGCACAATATAATACTATGGACAAAATGAAACTGGACTACCATGAGAGGTTAAATCAGGATGGTCCAGTTACGTTTTACCTTAGTATCTCTGCAGTTCATTTTTAGGAGAGTAAGTGAAATTCTTATCCCAATTTCAGGGTGTTAAAATGGGTGAACTTTTGGGGAATGAGTTGTGGAAAAGTTTTGCCATAGCTCCACTCAATCGCAAATCTGTATCCATCTTAATAACTGCAGAGATACTAATGAATTACCCTGGACTGTTAATATGATCTTGTAACAATTCAATCAATTCATACCGCCATGATGTAACAAATGTCGTTCAAAGTTCAGAGATACTAATGAATTGCCTTACAGAGAAAAGAGTAGGATCATAGAATTGTTTTTCTTTTCTTTTTTCAAAGTTCAATCCATGAATTTCTCTCAAAGAAAAGCCCTCCCATTCACGCTCACAAATAGCAGGTGGATTTCAATCCCTTCCACTCCTCCCCTTAATATTAGGAGCTTTAACTTGACACCTTTTTCGTTCATTATTTGCTTTAGGTGACACTCCTCGATAAACTGTTTCCAGCTTCAATTGTCAAAGGATTAGACAGCTATTATAAAACTTGTCTCGCCTACCCTGAGGACAGCTGCTCTCTATTTTATTCCATAAACTACCAAGAATCATGATTAGTGGGAATGAAATAAAGGAGAGAAGAACTAATGAAAACTAGAGAAAATTATCTAACCATCGTAGTTTATATTTGTTCTCAATTTGGTCATCGTAGTTTAAAAATTCTCAATTTGATCATCCTAGTTTACTTAACATTTCAATATGATCATTTTGTCACCTTCTATTACCGAACACGCTGGCATGGTGCGTTAAGTGAAGATGTGGTAGTTAAATGATGACGTGACATGAGTGAGACTCATTATTTTTCCAAAGCACCTATTGTTTTTAACTTTTTTTCATTCCAACTCACTTTTTTTTTATGTTTTTTACTTTCTCTTTCTCCCTCATCTCTCTCCAACTCCATTGAAAGTTTCACGAAGCTTTGTTGCTTCACAAACTCTCGGCGTTTGGTAAAGAATCGTAGATCATTTGAAGGTTTCACGAACTCATCTCTCTCGGGCATTCTCCTCGAAGTATGCAGATCGACCTTTTTGGTATTCTGTTCTTGGTAAAATTTGTCATTTTTGTTGTTCATTTCTCCTCGAAGCAAGTTTGACATCAAATTTTTGAAAAATGTCTTTAAATTCTTTTTACTCTGACACCTCAAGGTTGATTCGTGTTTAAATTCTTTTGTTCAATGGAGGGTGACAGAAGAATCATAATGAAACGTTAAGTAAACGACGATGATCAAATGAATATTTATTAAACTATGATGATCAAATTAAAAACAGGTGTAAACTACGATGATCAAATTGATAATATTTCCAAAAACTATTAATATGTTTACTTCATTGTCATTTCAATTAATTGAAGTGAATCGTAATATAATTCATTTTATGTTGCAAGATGTTTTAATTACCATTTAATCCTAAATCACAAATGTATTCCAACTCTTGATTTGTAATAAACAAATCAATCATACATTCGTAAATTAATTTACGTTTAAATGGTAATTAAAACATCTTGGAACATAATATTACTAATTTGACACGCGTTCAATATGCTTGGTTTTTTTAACAATGTGCTTTCATTAAGCAAAACCCACCAGTACAAAATCGTTGCCAAAATATTACGACAGCTGACTGGGTTGAAACAATAATAGTGAGTACAAATAAAAAGGTACTAAGGTCTATGACTATGAAGAGTTGTACTGTAGCGACGGCCACAATGTGGTAAGGGAGATTTCAATCGTAAGGAAAGTGAACTTTGTAAGAACAATTTATACTAGCTCTTGTAGCAGCCACAAAGTCATTGATTTACTTCTCCATAACCGCAGAGCTGGCGTCGTATCTGGTTCGAGCATCTGAAAATGCAATTAAAAAAACATTGAACTAAAAATCAAGGGAAAAACAACACCCTAGACTTCTTGGCCGACTCTCCATCAACTTTGTACACAGTCCTTTCCTCATTTATTCTTCGGTGCTTGACTAAGAGAATCGATTCGAATGGAATTTGAATAGAATTGAACTGAATAGAATTAATTTGGTTGGTTCTATAATTATAATGGTTTAGTTCGATTTGATGAATATAAATAATTAGATGTTCATATCATAATAATTACTTTTCATATCATAATATATATTATAAAATATATATTATTCAACGTTTTGCTAACGTACTCATATCATAATTTTTTGAAAAATCATATCATAATTTTTTGGAAAATCATGGATTGACGTGTTCATATGGTGTCGCGTCCGTGTCTCTACTGTTTTGATAAAAATTGCGAAGAGAGGAGAGTAAGAGAAGAGATGGGGCTGCCAAAGGAGAAAGGAAAAAAATTGAAATATGTGATCCTTAGGTAATTTTGTAATTTTATCAACAATAGAAGAATAATTCGGAACACAAAAGCAGAGGGACCAATTAATCCGGAGATGGAGATGGACTATCTCATCGGGAAAGGGAAACTATCTCCCTTCGATTTTATATCAAATTAATGGAACTTTGAGGTAAACATATGAATGAAAATGGAGGAAAGTGAGTGGTAAACACGCCATAAAAGACAGCATAAGAATTAGCCGTCTCAGTATAGCCCGACATAACCACTTGTTAAAAAAGAAAAAAAAAAGAAAAGAAAAACTCAGAAAATTAACACACAGATTGGTCATTACATCAACGATATGTTATCCCCATTTCCATCACAGATTGGTCATTACATCAACGATATGTTATCCCCATTTCCATATCAAGTAATAAACAACCAGCAAAGCAAAAGATACAAACTGACTCGCCAATTGTGAAAGAAATTTGAAGTCCTCTATACAAAATTTACTCTCTGTAGGATATGAATATCTAAATGTAAAATCTTTTTACTTGAGTCTTGATTTCGCCAATAAATGGGAGAGGAAGATAAACGTGCTCCTTCTGACTTCTCTCCAAAAGTGTGTGAGAGACTTCACAAGAATACTAGAAAGAATGGCTTGCTTCCAGAGCATGAATTGCAGTACCTTCTGATAAAACAATGTTCTTCATCATTTACAGTTGTCAAGAAGTTCACTTTCCGTTCAAAACAATGTAGCTGATCATTTAACTGCGATAGAAAAAACAAGAATAGAAACCAGGATGTCAGTTGAGGAGAAATGAGGGCACTTTTCAGACTTTGAAGTCGATACAGGAAATGAAATTAGAGAATGGAAGGGAAAAGAGAAATAAATTTTGAAGACAAACAAATGAATTTAAGTTCGAAAATTACCCAACAAAGCCTGCCGCCTAGTTATGTGGCACAGTTGAAATACCCCTTGATCCACCTTGAATCTCTGCCAATGGATTCACAATGAACCCCCCACTTCCCTGAAGCCGAAACCTATGGTTTAACATGACGGAATTGCTTATCCTATCAGCTCCGTAGCGCATAGCAGCCACTGAAGGGGTAGCAGTGGAAGTAGAAAACCTTGGTGTTGAATACCTCCTTCCAGTTCTCCTCCAGAATTTGGAGCTCAAAAAATCTGCTCCAGGTAGTAGGCAACATGTGGGGCCAGGGGAGCTGGTCTTCGTCATTCTTCCACTTGATATAGCCAGATCATATGAGATCTCATCCAATGCCATTTCTAGACCATGCACACGCGTTTCCAGAGATTGTATACCATTTTGTGAGCTCCCCATGAATCTCTGGAAATAGGAAATACAAGACAGCGGTGAACAGTGTGAAAATGTGTACAATGCTGTCTCTCGAATTGGCACCATATTAGACATTTAACAACCCTTCGTAGGTCATTTCAAAGTTAAAACCAAAATGAATGTAGTTTCCAAGAAAAAGGGATTAGAAACTGCATGATAAGACAATAAAATTTGATACTTTTTAAGAGATGTAATTCTTAGGAGTTTGGAGATAAAACCTGCAGGAGGTCTAGGAGACTGGTTTGCTGCTTTTCAATCTGAACAAGCTGGTTGCGAATCAAAGATAAATCGTCAGAGTCTTTGTGGTTCAAATGCAGATTTTCAGTAACATTACTGAGAACAGTCGATTCAGGACTCTCATCGTGACATGGAGCCACACGAGATCCAGACATGAACCCGCCAAATTTCCTCTCATCAGAGTTCTTATTGAAGAGTGCTCGTTTTATATCTGGCTTTGAATTCCTTGTCCTCTCATTAGTCCTCCTATCCGGGATGTTTTCATCTCTCTCCTTAAGTTCACCCTCAACGGTTATCGTCGAAGAGGGACAATTTGAAACAGAAATTTCTACTTTCCTGTCGAGAGGCTTCTTCCGATCCATCTTTCTTAAAATTGACGGACCTGTTCTCTTGTCAGAACTACCCAATGGGCTTCTCTTTCTTGCAGTAGTAGTAAGAGAGTTATCTGGTGGGGTAGACCTAGTAGATTGGAACGGCTTCTTCCTCACTTGATGAGCATCAAGAGGAGGTATTGAAGTATTGTTGGACCCAGTTGGGTAACGTCCATCACTTGCATCCTCTGTATTCATATCCCCAAATCCATGATGTCAAGAGTTGTGCAAAATAGAGAAAATGGTCGAATATGTTCAAGTTTGGGAGGAAAAAGAACACATTCTGGGTTTGAAATTAACTCAAGTCTTCTAAATAAGATCTTATAATCTTATGAAAATTTCATGACGTACGCAGCTAACTCAAAAGCTAGAGAATAGATATCAATGCTTCTAAGCTAAAGATCCAATTCAACATCAGATCCAATTTACCATTATGGTATCATCAATTGCGAGCAATAAACGGTCCAAATCCAATACCTTTCGAGGAAGATTGCATGTAAGGTAGAGGCGAAGCCTCGTCAGGAACATCTGGAATCTGCTTCCACGCCTCCAGCATCTGATTCATAGCCTCCCTTACAACCTTAACCTGAATCACCAAATCTCGAATAGTTAGAAGTAGATGCACTTAAATGAAACGCTGGACCATCCAAAGCAATTCAAACCAAAACCTTATCAAATCGTCTGTTCTCAAACGTTTTCAAGCAATTTGCCTTGAACTCTGCCAGCAGGCCCCTTTCAACCACTGCTAGCTTTGCTAGTGCCTCGGTTGCTGATTTTCTCGCCGCCCAATCCTCACTGCTAAGGAATCCCACCAAGCAAGGAACCAAAGTTCTCAAGGCTCCGTGACCCGACGCCCCGCCTGACCCGATCACACTGCCTATCAAGGTTAAGAGCGCCGGCTTCGCTTTGAAACTCTCACATTTCAAAAGCTTCTCGAACCTCGGCAAAAGCTTGCCCAACTTCACTGGTTCCGGATCCGGGGCGGCATCGATAGCCGAAGCCAAGCACAGAGCTGCAGCGATCTGTGAATTTGCATCCTGCTCCGTGAATAACGCGTCGGCTAAGGGCTTCAGAAACGCGGAGAAGGGAGGCTTCGTGACGTGGGAAGCCAATGCAGCGACGGAGTTAACACAAGCGGATCGGACAGACGAATCCGGGTCACGAAGTCGGCGCGTAATGTTGGAGAGGATTTTGGAGAGATGCGGCGAAAGAGTGTTTCCGTGAATCTCCGACAGAATGGCCAAGAGGTAGACGCAATGTTTGCGCACCGGGGACTTGTCGGAGGCATCGGTGGAGTTTATACAAGACAGGAAGGACTGGAATGAGTTAGAGCTAAGATTTCTGGCTATGGATTCAAGCTCAGAAGCTGCGAGCGAATAGGTGTCTCGATCAGAGAGCTTGGTGAGGCACGTAAAGACCCTCTGCTTGAAGTTCTGCGGAGTGGAAGAGAGTGCCATGGCGACTCAGGCTTTTTGGAAGTAGGGCATAGTTATGGGTCGGGTGGCGCTGCTGCTGGTGGTTGTCGGATATCCGGCAACATCGCCGGAGCTAGGGCGGTAAGGGCCGGGCTTTCTTGGAGGTGCTACGCTGAGCTGTTCAGTGAGAGCAGTTGGTTGCTTTTCGGCTTTTTAAACTGTAAAGTGGGAGAGAGGAGGTAGTGTGGTGGTCACGAGAAATGGAAAGCTCAAACGACATCGTGTTGTAGTCGGATACCATATAGTTTCGTCTATTATAATTCTTGTAAAAGATTTCTCCAAATTTAGATGTATTTTATTGCAGTTAATGTTGTTTAATTAGCATTAACGTTATGACCAAAGAGTCTGTCAGCGGGAGTGGATATCATACAATACAGAACTACATGGTCTACACCTCATGCAATCAACCATCACCTTCAATTATTACGCTCACTGCTCACATAATCATTTTTAATGGTTGAGATCTTATCACATATTTATAAGGTAGAACTACCAAAAATGATGTCTGGTTTGTAAAAATCACCTTGAGAAATTAAAAATAGTCGGACTAAATATTTTAGTTAGGTATATAACACAATATAACTGATTTCCTTTCAATCCTACGGCAATTCATACTTAATTAGAAAAATTATAAACATTTAGGCAATAAGTCTAGTTTTTTTTTGTTAATTCACTAACAATATAGAAAAAATACAAACATGTTCATTTCTTTCTTTTTTATAGAGTAGGAGCAAATGTATTGATTTTTAATATTTACGACATTAAATTTATATTATACATTGAATTCAATTAAGTATCAATCAAACTCTCTTGTTAAACAACATGAGTCCATCACCAAACAACATGCTTTGCATATTATATATAAAACTAGTTGACTTGTTAAAGTATTTTAAAATTATACAATAAGTTTTCCAATTATCAGTAATGTTAAAATAAATGCATTAGTTTCTAAAATTTTGTAAATCTAAAACAATAATAAAATAATAATGATAATTTTCTCGTATTTACTATTAAACCATTACAGATTAAAGAAAACCTGAATAGATCATGAGTCACCTAGAGTTAATATATTTACAATAAAACTATTATTGATAGAAGAATACTTGAATAAGTCGTGCATCATTTAGAGATGATAAATTATCAATAAAAATTTTTAAATGAAAAAACACAATCCAAATAAATTTATATCATAAGAAGAGATGAAAAGAAACTAAAAAATAAATTATTTCATAAGAGAATAACTCTGACAAATTATTACTATGGATAATGGACATTGAAAATTATTGATTCATTATAAAATTAAAAAAAAAACTAAACAAGAAATAAAATCTTGTAGATAGACAAACTCATTTTTATTGATTGAAATAATGTTCATGATATAAATATATTTAAAAATCATATTTAAGATCTTTCACGTTCCTATTAACATGATAATATAAAATACTAAATTTTATAAAGTAATTGTAAAAGAATAATTAGTGAATAGAATTTGAGTTAAATAACCAAAAAAACTTAGCCTATACTATATTTAGTGAGGCTTAAAGAGTAAACGAGGAATCAAAAGTTTCTCCTCCTTAAACCCCTTTTAAGAATAACTCCAATGAGGTACTTAATTTTAATCTTTTTCATTTTCTTTAAGTTTTTCTCACAATTTTTTTAACCCTGAATTAAAATCTTTAAATTTCATGCATGTCTTACTTGCCCGATACAATCCTTTCCTAATCAGCTAATCCCTAACTTTAACTTTCAATCTACATTTGCCTCAGTAAAAATGGCATTTTCTACACTGAAATCCACAAAAAAATGACCATCCAATCGGATGAGGATTAACGGATCAACGATTTCTTACTTTATTAGATTGAACAAGATATTTTTAATGCTATTAAGAATGAACTAATTATATAATATTTTTCAAAATATGAAAAGTCGTCAATAACAATTATAATTTTTATAATTTCGAGACAATTGTAATTTTAAATTTTAATGAAAACTTTTCGATGAAGCTTTGATCTCTAAATCCATCAATCTCTATATATATGCATGTATAATATAATACACACACAAACAAAAGAATAGTTTAAAATACAGTGTAAAAGAAAATGTCACCACTGAAAGAAAGTTCTGGCTTTGTCTTTGACACTTAACGCCCGTATTTTTTTGTCATTGTAAAGGATTTTTTCAGTGAAGGGAAATCTATTACGAATGAACAATAAAGATAACTTAATGAGAGAGAGCATGAGAGAATAAGAACTTGGAAAGCTTTTGATTTCTTGTATTTGATTAATTTTTTGAGGTTGTACACGCCTTTTTTTATACATCAAGGTTATGACTAAAAAATAATAAATCTTCCTATTCCGTAGCAAGTTTTGGGGAACTGATAGACGTCTTTGGAGAATATTCTCTTCGAAGATCTCATCCATAACCGTCTAGTTGATCTTATGGTCCACATTCCATGTGTTCCTTAATTGATCTTTCCATCTGGATATCACCACCTGTAAGGTTAGATTTTGACTGTTCATTAACCCCTATGACACTCAACCGGTAAAATTAAGCCCCTTTTAAGAGTGACTTCAATAAGATTTTTAATTTTAATCTTTCTAATATTCTTTTAGTTTTTCTCCCAATTTTTTTCCCCTGAATTAAAATCCTTAAATTTCATGCATGTCTTACTTACCCGATGCAATCCTCAATTTTCACAATTCTACTTTTCCCTAATTAGCTAATCCCTAACTTTCAGTTTCAATTTACATCTGCCTCAGTAAAAATGGCATTTTCTGCACTGAAACTCACAAAAAATCGACTGCACAATCGGATGAGGATTAATGGATGAATAATTGCTTACTTTCTTACATTCAACAAGATATTTTTAATGCTATTGAGAATAAAGTAATAATATAATATTTTTCAAAATATGAAAAGTCATCGATAACAATTATAATTTTTATAATTTCGAGACAATTGTAATTTTAAATTTTAATGAAAACTTGTCGATGAAGGTTTGATATCTAAATCCATCCATCTTTCTCTATATATATGCATGTATAATATAACACACACACACAAAAGAATAGTTTAAAATACAGTGTAAAGAGAATGACACAACTGAAAGAAAGTTCAGGCTTTGTATTTGACACTTAATGCCCGTATTTTTTGTTATTGTAAAGGATTTTTTCAGTGAAGGAAAATCTATTACGAATGAACAGTGAAGATAATTTAATGAGAGAATAAGAACTTTAAAAGCTTTTGATTTCTTGTATTTAATTGATTTTTTGAGGTTGTACACGCCCCTATTTATACATGAAGGTTACAATTAAATAATAATAAATCTTCGTATCCCGTAGTAAATTTTGAGGAACGGATAGACGTCTTTGGGAAATATTCTCTTCGAATATCCCTTCCATAACCGTCCAGTTGATCATATAGTCCACATTCCATATGTTCCTTAATTGATCTTTCGATCTGGATCTCACCACGTGTAAAGTTGAATCTTGACTGTTCATTGGCCCCTATTACACTCAACCGGTAAAAGGGAAATCAAAAGTTTCTCCCACTTAAGCCCTTTTTAAGTGTGACTTCAATAAAATTTTTAATTTTATTCTTTCTAATTTTCTCCCAAATTTTTTACCCTGAATTAAAATCCTTAAATTTCATGCATGCCTTGCTTATCCGAAGCAATCCTCAATTTTCACAATTCTACTTTTTCCTAATCAGCTAATCCTTAACTTTCACTTTCAATTTACATCTGCCTAAATAAAAATGGCATTTTCTGCACTGAAATTCACAAAAAATTGACTGCCCAATCGGATGAGGATTAATGGATGAATGATATTTTTAATGCTATTGAGGATGAAGTAATTATATAATATATTTCAAAATATGAAAAGTCGTCGATAACAATTATAATTTTATAATTTCGAGACAATTATAATTTTAAATTTTAATGAAAACTTGTCGATGAAGGTTTGATATCTAAATCCATCAATCTCTCTATATATGCATGTATAATATAACACACACAAACAAAAGAATAGTTTAAAATACAATAGAAAATAAAATGACACAACTGAAAGAAAGTTCTGGCTTTGTCTTTGACACTTAACGCCCGTATTTTGTTTTGGAAGGGTACTCTCGAGTTTTCTCTCAACTCTCAATGAAAACACCAAAATATAAAAGATTTTTCTGGTGAAAGAAAAATCTATTACGAATGAACAATAAAGACAATTTAATGAGAGAGAGAGAATGAGAGAACAAGAACTCGAAAAACTTTTGTTTTCTTGTATTCAATTAATTTTTTGAGGGTGACACGCCCTTATTTATATGTGAAGGTTACAATTAAATAATAATAAATCATCCTATTTTGTAGTAAGTTTTGGGGTACTGATAGACATCTTTGGGGAATATTCTCTTCAAAGATCTCTTCCATAACCGTTTAGTTGATCCTACGGTCTACATTCCATCTATTTCTTAATTGATCATTCGGTCTGGATCTCGTCACATGTAAGGTTAAATTTTGACTGTTTAGCCATCTAAACTATTTATTTATAAACCTAAATGATTCATTTAACCATTTGAATTAGAATCGTTTCTTGTTCTAGATGATCAAGAGAGACGCTAATTGCACTTATAGACTAATCAATAAAAATATAAAATCAAAAGATTTTCTCATCTATACAGACTTTAACCATTAAAACCATTTAAATAAAGAAAATGAGTCTTTTTCGTTGATCGCAAGTTTTAGTCTTATTGTTTGGTTGGCTTGTAAATTGTGATCCTCCACTCTAGATCGTCTAAAACAGTGGGGGATTGCTTCAAGTTTGGATTGTGTGTTGTGCATATGCTTGGGAATCCATTAATGATCATCTCCTTCTGGGAATGTCCGTTCATTAAGCAAATTTGGGATGAAACGGATATTTTGTCAAAATCCAGATGAATGTCTCCACATGTTTTACCATTCTTCATTTAATATAATAATTTTTTTTTCACCTACCTAATAACAAAAGAAAAAAGAAAAAAAAGCCCAAAATCTGATAACTAGGTGCATATTGTGATGAGCATAGCGAATGAAATGGTTGTAATGGAACTCTCATTCATTTTCAACCTTATACCAAATGTGGTTTTCATCTCTTACCTACCAGCCTCCCAGAAATAAGGAAAAAATTTTGACATGCTATTTTTTTAGGAGAGGAAAAGATGTATAAAAGTAAAAAAAAAAAAAAACTTTTTTTCTTCAAGGAAGATTTGGACAGTCAAAAAATAGATCTGAGGATTCATCTACTAAACTGAGCCTCCCTAGTTTGTAACGTACACTAACAGCGACGAAAGAGTTGTTGTTTCATGTTAAAAGAATCCCTTAATATAGTTGGATGTAAAAGATTTCCAAAGGAAAAGCTGATGCCCTAAACAAGGATAAATCTATTATATGGGTTATTAGTTGGAGCCTCATAATTTAATTTGATGCAAAACCACCTACTTTGGCACTATGGCCCTCTAAGCTTTTTGTTAGCAAGTCATCCTTGTCGGTTGGGACAACCAACAGATCTTTTCCTTGGTTGTTAAACTTAATTATATTACAAGTCGGGAGAGTACGTGTATGGTAACTTTGAGTACATGCTTAAAATAATAGATGTAAAGTGTAAGAGTAATCACTGAATCAGCAATACTTGTCATTGAAATGAAAAGTAAAAGTGTAGATCTTTCTCTCATTTTCTAACTGATTCAAATATCTCGAGTTAGAAGATTTTTCATTGAAAAGCTTGAAATACATGTGGTGGATATTCTCATTATCATCTTTTTTTCTTCTTCTTTTCAAAGTCCAAAATTTGTGAGATTTGAAAGTAGTTAAGATGATTGAAACACATTACCATATGAATATATGTGGGGATTTGGATATCATCATCTAATAACTTTTGAGTTATTCTGATTTTATTTCTTCTCAATTTAAAGCATACTTTAGAAAAATAAATTCTAGCACAAAATACCGAATCTCATGCATGAAAAATGACAAAAAAAAACAGGTTTTAAAGTGTGAATTAAGAAAATGAAAGAAGAAAAAAAAGTTACAAAATAGACGGAGTGATAGGTAAATGAAAGAATCGTAACTAATTTAGTTACGTCCATAAACTAGTTATGTCTATGTTATTTTCGTCATTTTTTGTAGTTCTCCCTTGAGCATATCAAGGTGTTTAAATTATATTTAGTATTTCTAGATTTCTTATGGTAATCATGTTTTAGTAATTCTGTAATTCAATTCATGCAAATTCAATACACATATTGGACTTAATTTTGTCCATAAACAATTAGGATGAAGTAGTTGGAAAAAATAATGGATTGTGAAAACTAAAAAAAGGAGAAAGTATCAATAGAATTGGAATAGAATGGAGGTAAATAGATTGAAAAAGAAAACGAATAATAAACTTTATTGATGTCTTTATTCAACTATTAAGAATCAGAATATGAATTTTTTTAATATTATTGAGATGTATACTAACACACAAGAATCAAATTGATCGTACTCACACATTTAAAATAATTTTAGTTTTAATATATCATTATAATGCCCATCTAAAATTAATTGTTTGATTAAGAAATTAAAATAATTAATACAAGTTTAGAAATAAATAATTTATTTAATATGTTAGTGACAATTAAAGTAAACCAATTTTTAATTCAAAAAAATTAATTAAATTGAATTATTTAATATAAGAATTACAACTAATTGTTTGGTTAGGAGTGATGATTTTAATCTTTAGAGAGTTATGAATTAGTATTATAGCTTGATCATTTTGATCTTCATGAATCAAACTTTATGAGTCAACATATTTTGTGGGTAGGATGGGTAGGTTATTGGATAATGAGTACGCATAAATTCTTAATAGCAGAGTCTCTAACCACTTTTAAGTAAGTGGCATAGTTCATCTTAAGTAATCTGTTTGGGTAATCACAGTAAATTATGCACTGGAGTATTTAAAAATTTCATAATTATACTTGAGTAAATAATTATGAAAATTATCATATTTTGATTAGAAAAATAATATGTGTAACATAAGGATATGAGATATGTATAAACATTAGGTCAATAATATTTCACCTAATTATAAATGACACTATATTATGGAGGGAAATTGCATAATGAATAATATGGCGAAGATAATTAGATCGAGTAATATAAAATATAATTAGAGTTTAACTACAATTTTATAATAAAATGAATTATAATGAATAATTAATAAATTTTACTGTAGGTTTAATAGGTTTGCTTTATTAATTATTTAGTCAAGTGTATTTTTGTTATTACAATCCCCTAACTAGTCCATGAATTTTGAGTTATGACTCGACCAATAGCTAATGGTATGACATGGATACTCTATAATCGAACCATTTGATAATACTAAGTACTTAAATACTAAGCCCCAGAGCATGTGCCCCTGGGCATGAGCGGCCTCCGCCCCTGAATCTTCGTATTTCATTTTGTTAGGTTTTTCTACTAATGGGCTTATGAGTTTACAGATTTTGGTTAAAAATAATGGAGAAGAAGACAAAAGTAGAGAAGTTGAAGATAAATAGTAGTGTAGATGTAATGGTGGTTTTCTCTGAAATTGTTTATATAATGTTAATTGTGTGCTCTGAGTTTTTGTTGTTGCGAAAGGAGCTAGTCTTCTTACAAGATCATCAAAAGAGGGAACGACTCTTTGTTTGATCAATTACCTCTTTTCCTATAAACTTTTTAGATTTTATCTAGAAGAAGTTTAAATATACTGTACCAAAAAAACTATATGTTTAAATATTATAGCTTCGTTTGGAAAGACAATTTAATTCCATAAATTTTGTGTTTTCAAGAATGGATGAGTTACACTTTTAGAATCTAATTTATATGAAGAAAATAATTAACAATTATGAAGACAATGTATTTTAAAATGTCTCAGTTTTTATTTGTAAAGGTATATCGATTTTTAAATCTTTCTACTTGATTCAAAATGATACTGATTAAGCATTTGACTAGTTATTTTATAAATTTGATCGTCTTCACTCTAAAATGAATAATTTATGTATTTTTTATATCAATAAATCTATAAAAAGAATACTACTGTAATTATTTTCTTTTGTGATAGAAAAATGAGAGTTTGCATGTATCGAACACTGTATTTCCTGAGTAAAGCTTTTATAACTATCTGGATTAATAGCCGATCATGTTTTGTTAAGGTTACCATCTTAACAAATAAGTTTAAAAGTTACTCTTTTATATATTGGAACCGACACCTAAAATATGATATTTTAATAGGTCACACGTCTTTTTCTATTTATAAATATCATTTTTAAGTTCTTCTAATTATAAACCATCGAAATCTGTTTTAATTTTTGAATAATGAAAATTTCGGTGGGTTTAGCTGACATCCAAGTTGGCAATATATATAATTAGATGTTACTACTATTGTCGACTTCAAACAAAGTACAAAGTAACTTCAACTAGAATGTTATTCAATTCAATAAGGAGCTGTATGATTGTATTTTAGTTGTTATTTTTCTAGTTGATGATCTTTGTAACGTGTCGGCTAGGGTGATAGCTAATAGGGCTTTGCCTATTTGTTACAGTCGTGTTTTTGGAAGAGGCTATGTCTGTGGGGTTTGTAACTGATTAAGCATCAATAAAGATTCATTGCATTGTAAAAAAAAATCAATATCATATTAATATGACTTATTATTTATTATATTTTTTTAAAATATGTGTTACATATAAGTTATAAGTAATGATTTAATTTTTCTAACTTATATTATTTATAACGAATTTAATAATATTATTTATATGTTCGGAATTTTTTCGAAATGAAATATTAAAATACCGAAATATCTGAAATATTTCATTTTTTAAAAAAACAGAAATAAAATTGATATTATGTGTCCAATTGTCTTTATTTTCAATATTTCCTTTTCATTGTATATTTAGAGTTTTTCAACCTTCGAAGTAAATAGCCAAACAGATATATTCTGAAAAATTAACCACATGTAGCTATCGACTGCATATATGAAATTTCAAACTCCAAAATAATTAAGGGGTAATTTGGTCCGTGAAATCTAGAATAACCAACATAATTTAATTATTGACAAAATATGATTGCCATATTTTATTGTGCATGGTAATCTATAACATGGCGAGTGACATTTTATTGTAAATTTTTGTAAATAACAAGAAGTTCCTTACATGAACTTCCAATAATATTATGTAAACAAATATTTTGACATGTATTTTTATCATTAATTTAATTCTATTTGATTAATAAAATAAAGTGATAAAGCTAGAATAAAATTTAAGAAAGTTAATTTTATCTAATGAGAGAGAGCGTGAAATAAAGAAGTAACATATGTTTTATTTATATGATGATATAAAAGTAATTTTATTTGATATTAGAAACGTAATTACATTGTAAATTAGAATTGCTCTCATTTTCTGCTGTAATTAAACTGCCTCAAAAGATTGTAATTATGATTGTATGCAAATTAAGATTGCATCCTAATTTAAGATTTACTCCAAACAATCGTCAAGGGGCATGAGTTTGAAGTGACCGATACTGACATAGTACGATCATGATTCTGAGTATCTAATATTTAAGGTCAAATGCAAAATCATTTGACCGAAACACACATGGTGTTAGTACCTGGATGCATAGAGTAAAAGAAAAACTCTGATTTTGGTAGTTGTCAAATATAACGATGATCTGAACCAAGTGCAGAAGTTATCTCCTTAAGATGAATTTAGCCCCTCACAGGTGCTCAAGATGATGAGTAATCGTCTCTCAAGATAGGACGGATCTTCCGTTCCTGCAGTAGTAGCACTCTAATCGATAGGAACCGACGAACGTAACTTCGTCTTGTAATCGCACACAATAGAATATTAATGCAAGAGAGAGTATGACAATATGTAGGAAGCATGTGTTGTATATGTTTTTGCAACAAGTAATCACAATATGTAAGTTGGTTCGTGGCCATTTGAACCAACATTTGGTTTACTTTTGGCAATGCTATGAAGAGATATGATAATCGAAGAGGTATAAGCCAAACATCATGTCTTTTCAAAAATTATAAGAAATTTATTAAAACTCCAAGATCAACCCCGTACTGTATCATACCATGCCGAGTCGACTAGCGGTGACGAGATAACTTCTTGTTCAAGGGAGGGCCCTCATTACATCCAAACTGAGAACTTTTCTATGACTGTGGTCACCATGATGATCCAGGCCCCCTCCATGACTAAAGCCACGACCATGGTGATGGACATGAGCTCACTTATGCTCACACTACTAAGGTCATGATCGAGGTCCTCCCATACCTAGGACCGCGGCTATTTGAGATGGCTGATATTGTTTCTCCGACGCAACAAAAATATGATAATCATTTATACAAGAATATGATAGGTATAGAACACCTCTGTAAGGAAATCTCAAAGGTTGTTAAGGATGATAAAATGATAACTAAAATATTCTGATTTGGGGAATATTCTCCATAAGTATCTCATTCCTTATAGGAATAAAGAGAAAGATACATTGAACATGGACGATTGACTGATACATAATCATTATGAATATATGATGACCTCCATTTAACGAAAAGAACTTCTCCTTGCTACGTTTATACTATAAGCACTTTACTGACTTGATCGTCAGAGTGTAATAGGTGGAACATCACCCTGGTACCCTGCCTACTGCTTTCACAGTTGTTCTTAATTTTTACAGATCCTTAGACGAATCACCAGGTGACGTGTGACGGTAAGTTCGACAGTAGATGCAAGCATATTTTTAGCGTCAACAGTATGACATCGTCTGTGGTATGTAGATCTCTCATTTTTTTTCAAAATTGATCACAAGAAAAAATTGACCGTCACGACCATCGCTGCAACGGTGAAACGATCCAAAATGGGTTGAAGAAACATAAAAAGATGAATTATTTGATCGATATAGGAAGTTGGAGAATCAGTGTGCTCACTAGCACCACAAATTATTCATTGTTATCGAGAGTTGTTGCTGACATCATCATTAGAATTGCTGCTGCTGCAGCCTAGCATCAAGCATCATTGATGCCGTTAAGTAGCGAAGCTGTCACCAAAAGCTCCAAGCCACCATGGTCAGCGCCATCGTCGCCAATCGCGAGAAGTAGCCGCATAGCCCACCGCCGAGCTTTGTTGCCATGAAGCACAATGTTGTAACCCAAACAAAGAAAATAAAGAAGAGGGACATCGAAGATAGAATAAGGCTTGGTTCGTCTTTGAGTTTTGAGGAGATGCTTGGAATGAAAATGGCATTTTCAAGCATAAAAGGATCTGAAAAAGTCAAAGAAAAGGATCTTCATTAAACTCTCCTTGGTTTGAAAATAGCATCTTAGATCTACTAAAAATGACACATTTTATGACACTAATGCACTCATGGAGACGTTCAGACGAAGAATTCTATTGATTCAAGCTTGTTTAGGTCTCCAAAGGCTACCGAATGAAGCCTCACGTGCCGGGTTGGCCTACCCGATCCATATCTGGTAAAGAGCCCACGAGAGCTCCAGCCTACGCCCAAGGAAAGAAGTCTGAGAGATTTCACTAAAGAAGCACACGAGAAGCTGAATCACGGCCCGCGCCAGAGCATGACCCACGCCCGAGAGTGACCCGCGAACTGCGCCACCCTGTTGGCCCGCGAACTAAGGACCAGGCCCTTCTAATCAGAGGCCCGACGTCTGTGCTTTCTTTTGGCCTGGGACTTTAAGGCCCAAGCCTTAGCTCTTCACAAGCCCAACGCTTGTCCCTTCTTTAGATGATCCACATCAAATCTCAAAGTCAATAATTCCAATTTCTAAATGAACAAAAAAGTCAGAGAAAATGCACAATATTAGTACAACATTTAAGGGAAAATTTATTTGCAGAAAAATGTTCCCATTAGAGAGCAAGCATAATTCTCAAGGCCTGAGAGTTCAGGGATTACATAGAAACTCATACATGAGATATTCAGATAAAAGAACCTAAAAGACATTCAGGAACCTGTAACTTCAAGATGGTCGGGCATATAAAATACCATGATGGTTGTTGAGACACGCCCAAGTACACAAGATGCTCGGATGAAAGACCTCAATAAAGGCCTCGGCCACCGAGGCCTCCTACTCACCTAGATGATTAGGAGCCTTGCCTAGGGTAAAAAGGAGCACGATAGTATTTCGTGGCACCCGTATACATGCAATGCTTGGATGAATGACCTTGATAAAGGCCACGACTGCCGAGGCCTCCTACTCACCTAAGATGCCTACAAGAAAAAATCCATGCATAGGGAAAAAGGGCCACGTTAGTATTTCAAGGCACTCTATTACATGAGATGCGCAAATGAAAGACCTGGATAAATGTCATGGTCGCCGAAGCCTCATACTCACCTAAGATGAATAGGAGAACAGACCCTATAAAGAGTGAAAGGACCACGATAGTATTCCATGGTACCCAAAGTCATGTAAATGACTATGGCCATCGATCAGATGACTATGGAATCTGAAGTCATGTAGATGGCTATGGCTATAACACGGATGACTATGAGATTCAAAGTCACCCATATGACTATGACCGTCACCCAGATGACTATAACTCCCGGTGTCACCCATATGACTATAGGGATCGGAAGTCACGTAAATGACTATGGTCGTCACTCGGATGACTATGAGATCTAAAGTCACGCAGATGATGATGGCCGTCACTTAGATGACTATAATATATGTAGGCACGTAGATGGTTATAATGTTGAAATATATCCATAAAGTAGTGTGTAATAGCTATTTATTTGTATTTAGTTATTTCTCAGACATTAGTATTATTGAATTCTTATGAATAAATTGAAAGTTTTATTTTAAATTAAAGTATGTTTATAAATTAATCAAGTCCTGGAACTTTCATCAACGAACGAAGAGTGAAGACAGATGCGTCTCCATATGAACTCTTCTGAAAAAGTTCAGAACGATATTCGCAGTCTTAGGATCGACTGGACAATTGAATCTAATTATGATTGTTAGGTTGAACCAATAGATGTCGGTCTTGGGGTATGGGAGTGGAGAATTAAACGGTTAACCTAGACATGTTATGAACATGTTGAATAAATCGGTAACAAATTAGTTTAGAGCCCAAAACTTTTACCAAGCTCTAAATCAAATTGTTACACCTTAAAGGTATTTTCGTAATTACCTTCATCCTGAGGTGAATACGTAGCTTGACTTAGTCACAATCTTTGATATATGAAATGAGTGAGTTCGAATTAGCGGGCAATACCTCGACTGTTGGGATTGTAATTCAATTAAGTTGGAGTTACGTGATTCATAGATATGAAAATTCATGGTTGGATTACAAAAGTAACAATATCACCATATGATTTATTGATGGGTGTGTGAATAAATTAGTTTGGCCAGGTATTCAATGAATTGACTCATTGATTAAGACTTGTGAATTGTACGAGACAATTTACTATTATGTTTTTCTTATTCACAATCAATAAAAGAGTTAAGAAAATAATAACAAGAAGGGTAAAGTAGTAATTTTATATTTTACTCTTGTTACTGATATTTACGATGGTTATTATGTTAAAGTATTCTGTGGACCAAGAAAATAAAATGGTTTATTTACGCCAACAGAAAATGTAGAGCGCATGAATGCAGAGTTGATTCATCATCGAACTTATAGTGAAGTCGTACGATGTCAGAATTAAATATGTAGGGAATTTATGGAGATAAATTCATCGGATATTTAATGTTAATTATATATCTCTATGAGATAACTTTTGATGATAACAAAACATTGACGTTGCTAATCAATTTAATCAAGTTTGCAGAGGATATTAAAAAAATTATCACAAGACATTCTAATTCAAGATCATGAAAATATTTATTTTCATAGGAGCTCATAAAGTATGAAAATTGAAGATCATGAAAATATCTACTTTCATTAAATTTTTATTAGGAGCTTACTCAAAAATGTTTTTGTAAAAATAACACAATATCATCCTATCATTTGTCACTATTGTGGGGTTAAAGGTCACAAAAGTTATTCATGCTTTCATAAAAAGAAAGTTATTTTCATGAAAGAAATGAATGGATTCTCTACAACACTAACCCTCAAGGACCCAAAAAGATTTGGGTACCAAAAGTCAAATTTTAAATTTTTATGGTATAAGTACCATTGAAGAAGAAAGATAAGTGGTATCTTGAGAGTGGATGCTCGAGACATGTGACTGGTTATGAATAAAAAGCTTACTCAAATTTGTCGAAAGAAAAGACATGTCACATTTGGAGATGATAAAAAAAGCAAAATCATTGGTATTGGCTCCGTAAGTAATGACTTTTCTCATGCTATAGATAAAATTCTACTTATAAATGGTCTAAAATATAATTTACTTAACATAAGTCAACTTTATGATAAAAATTATAGAGTAATTTTTGAAAAGGATTTTTGTCTAATTATAGATAAAGTGTCAAATAAAATTTTATTTGTTAGACAAAGGGACCAAAATGTCTATACTATTAATCTAAGTGATTTCCAAAATCATAATGAAAAATGTTTTCTAGTTTTTGACAATGATAATTGGCTATGACATAGAAGACTTGGGCATGCTAGCATGGATTTATGTTCAAAACTATCAAAAAATTATTTAGTAAAAGGTATTTCAAAAATAAATTTTATGAAAGATAAAATTTGTGGTGCATGCCAAATAGATAAACAAGTTAAGAGCTCTTTCAAATCAAAACATATGGTGTCAACCACTAGAACATTGAAATTACTACATGTGGACCTATTTTGGCCCTTCAAAAATTGTAAGTTTTGGGGGTAAACACTATGCATTTGTCATTGTTGATGATTTTTTAAGATATAATTGGGTTTTATTTCTCAAAAATAAGGTGAAACTTTTAAAGCATTTACAAAGTTTTGCAAACTAGTTCAAAATGAAAAATGTTTTAAAATTTCAAAAATTAGAAGTGATAATAGTGGAAAATTTGAAATAGAAACTTTGAAATTTTTTGCGATGAAAATGATTTTTTACATAAGTTTTCTACTCCTAGAACTCCAAAACAAAATGGTGTTGTTGAGAGGAAAAATCAGTCCCTACCAGAAATGGCAAGAACAATGATAAATGAGAATGACTTTCCTAAGTATTTTTGGGCCGAAGCCGTTAATACATCTTGCTACATTATGAATCGTGTTTTATGTAGACCTATTTTAAATAAAACCCCTTATGAACTTTGGAAAAACAAATTCCTAATATTAGTTATTTTAAAGTTTTTGGGTGTAAATACTTTATTTTAAATAACAAGGACAACCTTAGTAAGTTTGATTCTAAAACTGACTTAGGAATCTTTTTAGGACATTCCACATCTAGCAAAGCATGTTGAGATTATAATAGAAGAACATTAGTTGTGGAAGAATCCATGCATGTTGTCTTTGATGAATCTATTCCCTCCAACATCTTTTATGATCAAGATGATGAAATTATAAGAAATGTAGAATGGGTTAATATTAATACTAATGAAGGATCAAGTCGCTCTCCCTAAGAAAATTTCAAAGTACACTATTGCAACCAACTTCCAAAAGAATGGAAGTTTGTAAGAAATCATCCAAATAAGCTCTTAGTGGGAGATATATCAAAATGGTAGAGACCCGCTCTACGCTTCATAGTATTGGTAACGTTGCCTTTATTTCTCAACTTCAGCCTAAATATTTTATAGAGGCCGAAAAAGATGAATATTGGATAGTTGCTATGCAAGAAGAATTTAATCAATTTGAAAGAGTAATGTATGAGAACTTATGTCTAGACCCTATAAGCACTCAATAATTGGTACTAACTGGGCGTTTAGAAATAAGGTAGATGAAAATAGTATTGTTATTAGAAATAAAGCTAGATTAGTGGCGCAAGGATATAATCAAGAATAAGGTATAGATTATGATGAAACTTTCACTCCCATTGCTAGACTTAAGTCAATAAGAATGATATTAGCCTTTGCATGTTTCAAAATTTTTGTTTTATATCAAATGGATGTCAAGAGTGAATTTTTAAATGGATACATCATGGAGAAGGTTTATGTAGAACAACCTCTCGATTTTCAAAGTTTTCATTTTCTAAATCACGTGTATAAACTTAAAAAGGCTCTCTATGGACTAAAACAAGCTCCTAGAGCTTGGTACGAAAGACTAAGAATTTATTATTGATGATGGATTTAACATGGGTAAAATAGATAACACCCTCTTCATAAAATAAAAAGGCAATGATATCTTAATTGTCCAAATATATGTAGATGATATAATTTTTGGTGCCACTAACGAACCTTTGTGTAAGAATTTTGCAAGCTCTATGACCAAGTCGTTTGAAATTAGCATTATGGAAGAATTGAACTTCTTCCTTGGACTATAAATTAAGCAAATGAAGGATGAGATCTTTATAAACCAAGAAAAATACACCAAGAATTTTCTCAAAAAGTTTGGTTTGAAAAATGTGAATGCTAGTAATACTCCTACGAGTACCACGATAAAGCAAGACAAAGATGAGAAATGTAAAGGCGTCGATATAAAGAAATATCTAGGTATGGTTAGATCTCTACTTTACTTAATTGCTAGTAGAACTGATGTCATGTTTAGTGTATGTTTATATGCTCGTTTTCAAACTTGTCACAAAAAATCACATTTACAAGCTATTAAAAGAATTTTTACATATTAACTTGGAATAACTAAATTTAGCCTTTGGTATCCAAAATGTGATCATCTTGATTTAATTGGGTATTCTAATTCAGATTTTGCTGGGATCTTAACCGATAGAAAAAGTACGAGTGGTACATGTCAATTTTTAGGACACTCACTTGTTTCTTAGTTTAGTAAAAAAGAAAAATTCAGTAGCACTATCAACCGATGAAATCGGATATATTTCTGTCAGTAGTTGTTGTGCTCAAATTTTGTAGATGAAGCAAACTCTAAAAGATTTTGGTTTAGCTTTTGAAAATGTTCCATAGATGAGATAATATTAGCACAATTAATGTTTCCAAAAACCCTATTTTGTATTCTCGTACAAAACATACAGATCTTAGACATCATTTAATTCGGGATCATGTGCAAAAATGAGAATTTCACTAGAGTTTGTAGACACTACAAATGAACTTGTAGATATTTTCACAAAATCATTAAATGTTGAAAGTTTTTGTAAAAATAGGCTTGCTTTGGGAATTTTAGATATTAGTTAAATTTTTTTCTACTTACTATGTCAAGATAAAAGTATTTTTCCTTATTACTGGTTTATTCTTTTTTATGATAAAAAAGGGGGAGAAAATAGAATGTGTTTAAGAGTTATGTTTTTATCTTGATGGGTAAGCACATATTTAGGAGGAGTATATTAAATTTATTTGATTAAATACATTTTTTGTCTCAGTGGTTTGCCATCATAAAAAATGGAGAGATTGTTAGCCACATATCTCTATGAGATAATGTTTGATGATAACAATACATTGACGTTGCTAATAAATTTAATCAAGTTTACAGAGGCTATCGGAAAAATTATCACAAGACATTTCAATTGAAGATCATGAAAATATTTACTTTCATAAGAGCTCATAAAGCATGAATATTGAAGATCATGAAGATATCTACTTTCATGTAATTTTTATTTGAAGCTTACCCATTTGATTTTCCTTTATGAAAACTCAATTTATTTAGGGATGCATATCCGTAAATTAAGTCTCCATCCATAAAAAGTCTAAACACCAAATATCATATCTCTCTTGCACTATAGACAAAATAGATGAAAGGGAGATAATGTCAAAGCAAAAATATAGTAAGTTTCAATTTCAAGTGGATAAAGAGAGATCGAGCTTACCCAAATAGTTTTTGACCATATTGTGTTATTTTGGGTAGGAATATTCCTTGCCTTTTAGGTCAATGATTTTTTGTCCTCCTTATTAAGGATAGAGTGTCATTTCTTTTGTCTAAATTCAAAATTTGAAATTTTCCCTCCTAAACCCTAACTTCCATCTCCTCTATAAATACACTGTATTTCTCTTCACAAAACAAAATTCATAGGCAAGAGACTTGCTCTTAAACTCTCCAAATACTCTCCAAAATCTCTCTTAATATTTTGAGTTTTTATACTTGTAAATTTCTTAAGTGAGCAAGATTATTTTTTGTGAGCTTAAATTGGATATTCTGCTCTTTTGAGAGAGTTATTATAAGGGTCAGCCCAGTCGAAGACCTACCGTGGTATGCGCCAATAAGACCACCAAAAGCCTTTGTGGCACGTGTGGTATCACAGAAGTCATGGGTGATCATTGGTCCGATGCTTTGGGCGAAACCAATTCCCAGGGTGTGACGGGCGGTATCACTTAATCTCGAAACACATAGCCTTGTAAGGTTTAATTAGCACCCATAAAGAGAATTGGGTTTGTAAGGTTTGGTCTTCATCCTTAAGAAGATCATGGGATTAAAAATCTCCAAAGGGGGCTTGGAGCATGGACATATGGACTAAAAATATTGTGTGCCTATCTTCTTCTCCTTCTTCTATTTTTATTTTGTGCTATTTATTTTTTTCACTTTAATTTTCTGCACTTCAATTTCTCGCACTTAAATTCCACAATTTAATTTCCGCATTTTAAGATTTCGTAATTATTTTATTTTCTTGCTTTATATTTCCACATTTATATTATCGCTCACATTATTTACTTTAACACTTTTATCTATTACTTAATTATCTTTTCAAGAGTTAAACTCGTGGAATATTGAAGTTCATTCTTGAACATTCATTTTTCACTTGAGTGCGGAAAATTTTTAATTTGAACATGATCACCCAATTCACTCCTCCTCTTGGGTTGCCATATCGATCCTGCATTTAAATCCTTAGCTTTGTTCACGTAATTCATTCGGTCACAGAAATAGCTAACGAGAACAGGAATAGAGAAATAACGTAAATTGGATCAAAATATGTTTTGGTACTAAAACATATTTCCTACACCTATATATGATGGGTGATGTCACTTAATTAGTTAATTGTGATTATATGTATTGGAATTAATTAGTTTATTATTTTCTAATTATTATATAATTAGTAAATAAAAATTAAAATAATTAATTAATTGATAATGACCAATTAATTTATCAATTGGATTGATAAATCTCGATACAACTCAAACTCTAGGGAATATTGTAATTTTAGGCAATTATGAATATATGGGGTGGATTTTAAAAAATTTAAAGATATATGAGTAAATTTGTAAATATCAAAATTACATTTTATCAATATCTAATAGTAATATAATTGCAGATAGATCTTGGATAAGATACAGTTGCTTGTTAACAAAGTAATAGGAGAAAAACGTTTTCCCCTCCCTCCCTGTTGCCGGCGAAAATTATATTGAAGGAGAAAATTTTCAATTTTTCTTTTTCAATCGTTTTGAGAGCCCACACTTAAATTCCTACATAAAATTCTCATGAGATATATTTATGAAATAAATGGGTGGTTGTTGGTGGATGAAATTCACAAATCGTTGTTGGAGTTTAAGTGCGTGATTCAGATCCTGAATCCTGAAGAATGTGAAGAACGCTCGAAGGAATTCCGCCAGCTCAGAAATTCTCTGATACAAAGTATAGGTGAAAAATTATTTCTAACCTTATCTTCTTGTTTAATATTGCATATGCATAATAGCACGTTATTTGGTTTTAAGTTATTCAATTTGATTAAATAAGTTAATTGGAAATTTTTCTATATTCCGTTCATAAACCGTTCGTGGTTCAAACTTATTTTTAATTAATTTTAAAACCAACATGTCCCAACAATTGGTATCGGAGCGAGGTTCTTGATTATGCATATTGATATTTGAAACGAACATATCATGAAATTTATGGTATTAGCATACGATTTTGTATGGTAGATACAAAATATTTTGAATGTATTATGTGATTGGATCCCTAACTATTGACTTTAGGTGTTTTTATTTCAATTTAGAATTCATGTACGCCGGATTTGAGGCATAGGATTTTATGTAAATTTTTTTGTTGCAAAAGTTATAATTTTATAAATTTGATGTAAAATTGTCGTCGCCTCCATATTGTCACCGGAAATCACTCAAAACCGTCGCCGAGAAGTCACCGGACAGCCACCGAGAAATCACCAGAAGCGTACTGTTCATGAATGAATTATTGTTCACACCGAAATTAACGTTCACAGCAGAATTACTGTTTGTGCTGGAGTTATTGTTCTAACGGCCACGGTACTGTTCCGGTGCCCGTCGCCGCCGTTGTTCGCTCCCATGCCCTGCATGGTGACTAGATTTTTTAAACCCTAGGCGATAGCAACCCTGTGATGTGTCGCGATTACCACCTATTTTTTTATCTTTTAAATTTTAAATTTTAAGTGGATAAAAGATAATTAACTATTTTATATTTTTGAATTTTGAATTCAAAAGATAATTATCAATGTTATCTTTTTATCTTTTGTTTTATTTTTTAAGAAAAAAGGAGGATAATAAATGAGATTATTTAATTAGGAAAATAGTTTTCCTTAATTAAAGGGTTTTAATCAAAAATTAAATTTTGAATTTTTGTAATTTGAAATTTGAAATTTGATTTTAAAATAAAAATGGACTTTTGTAAAGAGTTACAAAGTGGTGGAACAACTTGAAGGAAAAATAGACAATTACGATGCCATGAAGATTTGTAAATTAATTTATAATTTGTTATTCCTTTTGGGTTGTAATTAGAAATGAGCCAAAAGAGAAGTTAACTTTAAATGTATGATTTAATTTTAATTGTGCATCATCATATAGCATGCCATATAGAACTAGGGATATACCAATATCAAATTGTCATATAGCATGTACATGCATCATTGTAGATTAATTATAATGGTTATAATTTAATTACAATGTAAAATTTATAATGGTTATGATTTTAAATTGGGATTTAAAATTAAATAAAGGATTTATAAATTTCATCATGTTTTTTCAAATTAATAAAAGTTATGTTTTGAAAAACAACAAAAAATCCAAAGTTTTTTTTAAAAAACTAAGTGGAAGGGTCGTTTACGTTGAAACGTTTCCAAGGTCTCCAACGCAAACTTGATCGTGCCATGAGGAATGGTTTAGAACCGCCCATAACCATCCTCTCTTCAATGGCAGAAACTTTAGAGTCTTGTCACTTTGAGTCATTGAGTTGCTTGAGAAGCTAAAACTTCTAAAGGAAGTGGTGTAACATGGTCGTCTCATAGATGGACTGCTAGTCCATAGAAACTTTTATTAGTCGATGCATTGGTTAAACACTTAGACTGAAGCACATTAGAATCTCCACTTAGGGGCTAGTCAATGGAGCTAAGGTGACCAAAATCATTTTTGATTGGTTAAGTTAGATGTGGAGACATTTGAGCGTTAACCAAACAAGAAGAGTCTCGATGTGATAGAAGATAGTTTCGACTTCATCTCTTGATGAGACAAACTATCATTTTTTTTGTAACTTCAAGGAGGAAATATTTTTTTATGTATTTTTAAATATTTAAGTAGTTGCATCATGCATCATACTTTTCTAAACGATTGAGCATTTATTTACACCGCTTTTTATTTATTCTTTTCAGTAATCATGTCGTTATTCCCTCTCTCAACTATTCTTAATGCCAACAAATTTACTAGTGAAAATTATGTGGATTGGAAACAAAATCTTGATATCGTGCTGACGCTAGAAAAGAATAAGTTCGTGCTCACTACCCCTCGCCCCCTTGAGTCTATTGTTGAATCGATTCAAGAGAAAAATGATGCTTATGCTTTCTGGCCACGTTCTGATGAAATCACCAGATGTTACATCTTGCCATCTATGAGCAATGTGTTGCAACAACAGCATCAGAACTTTGAGACCGCCGCTGAAATGTTCAGAAATCAGGGTCGTCAAGCCAGATAGATAGCTATATGTAATTTCATGAATTGCAGGATGGAACCTGGAACCCCTATCAGAGAACATATGATGTTGATCATAAGTTATCTGAATGAGATGAAGATCATGGGTGCTGAGGTTGATGGTGAAACGCATGTGGATATGATCCTAGAGACTTTGCCTAGTACCTTTGAGAATTTCAAGCTTAATTATTCGATGAATAAGCTAAAGTACTCACTTTCTGAGCTCACGAAGGAGCTGTAAGCCGCTGAGACTCTGTTTTTGAAGGGCAAGAGGAAGTCTGGAGATGCTAACTTTACTGAAAGAAAGTCTTCCACCTCCGGATCTAAGAGGAAACAGAGAAAAGGTCCAAGGAAAGTGAAGAAACAGAAATCAAGAGCTGCGAAAGGCAAGAGCACCGCAAGAGTAGACAAGTTGAAAGACAAGTGTCATCACTGTGGAGTTGTCGATCATTGAAAATGCAACTGCCTAGAGTATCTTAAAGGGTTGGGATCTAAAGGTATAGTAATAGTTATTGAGGCATGTTATGTAACTGACTCTACCATTTCTTGGATTGTAGACTCTGCAGCTACTAACCATATATGTTGCTCCTTCCAGGGATTCGGGGAAGCCAGAAGGCTCGTTGAGAACGAGTACAGCTTCCACTAGGGTAATGGGGCACTAGTATTGGGCGTATCTGTGAGAAATTTTAAATTATGTTTTGATAATATTTTATTATTTTACATGATGTTTATTATATCCCAGTTTTTTTTGAAAGAATCTTATTTCTATGGGTGCATTAATTGAGCAAGGATTTGATCTTAAATTCATTGATAAAGATATTGGTATTTTTAGAAATGAACGCTTAATTACTGTTGCACGCATGTTTAATAAATTGTTTCATGTAAAACTAATAGTTCCAATAATATGTGACACTAAAAAGAATAATGATTCATAAAGGGATAGTAAAATGTTGAAGTATGACTCAGCCGATCTAACCTAAGTGTGGGATCACTACCCACATGCCAATCCTGTATTGAAGGCAAAATGACCAATAAATCTTTTTCAGAAAAAAGTGAAAGAGCCACTCAATGTCGTGAACTTATACATAGTGATGTATGTGAGCCATGGAATATCCAAGAAAGTGGAGGTTATGAATACTTTGTAACCTTCACTGATGACTACTCACGTTTTGGTCATGTTTATCTAATGCGTTAAAAGTCTGAAACCTTTGAAAAGTTCAAAGAGTATAAGGTCTTGGTTAAAAAGAAATTAGAAAAATAAATCAAAATACTACGATTCGATCGTGGTGGAGAGTATCTTGCTAGGAGAGTTCGAAGACTTTCTTAAGGAAGAATGTATTCTTTCTTAGCTTACAGCACCTGATACGCCACAAAAAATGGTGTGTCAGAGAGAAGGAATCGAACTCTGATGGATATGGTTGGATCCATGATGAGTTACTCATCCCCTCAAATTCCTTCTAGGCATATGCCTTGGAAACAACGACATATATTCTGAACCAAGTTTCGTCAAATACGGTACCTGGTACACCATATGAAATTTGGTATGGACGAAAGTTGTCTAGTAACCATTTTTCAATATGGGGGTGCCCAACACATGTTCTAAAACTGAAGACACGGAAGTTGGCCAGTTGTTTAGAATTATACATGTTCATAGGATATCCTAAAGGAACGAAGGCGTACATCTTCTACGGTAAGACTGACCAGAAAACATTCGTTAGCACGAATGCTCATTTTCTTGAAGACAATTACATTAAAAGTGTACAGCCGAGAAACATAGTTGTGCTAGAGGAATTATTGAGTTGGAGGACACAAACTCCCCAATCAGAAATTATTTCTGATTCAATAATGGAAGAACTACAACATGAGCCAGAGCCTATAGAACCCGATGTAGTGGGAGGGTTGTGAGACAACCTAAGAGGTATATGTCCTATGGAGAAGCTTTGACAGCTGTCTTAGATAAGGACCTTGATGAACCTGTCTCTGACTCAGAGGCCATGGTAGGTCCTGAAACAAACTTATGGCAAGAAGCCATGAACGTTGAGATACATTCGATGTACTCGAACGGAGTCTGGAAACTTGTAGATCGTCCTGAAGGGGTAAAACCCATAGGATGCAAATAGATCTATAATAAGAAAAAAGGTCTTGATGGGAATCTAGAGACATTCAAAGCTAGGCTAGTAGCCAAGGGCTACACGCAAAAGGAAGATATAGATTACAAGAATACCTTCCCGTCGGTGGCTGTGCTTAAATCCATTCGAATCCTTTTGTCCATTGTTGCTGCCCTTAATTATGAAATTTGGTAAATAGACGTCAAGACTGCTTTTCTGAATGATAATCTTGATGAACACATTTATATGGCTCAACCAGACGTGTTCATGGAGAATGGCTAAGAGAGCAAAGTTTGTGAACTGTAGAAGTTCATTTGTGGACTTAAGCAAGCGTCATGATTGTGAAATATTAGATTTGACAAAACTGTTAAAAACTATAATTTTGAACAGTTAGTGGACAAGCCTATAAGCTGATACACAAAGAGAATGTGATTTTTTAGTCTTGTACGTAGATGATATTCTACTCATTGGAAATGATGTAGGAAAATTATTTGTGTCAAGATTTGGCTTGCAAAACAATTTGATATCAATGATTTTGGAGAAGCTGCATTTGTCTTAGGTATTCAGATCTTTCAAGATAGGAAGAACATATAATTGGCATTCTCAAGCATCTTATATTGATAAGGTGTTAGATCGCTTCAGTATGCAAGACTTCAAAAAAGGATTTCTTCATTTTAGACATGAAGTCAGCCTCTCTAAGGAGCAGTCTTCCAAGACTCCTCAAGAAGAGGAAAACATGAGAAAGATTCCCTATACCTCAGCCGTAGGAAGCCTCATGAATGAGTTGCGTTGCACTAAGCCAGACATTTGCTATGTCATGGGCGTGGTGAGTCGTTTCCAATCTAATCCTGGAATCGAGCATTGGAATGCCGTCAAGCATATCCTTAAGTATTTGAGGAGAACAAGAAACTACATGCTTGTGTATTCAGGTACTGATGTGAATATGATAGGGTATACTGATTCCAATTTCCCGAGTAGACAAGTATTCTATGAGGTCTACTTCAGTATTGGTGTTCATCATGAACGATGAAGCAGTTGTATGGAGAAGTATCAAGCAATCTTCCATTGTTGATTCTACCATGAAAGCTGAATATGTGCTAGCTTGTGAAGCTGCAAAGGAGACTGTATGACTTAGGAAGTTCTTAAAGACTCTAGAAGCCATAAGAGATCCAAACACATAGAACGTAAATATCAACTAATCAGAGAAATTGTTTAGCGTGGTTTCGCATATTTTGACAGTCAACAACCTGACAGATCCATTCATGAAGACTTTAAGCAATAAAGTTTTTTATGGTCATCTGTAGGGCTTGGGAATAGGAGATTGTACACGACTACTTTAGTCCAAGTTGGAGATTGTTGGAATATGTCCATAAAGTAGCGTGTAATAATTATTTATTTATATTTAATTATTTCTTAAACATTAGTATTATTGAATTCTTATGACTAAATTGAAAGTATTTTTTTAAATTAAAGTGTGTTTATAAATTACTCAAGTCCTGAAACTTTCATCAATGAATGAAGAGTGAAGACAGAGGCGTCTTCAAACAAACTCTTATGAGAAAGTTCAAAATGATACTCGTAGTCTTAGGATCGACTGGGCAATCGAATCTGATTACGACTGTTAGGTTGAACCAATGGATGAAATTCTTGGGGCATGAGAGTGGAGACTCAAACGGTTAACTTAAACATGTTATGAACATGTTGAATAGACCGGAAACAAATTAGTTTAGAGCCCAAAACCGTTTACCAAGCTTTAAATCTAATTGTTACACCTTAAGGGTATTTTAATTACCTTAATCCTGAGGTGAATACGTAGCTTGACTTAGTTAGTTGCAATCTTTGATATGTCAAATTAGTGAGTTCAAAGTGGTAGGCAATATCTCGGCTGTTAGGATTGTAATTTAATTAAGTTGGAGTTACACGATTCACATATATGAAAATTCGTGGTTGAATTGCAAAAGTAGTCATATCACCTTATGTTTTATTGATGAGTGTGTGGATAAATTAACCTAGTCAAATATTCAATGAATTGAGTCATTGATTACGATTTGTGAATTGTACGAGATAATTTACTATTATGTTTTTCTTATTCACAATCAATAAAAAAGTTAAGAAAATAATAACAAGAGAGGTAAAGCGGTAATTTTATATATTTCTCTTGTTACTGATATTCACGATGGGTATTACGTTAAAATATTCTATGGACCGTGAAAATAAAATGGTTTAGTTACACTAGCAAAAAACGTAGCGGATACGGGTCGAGGGTTGATTCGGCATCAAACATATAATGGAGTTGTACAATGTCATGATTAAATAGGTCGAGAATTTATGAATTCAAATTCGTTAGGTATTTGAATCATTAGCGCTGTCCATGTGGGTCTATTCGGTCTCAGAAATAGCTCATGAGAATGAGAATAGAGAAATAAATATATTGAATCAAAATGTGTTTTGGTGCCAATGCCCATTTCCTAAACCTATATGTGATGGGTGATGTCACTTAATTAGTTAAGTGTGATTATATGTATTAAAATTAATTAGTTTATTGTTTTCTAAATATTGGATAATTAGTAAGTAAAATTTAAATTAATTAATTAATTGATAATGATCAATGAATTTATCAATTGGATTGATGAATCTCGATACAACTCAAACTCTAGAGAATATTACAATTTTCGGCAATTTTGATTATGTGGGGTGATTTTTTGAAAATTTATAAATATATAGGTATATTTATAAATATAAAAAATTACATTTTATTAATATTTTATAACAATCTGATTGCAGGATAGATCTTGGATAAGATACAGTTGCTTGTTAACAAAGCAATATGAGAAAAACGTTTTCCCCACCCTCCCTGTTGCCATCAAAAATTATATTGAAGGAGAAAATATTTTATTTTTCTTCTTCAACCAATTTGAGAGCTCACACTCAAATTCCTACACAAAATTCTCGTGAGATATATTTTTGAAATAAATGGGTGGTTGTTGGTGGAAAAAATTCACAAATCGTTCGTGGAATTCTAGTGCGTGATTCCGATCTCGAAACTTGAAGAACACGAAGAACGGTCGAAGGAGTCAGCTCAGAAATTCTCTGATACAAAATATAGGTGAAAATTTGTTTCTAACCTTATCTTCTCGTTTATTTTCGTATATGCATAGTCACACGTTGTTTGCTTTTAAGTTATTTAATTTGATTAACTAAGTTAATTAAAAAATTTTTTAATGTTCCACTCACAAACCGTTCGTGGTTCAAACGTATTTTTTAATTAATTTTAAAACTAACTGGTCCCAGCATATAACACCCGAGTCCTCCAGATGACTATGAGATCTGAAGTCACACAGATGACTATGGCCGTCACTCAGATGACTAAGAGATCTAAAGTGATGTAGATGACTATGACCGTCACTCATATGACTATGAGATCTAAAATTACCTAGATAACTATAGTACCCTACATCACACAAATAGTTAAGGAACCCAAAGTTACCTAGATAACTATGGTACCCAGAATCATAATTATGATAACGACACCCTGAGTCACACTGATGACTATGACACCGAGGTTGGACAAAGTCTCACAAATCCCAAAGGATCTTGGTATTCTACTAGAGATGGCTCTATAGGACCTTGCCATCGAGGATTCGTCAAACATAATTGGAATGGATAAGGAAAAGATGGCTCTAAAACCTCTTATAGTACGTGAGAGCGTTGAAAACTTACATGCGTAGACACGTCAGCACCCAAAGATGCAACGACAAGCTCAATAAAGAAGGCATTGCATTTCGAATCAAGAACGTCAAACAACAAGACCGAATACAAACCCACTACTCGATGGGATACATTTGGTCAAAGCCTTGGGGGCATAGAAGCTAAAGACCTTCAATAATTCCTAAATATTGCCAAACTTAGGACCCGAATAATGAAGCATCACCATATAGATACTAAAAAGTCATTCATTTTCATTAGGACTAGCTCAAAGACCCTCGTTGTACCAAGCTACGCTACAAAATTGCTATAAATTTTAGGCAAAAAAATGGACGACTCGGACAGTTGAATCACTGCATGAGTTGGATAGACCAAAAAGATCAGACATTGAGTCATGAGAAAGAGTCAACAACAAAAGTATCAAAACCCTCGGTTCTTTGCCACATCTTAGTTTTCTAAAACATGTAACTTAAAATGGCAAGAAAAACCTTTAAGGTGCACGCCATTGAGTGTAATAACTCCACTATCCGCCATGAGACATGAGATGCCAAAATAATGTATTGGTTACATGGCAAGTATTGATAAATATGATAATGCAATGTAGGATTTTGAAAAAAATCATATCCTTGAGAAGACCCTATAACGTCACAACATCAAGTCAATTTCACTGTAAAATAATCCCAACGATCGGCCATCTTATCACCTACACCAGGTAAAAATGAATTCAATCCTAATCACAAGTACTGCTGGTGTGTTCAAACGGAGGTGTTGAAATTTAGTTGTGATGACCACCAATCCAACTCAAATCGCCTGACCGCCAGATTAAAATCATAGAGACTCAATCCCAATGACTACTTGGAGCAACTCACGCAAATCTGAACCATAGAGCTTAAGGTCCCAACACGGTCACATACATCGTTACATGAAGAAATTCAATATTAATCAAGATGACAACCCTTTTACCGAGCGTAAATTGACAAATATGAAGAAAGCCCGCCTCAGACATAAGATGCTCTGAGAATCCATCATGAAACAACATAAAATACTTAGATATTTGGACACAAACTCCACTGCTTGGTGACCCCCATGCCATGGCATATGCATGACATTGGATTAAATGCATTAACAAAATCTTGGGTAAAGAGTCATGGCTCCCACCAAAACATACTACCTGACTTGAACACTATTCCTTGGACTCAATAAGTGGGGCAAACTGTAGGGGTGAAAAAACACTCTGGCTAAGACCCACTCAATAATATTTTCAAGCTAGGCCCAATACTCTTACTCCAAGGGAGGGCCCGCATTAAGTCCAAACTGAGGACTCTTTCATGATTGAGGTCATCATGATAACTAAGGCCCCTCAATGATCGAGGCCTCGACCAGGTTGATGGACATGACCTCACTTTTTTGGGGTGTAAGCAAAACAAAATAACCGACCAAACCAAATCAAACCACATCGGTACGGTCGGTTATCATATTGTTCAAAGTTTCGTCGGTTCAAGATATAGAAAAACCGTAATTTGCGGTTCAGTTTGTGGTTTAAAGAGATTAAAACCGCTAGGAACCTAACCACACCGATATTTATTTTAAAATGTACAAATAACTACTAAATTAGTGGCTAGATTAGTGGTAGGCGTCGTGATAGATAAGTCTTCTTACAGATGGCAGCGCATGAGTTCGATCTCATCCCCAACCTTTTCCCATTACTTTTTATTTTTTAACCCTTTGACCTTTAAAAACCCTAGACTTTAAGTTTAAATAGCACTAGCTTTCTAAATGCCTGCAGTCTCTCTCTCTTTTTCAGACTTAGACCCTCATCTCTTGTCTCTCTTCCCTCAAGTCTCCATTGATCTCTCTCCATCTCATTTTTATCTGTTCATCGTCTCTCTCAATCGTCTCTGTCTTGTATATACTCCCTATTCTCTCTTAAATTCTCACCGTTAATGAACTTTTGTGATCAGCGGCGGCCAACATTACATAGTCGACAAAGATTACGAAGATTTTGTATTCACCTCTTTTAGATCTGAGCCGAACCCACACCAAATAATTTATGTTCATCTCATCCAAATTTGGTAGAATGAGAGATATTTCTTTTTTTTTCAAATTACTTGTTATGTATTCTGTTATTTTAGAAAGTTTTATCCCTTATTTTAGAGCTTTAATTTTCTAGTTTTTCTCTGTGATATTTGATCTGGATGTATAGGATTAAAGACTCATGTTCATTTATTGTCTCATGTTAAAATATATAATCACTATTCATTTTTCCGTATAAGAACCTGTACAAAAAATCAAATTCTGATTACATTGTATATCATTTTATATTTAACATTTAATTTATATATAGAAATTAATATGGAATGTAAAATATATCAATTAGAGCATAACTTTATCACATTAAATTTCAAAGAATTGATAATGAAACATTAATTAATATTGATTATGAAATGAAGATTAACCACGATGAAATTTCAAAACATAAAATCTAAAAAATAATTAAGAAAAACACCTATACTAATCATCTTATCTACATAACAACAAATTTAAATTCACGACACAACAATAATAAAAAACAGTGACAAGTTGGGTTGGCGCAGTCGATTAAACATATTTGTCGCGCACAGATGAAGATGAACCCATACTCAATAACAAATTCAGACAAGAAGATGAGAACACCTCATGTGAGTTACAATCAAGCATACCCACATAGATGTAGAGCAAGCCGAAGCCATCCAAGAACTCCAAGCTTCTGATGCTGAGATGAGGAGAGTCATTGATACATTGAACGCATACATCAGTGTCATTACACTACAACACCCATCGCCAACCTCCATCATGGGTGCGCAACAAGCCTCCACCATAGGTGCGCAACTGACCACCTCCATCATGGGTGCGCAATCGACCACCTCCATCATAAGCGCGCAACCGACCACCTCCATCATGGGTGCACAATCAACCTCCATCATAGGCGCGCAATCGACCACCTCCATCATAGGCGCACAACCAACCTCCAACATGGGCGCGCAACCAGCCTCCATCATGGGAGTGCAACCAACCTCCAACATAGGCGCGCCACCGGCATCCAACCATCATCCGTTGTAGGTGTTCAATCACAAGAATTCACCCAGAACCATGTTTAACCGAACCTTCAAGCCGACACTCAGACTCTTGCATAAGTCAATGTTATACCCACACCTCTAGACAACTACACTACCCTGACTACTACAATAGCTCAGACCAACCTCCCCTCAAGCGCAAACAACATCCTTGTTGGAAGTAGTCATTTCATTACCCATTAAGCCTTCCAAAAGGTACTCCAATAGGAGAGAGTAAGAACATCATTGAGTGAGTCCGTTGTCGACTTTCGACCACCATATTCGACTGACATAACCTTGAGACCAGATCCGACGGATTATGTTCCCCCCAAAGTTTTGAAAGTACAATGGCCAAAATGGTGCCAAAGAACATGTGATATGTATCATTGATGATATGGGACCCTATGGTTATGATGAGTTCATGCATTTGAGGGAATTCTCCAAGTCCTTGACGAAGCGCGCATACACTTGGTATGTGAGCTTGGCACCTGAGTCGATCTTGACATGGACGTAAATGGTATCAACCTTCTTGGTGAAGTTCTTGATGGCTTCTTCCTTGCAATCCTCTTGGCAATCCATGGCATTCTCCTTGAACTGCTGAACGTATGACACAAGGTTATCACTGATCTTTTGCCTCTCCAGATCTAGTATGCTAGTCTTCTCCTTAACCGCTGAACGTAAGACACAAGGTCGTCACAAGGTCTACCTTGAGAACTTAGGGATTGTCACCTTCGCCCGCTTGGTAGAAGCGTCCAAGAGGACAAGCGCTTCAGTACGTAGGCCATAGTAACCCGAGAGGAATGACCATCCTAAAAGCCCTTCAAGACCCACATCATGCTACCATCCTCAAGTAGCGGTTGTACAACCACATGGGCGCAGTCGTAAGAGAGGAAGAGATGAGAGGAATAACCCACCACCTCTTCCTCGCACCATAGATAAGGTGAAAGAATTAGTATATGTATGGATAAAGGACAAAGAGTCACCTTGCCTTGGGTCACCGTGCTACCTACAAAGGAGGAAATGAGTTCCCCAAACTTTTACAGACATCACCGCACTACATCACACCCCACCCAAAAGTGTAAATTTGATCTAAGTTAGTGGTTCTAATTCCAAAACCATCAGCTTTGTTTGTTGTTATTTTGCTTCATGGAAATATAAGTTATTGATCAGTGATGATCCTTTAATATCTCGCTTCTGATATTTGGCAGTGCTGATGTTGAGAAACTGAAGAAGCTGATTCTGCACAATCCCTTCATTTTGACTCTACCAGAAGTGAGAGATATAAAATATGAGATTATCGCGAAAAATGTACAGTAATTTTGGGTATAGAAGGCCTCTATGAATTTTCGATAGCTCTTTTGGGTAATTATTTTGCAGCCATGGTCCTAAGGAATTAGTGTACATAAATGGCAATTATAACTGTCGAGTCATTTACATAAATTAGAGAGGACACATACTCAAATTCTGAAAGCATGTAGAAGTCACCTTAATTAGGCTAATTCTCAGGGAAAAGTTGATACCAAAATCATCTCAGCTATCAAGAAGACAATTTCATAATTTGAAGAGGAAGCATTACTCAAATGTTTTGGTCATTACTCATTACATTTACACTATCCTAAGTTAATCTGTTAGTCCTGCTGCAATTTAAACTATATGGGTATTTTTAGCTCTTGTTGTGACTATTCCTACTCTTCTATGTTAATAGAACTTATTATAGTATTTTCAGTTATGTTTGGAAGCTATATTGTCAATTTTGTTATGGAAACCGTGTCTGAAGCATTTGGGCATTAGTTATTCTGCCATCATTTGTTTAGATCATCTCCTTCTGCATAAATTAATCTTATGTGTTTCTTTGATGTTCAAGTGCCTCTGATTTTTTGAATATATTGCTATCATGGAAAGACATTTTCCTTCCCATGACAAATTTTTATGAAGAAACTAGACTTTTAATGATGGAGATTCCCCGTCATCTAAAGTCTTTTCACGGCATCCTATGATGATGGGGATTCCCCGTCATCTAAAGGCTTTTTTGACGCATCCTATGATGACGGGAATTCCCCATCATCTTAATGTTATTTACCGCATCTTATTATGACAATTTTGTTTAAAAAGAGTAAAGATGGCAGCCTGATAGATGACAGTCAGCTAGCCATCATTGTAGAGTTATAATGACGGGTCTTGACTGTCATCTAACCCCATTTTTATAGTAGTGTGTGGGAATCTTCCACGAGAGGAGACTCTTCTACCTCTTCCAGTTGCATGATATCAATAGGGGAAGCCGCATAATCACCTATGTCATTTTCTGCCACAGCAATGGTAGGAAGGGCCCCTCGTTCGCTAGAATAAGATGAAGCCCAATCACTTAGTTCATTCTCGAAAGAGGATAATTGCGTTGGTATTGGTGCTATGAAATCCTACATGTGAAAACATCAGTTTCAACTTGGACAAGGGGAAATGTGCAAACCTGGCATAAACGAACCAAGATAAAATTCACACACACCTCGAGATAGGCCTTCACGCTCTCTAAAATAGCTGGCACGTGCCCGTCGGTTCTTTCTACCATGGGATGATACTCCTAGGTTGGGCCATGACCATGCTCCTATGATAAAGGAAGAGGCAAATAACAATGTTATGAGAGCTAGTTAGTAAAAAATTAGAGAGAAGAACGAGAGGAAGATATGTATATACCAACGTCCTCGCCTTCTTGGCTTGGACTAACCCAGTTAAGGGTGTTCCATCCAACGCCCTATGGGATGCTGAAACAAATATAAGTATCAAACATCTAGTTCATCACAAATATGTATAGTGAATGGTAAATAAGAAAGTATAAGTCTTCATAAAAAAGAGATATATCGTCGAAGGTGATGACGGAGCACCTCGAAGAGGGTCTCTTTAGAGGCACTGGTGAGCTCACTCGTGGCAATCTCCTCGGCTGCAAGCTTAGACTTTAGAGAAGCGTTAGTTACAGGATTGGTCTTTATGTGAATGGTTCTGGCCGTCTGACTCTTACTAATAGGGGTGACCTCGATTGTAATATGGCCTCTAGATATGCCTCCCTTCATATTGCACTTGCGTCTTCCGCTCGCTCAATATCTGAAGTAACTCCTTGACCCATTTCAGAATATAACACCCTAGACTTATGCTTGGGAATAAGGCCCAACGTGATGTCACCCCTATAAATTATCGGTACATCTAACACCTTTGGAGGAGACGCTAAGCTTCTGGTCCATCTCGACTTCTGACTCAGCCAAAACATTTTGAGCTTTATTGTTCGATGAGGCATGAGAGAAGCACAGGGGACGAGTAGATTGTAGGAGCCGTGTCCCCATAATCCATGTTACTTGTCTATAGCATCAATGCTTCCTTGCCCTACACTCGCTCCAAGTTAAGACCAACGGTACTCGGGTCATAGCCGACATGATGGACAACCCGATTACACTGATAGTGCGGCAATGTGAAATGGTTCCCATCCTGCCCATCCTCTAACTCCACCATCACGGGAGGAGTGAAAGGCGTCATGATCACCACCAAAAGCCTGTCAAGAGTAGACCAACCAAGCACGACCTCCCTGCTAAGCGTAATACGCTTGTCCACTGTTTCCTAAAACACAGTACGGGCATAACCGGTGTAACTGTCCAGATAAGGGCAAGGTCTGAAGTAGTTGTACACATCAATGTCTCGTGAAAAGTCAACATGAGCGGGAGTCTTGATCCCACATCAGGACCATGCACAGGGAAGTTCAAAAGGGTGCTCCCAATTCTTATAATCAACCTTTTAGGAACGTAGTGGATGAATCACTCACATACAAATATTTATAAGAATGAGCAGTCCGCGTAGGTCGTGACCTCATACCTGCCCATGGGCCTCTTTAGATCGCTATGGAAGCAAGTATTAAAGATTGCCCAAGAATAGGGCTCGAGGGTAATCCTCTGCCTCGTCGCCAACGTGGTTGCCATTGAATGTACGAGCTTAGTCACCATCTCCGTCGGCATACCTACAACATTTGAGGAGAATAATTTTAGACTAACTAGGCAAAGAACAACAACGAATGCAAAAGACAATAGTTGTAAAAATCATCACCAGACTCATACCTGGGAAAATCTATCTTGACAGCCATATGGATAGGCATGCAGCCAACTCCACCTCCCTATTCTTATACATGACGCCATCGATGGGCAAACTTCTTGGTGATTTCTTTGGATTTGAATCATAGTCCTTGAAGAAATGACTCATCTAACTAGAAAATTTGGCCTTCTTTCTGCGTTTACTGCCAGAAGAAGGCTTGTAAGAATTCTTCAAACCATCTTCAAGAAGATCAATCACTGTGTGTATCTCAGGTCTTATAGTGTAGAAGAGGGCGCGGTAATCATCGAGCATAGGAAAACGCAACCGAACATGTACATCCTCTAGTGTAGAGGGAAAACTCCCCTCAAGCAGCAATGAAAGTGTGTGAGTAGCTGCACCAACAGTGAATAAGTGTATGAATTAGAGCGGTGTCACGCTGGATCGACAGTTTGGACACCACCTCCAATGCTTCCAAAACTCCGGCTCTCTTTAGCAAGGAGACATACTTAGTGTTAGAAAGTATGTGTGCACACCAATCCTCCCTGCCAATTCCCGGCTTACAATGAATTCCCAAGTCAATAGGGGGAATCGAAAAATCACGACGAGCATTCGCAAGGAATGACACTTGTTAAAGCCTAAGGAACTTAACTTGCTCGCTCTCCTCCTCCATCAAGGCTCTATAATTAACCTCCCCCTCAATCGACTTTGACATGCCATTAATCATACGGTCAACAGTAGGCTTTATGGATGACCATGGTTTGGGTGGAACCGGGGGAGTTGGCTCAGCTTTGCCCGCAGTAAGCTCAACCTTTGAAGAAGCCATGGATATGAATAAAAACCTGTAAAATAGAAGAACACGTGTTACAAGCGAGAGACATGGATACACACAAAATTACTAAGTCCATACAAATTTTCAAAAAATTACTAAGGGGGAAGCACATTACAAGCACCCTATAGGGGAGGCACGTTCAATGGAGGCATGTCTGACGGGGGTAAAAACAATTTCAATTTTTTTTCCTAAGGGGGAAAGCACATTACAAGCACCCTATAGGGGAGGCACGTTCAATGGAGGCACGTCTGACGGAGATAAAAAATTTCAAAATTTTCCCAAGGGGTGAAGCATACTACAAACATCCTATAGGGGAGTCATGTTCATCATGGGACATCCTACTTGCAAAAAAAATCCGAAGTATAGTGATGAGTATTTCACTCACCTGAAAAGAGAAATCCAAAGTAGAGAGCCTGACTTCTATTGGTTCACACGAAAACTATTTGATGGTCCGTGAAAGCAAAATCTGTAAATAAAACCAAGACTTACTTTTAAGAAAGCAAAGAAAACACCAAGTCTATGCCGCTACTACACCCATTCCCCATGCCGCCATTGCACCCCCTCTCCTGCTACGACTGCACTCCCCCTATCAAGCAAGCTGCCACTGCACTCCCCCCATCAAGCAAGCTGTCATTGGACTCCCACGACAATCAAAGCCATCACTGGACTCCCACCCCAAGCATGTCGCCACTAGACCCCATGCTCGAAACTCACCTCGCCCTCGACTACCCCCAAGCATAACGCCACTGGATAATCGCCATAAACTTGCCACTAGACCCCATGCTCAGCAATTGCCTCGCGCTTGACTACCCCCATCATCCCGCCGTGAAAAACTCTTCCCTATGAGCCTAGGCTGCCATTACACCTCACCCATTCCAGCCTGACCTCCTTGTACCACTCACCCCCCACTCAAACCCCAAGCAAGCATGCCCTCATTACCTTAGTGACAGTGCTGATTTGGAGTGCTCAGCGTGAACCAACTCCCCCCACCCCCATACCCAAACTGTGGACGAAACCCACCACCCCAACTAGGCGGCGGCAGCTCAACAACTTAGCAAAAACCAAAAACTATAACAAAATTAAAAGAGGGAGAAGGATGGAAGGCATACCTCAAACCATAGCCAAGAAGGGAGAGAACTCACTTGTGGATTTCTCTGGGGGGTTTTTTCAAAAGGAGAGAGGGAGAAAGGAGATGATTAAAAAAGTGAGAAGGTTTCTATTGCAACCCTTTATATAGGGGGAGAAGGGAGAGGGGACTCCCCACATTCCAAGAATTTGAAAATTTCCACAAAATTTGCTTCCCCCATGAAATTCATCTGGAGTTCGTCGAACCTAAAGACAAATAGATGCCTACATCACATAAACAAGACACATTGGGCATAACGGACCGATGCATCCCACATACATCATGTAATGGAGGCGATCAAAGGATCGGGGACTTGATAATACGATGATGGCTACATTAAAGAAATTATGTACAAGCCCGATTACTCCAAATCGTGCTTACACAAGAGACTAAATGTACATGAGGGTTGACGACCTCAATGTTGACTCCCCGCAAAGTGTAACCATTACCGTGTATCGAGAGTGTCTCCCCCAAGGATGCACCATGGAGTGTCGCTGCGGAGATGCACCATAAAGTGTCACCGCAGAGACGCATCATAAAGTGTTGCCACTGAGGTGCACTCATTTGGACGCCACCACTAAGGTGCGCCCCCTGGGGTGCCGCCACTGAGGTGCAACCCTCAGGGTGTCGCCTTTGAGGTTGCACCCATGGGTGCCACCACTGAGGTAGCACTCATGAGTGTCATCCCTAAGGTACCTATGGGGTGTTGTCCCAATGACAACACCATGGGGTGTCACCCCCATGGTAGCACCATTGGATGTCACCTTCATGGGTGTACCATGGAGGTGTCTGGATCACCCTTCGTAATGTAACTCGAAGACAACAATGAAGTACTTACGTATCGTTATGCTATTACAACATGTCATCATATCACAAACCACCAAGTTAAGTGAAAAAGACTTGGGTGGATGTATGGTTGCCAGAGAACACTTAGGAGGTTGTAGACTGGTAGGATTAGAGACAAGGCTACGTCATATTGGAGAAGACATACCTCTTCCAATATGACCACTTTGAACATTGATGGTGTGCTACCCTCCCTCATTGTGGAAGGGGTTTGGTCCTGAGAGATCCTTTTGAGATGAGGCTTTAGGTGAATACCACCATTGAGCCCTATTGATTAGGCATATTCCTCATAGATCATGGTCACTCCACAAAGACCCACGTGGCGTCACCCATTTGGAACACGTGAGATCATCATCTTGCCCACCTCAGTGTGATTAATTAGCTGAGGTGACGGGCTTGGATACGTGAGCTTGTAACTAATCAAGGGAGTAGTTGAAATGGTCCCCCTCCTTTTTGTCACCTATAAAAGGAGGGCCTCTCCTTCATTTTGAAGGATGAAAAAATCTTAGAGAGAGAGTCCCACTTCGAGAGAGAGAAAGCATTTTGTCATCACCCTTGAGTGTTTCGAGTACTCCCCCTTCACCTCCTGACGTCCTCTCCGGCGTTCTTAGGCGTTGTTCTGGTAACTTGCTAAGGATTAGACAATTCTGGCACTCACCTACGTCAAACCTTGCATCTACCGTAATTATGATAAAAAATAATAGAAAACAACTAATATAATTAATGTCTATTTTAATTTTATTATATAGTAAAATTACCATAACACGTACGAAGCACGTAATTTCAGACTCGTCGTTTTAAATGACTATCATTTTGGGCCTGCATGCAATGTTTATTATCGAGTCTACGAGCGCTTTTTATCTTGGGAGATTTACGAAACTGCTTTATTTTGAGTATGCTTTCTCGATTTTTACGTCTTTGTTAGTTTATGCTTTGAACTTATTTGCTCTTTATTTTTTAACACATTGTTACTGTCCGATGGTGTTTTTGACACATGATTGTATATGATATTTTTTGGGGCAAGTTTACTTTATAAAAAAGAGCATGTTATGTTAGACTAATTTCGACCATTTATATTGTTTTTCAACTATCAAGATATTAGCTCAAGAATTTTTTTTTACTAAAAATATTATATTTTAAACTGTTAAGTACGAACATATTTATACAATAATTGAATAAACATTCAAATTATCCAGATAACACAAAATAGGTGGGTGATGTATAAACTGGATACACTATAGTAAACTCTTTCTCCTAATCTAATGTCCACGTGCAATGTCCTTACATGTGGTGCAACACAAAACTTGAACTAATTAGAAACAGACCAATATTTTTTTTTCTTTCCAAAAAATGAAACAAGATAATAACTTTTATATATATACACAGTAGAAAATGTAATTGGATAAGATACAACACCATAAAACATTCTTTTCCCATAAGCATGTTCCAGATTTAAAAATACTGAATTCCATAAAAGAAGTTTTGCTATTGCTTAAACTTATTAATTGATAGCTGATTACATTTACTTGCGTAAGATGAAATTGAAGTAAAAATAAAGCGAATTTCAAGCCAAATCTGAGATGTTAAAACAAGTTCCCTTAAAAAAGATTGGAGAAAGCACTTTCTTTTCTAAAAGGCAATATATATTTAGGTTTCTTACACTTAAGTATTCCATAATTTCGCGTCATGACTCTTTTATAAACAAAGTCAAACTCATTTTAGGTATTGTTTCCCCCTCTTAATCTAAAGGTTTCTTCAAATTAAAGAAAAGGTTAGAACTTAGACATGTTTTTTTATGAATTGTAGCAAGACATCATTTCATGTTGAGTACTCCAAAAATTTAGGTGTAATATGTTTTGGTAAAAATTTATGACTATATATGTAGAGTCAAGAGTTACCACACGTCGTTTGGTGAATCGAGAATGGACCTGAAAATAAGAACAAAAAGGAGATCGCTAGAGTATTAACTTGACATCAATGTGCTATTGTATAAGTCAATTAGACTTTGATGATCAACTCACTATATGAGCTTGAATATGAAAGATTTAAAGGAATTAGAGAGCTAGAGAGAAGCTCCCTTCATGTGTAATGTGCTGTGACATTTATAGAGGGTCTTAGAGTTTAAGTCTATATAGAAGTCTACTTCCTAGTCAATGATGATCTATTTGTAAATCTGATGATGATTGTGCTTATCTCGTGAGATAAGGTCAATCATTAAGCTGAGAAATTTATCATATAGGCAGAAAACTTATTTGGATAGAGATCTTGCTCGCTCATTGATATTTAAACTCTTAGTGTCCTTAATGTTTGAAGACTATATCTTTGATGATGATGGTGCTGACACTGTCATGTGATTCAATCACATTGAAGCACTAACATGTGTCATTCAACTTTCTCTAAGTCTTACTGAGACTAGATAGAAGAATATGACGGTAAATGTCTAACCAAATGACTTTTTATATGTGCTTGATTCATACTAAGCTCATTATCATTTTTCCTCATGTTTTAATACAACAATTGAATACATTTGGAGTGTTTTAATTTATGTGATCCAATGATCAAAATGTTAGGGTGCCACAATTTTTTTGGTATTCAATAACTTACTTTCTTTTGTTATCTTATATTATATGTATATATTATTATAAAATTTGATCAAACTTCATAATTTCACATGCAAGCAATAAGGCAATCATTTTAAAGTTTTTGGCGTCATCTATTGGATGAGATGTGTTTTTGCTTTTCAAATTCTCAATGATATTAAAAGGAACTTCTATAGTTATTCAACAACGATAAAAATTACAGTTGGATCGATTCAGACCGTTTGTTTAAATCTGAATATATTATATTTGCTCTAATCATAAAGTGTAGCTACAAAATTTATTTTTTACTTTTTTGGACTTTATCTAATACTATTCAACAAGATGCAACTACATCTCTCTAATTATGAAAACGATATAAACTCTCGATCCTTTGCTTTTTTTAAAGATCAAATATTTTTTATCTATTAATAAATCCATCATTTTGCAAGCAACCAAAACGCATCATTTTCACTTTTTAATAAAATTAATTTAAATCAACGTGTGATATACTATTTTGTTAATTAAATATACCACGTGGGATAGACATTTAATATAAAAAATGTGGGATAGACATTATTAGAAACCTCTACTGTTAGTTTACCATGTGTGCCTTTTGTTGTCGGTTGGATAATTCTGGTAATAATTATTACAAAACGATTAATTTCTTTAGTAAAATAATAGATTTTTTTTAAAAGTAGATAAATTGATGAAACTAGTAGAAACTAGAAAGAGATTTGTTGATCTTCTATAGCGACGTGTTGTCCTTGTCGAACACGACATTTCGTGTTATGTCGGCAAACTTCCGGAATTATCAGCGGCCATGTGTTGATTGTGGAAAATAATTAAAATTTTATTATATTTATTAACACATTTAGTTATGATTAATAATAAATAATTTATTCTTATATTATATGTAACATATTTTTATAAAATATTTACAAGTATAATAATATTTGATTCCTGGATCTTATTAAATTTAACTAAGAGTTTTTTATAACTTGTAAATACTTATTTTTACAGTTTAGTGAAGTTTTACGTTTTATTTAAAAAAACATTGTAGTACATAAACTCTATTATATAAAGTGGCTTACATTGATCATTAGATGTAGTATTCAATACTAGTGTATTTGCAATGCATTGAAATAACTAAAAAAATCTGATTTTTAATAAAATACTATCAAATGAAAATCGATACTCATTGTTATTATTTCAAGAGTGCTCTCAATCTTGAGAAAATTATGAGCTCATATTTAATCGCTTAGTCATTTTGATCTATTAAGAATAACATTCAATGAGTCAACATATTCTGTAGGTTGGATGACTGAGTTATTGGATAGTGAGGCCATAAATTCTCAATAGTAGAATCTATATACACTTTTAATTAAGTGACATAATACATCTTGGATAATTCATGAGATATCAAGTATGAAAATTAACATAGTTAGCTAATAGAATAAGTTTGGAGCCTAAGGATGCCAAACATATAATACTCCACCAAAGGATACCAAACATATATGTGTGTGTGTGTATATGTATATATGTATATATGTATTAGATTGATAGTAATTAACTTAATTATACATGATAATATATTATGGAGGGACATTATATAATGAATGATAGGTCAATGATTGTTAAGTCGAGTAATATAAAATATTTTTGAAATTCAATTATGATTTATAATGGAGTTAATCATAATTAATAATTAATATCAATTAGGGGTTTAATAGATGGAGCTTATTAATTATGTAACCAAACGTATTTGTATCTTTATGATCTCCTTACTAGGCTCGAATTTGGGTTACGTTATGGCCGGACTTGATTAATAAGCAAGTGCCTCAATGTAGATACCCTATAATCAACCAAGTGATTTAAAGAACTATCACAGTCTTAATTTTAGAAGACTAAAGATTAATGAATTAATCTTAACAAATCTTATTCTTTATGACCATCCTAAAAAATATCAAAAATATCTTTCAAAATATAATTTTCAAGAAATGATTATCAAAATTAATTAAAATCAAGAAGTTAAAAAAAAATTAAAAAACAAGGGAACAAATATATAAAGTTCTGCCAAAATTTTAAATTTCTGTCAATATTTTCAAAATGTCAAAATTTTTATAGATGATATGACGTAAATATGATTTCCGTATTCACTTACTTTCTAAAAATATGTGCTTTAAGCAGCCAAAATTGACATATTGAAACACAAAAAATAAAATTTTGAATTTCAACCCGGAATACACTCATTAAATGCTCTCCCAATCTAAAAGTAACAAAAAACACTACACACAAATAATATAATGATTATCAACGTCTAATTATATTAATATGGATGAAAGCACTATTAACATCAGCAATATGAATATATACACAATGATTATTAATATTTAATTACATTGATATGGATAAAATTATTATCAATACCAACAATCAATGAATATTTATATATATACAACAAATGATTATCAATATTTAATTATGTTTATATAGATGAAACCGTTATCAACATCAATAATTAATAAATATTTACATACATACAAACAATGATTATCAATAGCTAATTACACTAACATTGATGAGAGCATTATCAACACCAATAATCAAACACACATACAAACAATTATTATATCAATATTTAATTACATTTACATGAATGAAACGAATATCAGCATCATTAATTAATAAATATTTATACTAATTTTCCATTTAAAAATATTAATTTTAGGAACAACTATTAATTTTAAGAATAAACAAAGATTATCAAAATTAATTAAAATCGACAAGTTTAAGAATCAAATATAGGAGAACAAAACTATAAGTCTTCGGAAAAAATTTAAAAAAGAGGCGGATGAATATTAGTCAAGAAAAAATAATAAAGATGCTATTCTTATTAAAATTAAAATTAAAATGATTAAACAAAGTACAAAGTTGCCTTCAATATAATGATATGAAAAATCACCTAAAAATCAATTGAAAAAAATGATCACCTATTTTAAATTAGGGATAAAAAATCCAATAGAAAATAATTCAAATAAAAAAGCCGAAATTTATAGAATTTTAATAATTAAAAATATTGACAAAAATGTAATAGAGGCTGTAAAAGTTTTTATTTACACCGAAAAAAGCAGGGATAGGTCCAGTCGCATTCGATCGAGAGTCGGATACTCATATATAAAGGTATATGGTGGAAAGACCCCGTGCATAGAACAGACTAACCGGGACAAGAGCCTTCTTCAGTAATCAACCGAGCGAAAAGCCAGCCCTTTGATTAGATTATATAATCTATTATAATGCTTTCACAGTTTTATGCTTTCATGTATGTGACGGGTTGACATGTCGCAGTCAAGCAATGCGGTTCGTTCAGGATTGGATTACTTCCCTTTGTTAGGATAGTTGAAAATGAACTATAGAGAGGAGGACTTCCTCTTGAAAGACAAGAAAAATAAAAATGGAAAAAATAGGAATTTAGTCTAGTTTATTTTTCACTTTTGTTAAATAGCCTTTTTTTTCTATTTTACAAATATGGCTGAAATTTCAAAGCAGCCTATTTCTCTTGCGATCTCATTTATTCTCTCTCACGATCACCTTCATTTCTCTCTCGCGGTCCTTGCTGATTTCTTATTTCTCATTGGGTTCTTCGTCTGGCTTGTTGTTCGTCAGTTATCACATGATTTTCTCGCCATTGTGCTCTCATCATCGGCGGTTTTTGAGTGTTCCGCTTTGGATTTCGAAGATCTGATTTTTGGGCACTAATTTCTTGTTCTTGCTCTCGTATTATGATTTTCTCACCTTCGTATGTTTTTTGGCTTGATTTTTTGTTTGATTTTGGAGAGCTTGAAGCTCCAAAGTGGAGAATTAGGGAATCTAGCGAGAAAGAGCTGAAGAAGAAGGAGAAGGAGGCAGGGTGGTGTGGTAAGGAATATGGTACTTGTATGATGTATGGTTACGACAGTCGATATATATAAGTATACTAAATATATACTACAATATACTGATGATATATTAAAATATAATATAGTATAAATATATAGTAGCATACCACAGATTATATATAAAAATATATTACGGTCTATTGATTGTATGTTAAAATATAGGAAAAAATATGTAGACACCTCATGTAATTTAAAAAAATTACATGTGCACCTCTTGTAATTTAAAAAAATTACATGTGCACCTCCTGTAATTTCTGAAAAGATAAATATGTCCAATATGTTACAATTAATTTAATTTTAGAATGAAATGAATAAAATAACCCGACTCTTACCCAAGACCTGTGCACCCATACCCGAGACCCAAGTATGTTCTCCTTTCTTCGGGTTATATCAAAGGGTGGGTTTGATATAACCTAAAAATTTGAGTTTGATCTAACCTAAAAATTTGGGTTTGATATGACCCTACACCTGTTAGAAAAAGTGTTGATTAAGAGCACTCTTGGTATTTTAAAAAAATTAACACCTTTAGTTAGAAAATTAATGTTTCTAAGTTTTTTTGTCTACAAAATAAAATGTTGAGAGAGATCTGTGCCTTTTCCTGAAACTACATGGGATGTCTGTGTTATTTAAACAAATCTCAGAGAGTGTTTGTAATACTCAAATATTTAGTAAAGAGTACTTTGTAATTGAAACCCCCACTCACACCTATGCACTCACATACACACTAAACCAACCCCATTTGTCTCCCTCACACCCACGTGTTGGTGACACGTGGATTCCGTTGAAAGAAAGTTATGTGTATAGTATAAATATTAGATACGTATAATATCCAAATTTGATATGTATGATATCTAATTTTGATACTACAACGTCTTGTAATTTTCTGAAAATCTTTGGGGAAGACATGACTGCTGTTCAAAACCTTAGAGGCCAAAATTATGTGAGGAAGACAATGGCAGAAAGGGAATATTTTTCAAGGCCAATGCCACTGGTATAAAAAATTAGATACGTATGGTATTTAATTTTGATACCACAACGTCTTGCAATTTTCTGAAAAAGATTGTCAGATTCATCAAGTAACCCAGAAACCCGCGCAAAGAAATAGAAACTCATGCAAAAGAAACTAGAAAAATCTCAGATTCAATAAATAATCAGAAAAAAACCTTATATCCAAAAACGAAATACTAACAACACGTTAGCTTCTGTACAAACAAACAATTTTAACCCAAACAGCGCACTAATAGTTAATTTTACAAAAAAATTCTAAAAACTCAAAGAAGAACAATGAGGGGGGAGGGAGGTCGCCGACCAACAACACGCAACAAGGAAAATAGAGACAGAAAGGCGACGAACAGGCGGCGGCGAGCATGAAGCGGCGGAAGGTCTTTGGGAAAGACA
>QANY01011453.1:0-30373 GCA_003255025.1 Datisca glomerata | reverse complement strand
CCTTACAATTTGACTATCTTTAGATTTAACCTTTTAATTTTAAGGGGATCTGGATATTTCGATCACTATAGAGAAATAACGGGCTTCGATAGCATGTTTTACATATGGTTATTTGGTGCTTAAAACTATTAAATACTCTTAACTTTTAGATTTTTTGTTATACTTATAGAGTAGTTTTCTTTATATGTTTTGCCTATGGTTTATGCCCATCTTTTAACTATCTCGCCGTAGTTTGCAACTGATGAGATGAGATTTTCACTACTAATATATTCAAAGCATGCCATGTCGGGCTTCATGGTTTTCTTAAGAAGGCGTAAAGACCTAGGCAGTAGGCAAATTAAGGGTGGAGTCTTTACCCATAAGTTAACTAATGAGGTTATAGTAATTGTTAGTATAAATAATAGTAATGGCGATAGTTTTGATTAAATGGTCCTAGAATTTCTACCAAGAAGTGTTTTTACAAGTTACGGTCCGGGCTTCAAGCATTTATTTCTTGTAATTAAATTATGTCTCAGAATTACTTATTAGTATCCTGATTCCATTAGAATAGAGTATGTTTGATTTTAAATTGGTCTTTGATAACTGTGTGATACTAATAAAATATTTTAATGTGTAAAATTTAATAGTTTGACACTTTGAGCGTTAGTCACTCGAAGCATTCTCTAGTCATTTAGTTTGTGCTAAAGACGTCAGGTAAGAAAATTTTTACGCGTACTATAATGTTTTTAAACTTTGACGCTGAATTAATTTATCATTGTGCTATCGCTCGATATTATGTTTAATTGTATTTTTTATTATTATGTTATATGTGGTGTATTGTAGTGTAATATTAATGATTGTAAATACGTTCATGCCTATACATGAAAGTTTTTAGTATGAATATACTCAATTAAATAAAAGTTTAAACACCTAGTGTGTGTTTATACCATGAAAGACGTGAGTGGGAAATGAGACGCGGGGGACCGGCAGACCCGACAATGGTTACTGGTTAACATGAATGAATGATCGTTTGGCTTGTCCAGTGATATAACATGAATGAATGATCGTTTGCCTTGTCCAGCGATATAACATGAATGAATGATCGTTTGGCTTATCTAACGATATAATGTGAACGGATGGTACTACCAGGGCTCGGTAGTCGAACAAGTTCCGTATTAATGACCCACTACCTCTGATTGGCTGAACACTACACAAGTGAGCTCGCGAATAAAGAAAAGAAATGAATGCAATTAAAATAGTAAAGAAAGGAATGTAACAAGTTTGCATGGAAAGAAAGTAATGAATAATGTAAAACGAAAGAAAATGTAATAAAGTTATAAATGATCTATAATTTTATATTTCAAACACAAATGTTTTAAAATGGAATTAGATGCGCATGTGTTTGCTGAAAATGTGTAAGATTTTACTTACTGGGATTTAGCTCATTCTGTTGTTTCTTAATATTTTCAAGTGAGGCGTAATTGCGGGAGGACACCTTGTGGGCGAACTCGACTCAGTAGAATATTTTGAATAAGGATTTCAAACAATTGCTTTATGATTAATTATTCTTATTTTGACAATTTAACTTAAAATTATCGGTGGTTATTTGATTAAGTTTCCGCTGCAAATTTGTTATTATTTAAGTACTTTGAATTTAATATTGTTTAAATTTAACTTGAGACTTTTGTTTAAATAAAGATTTAAATTGAACTGTGTCTTTCATATTTAATGTTTAATTAATGTTAAAGAGGATAGCACTTCCTAAATAACATCTAGGAACGCTCAAAATCGTATTCATGGTGAACCAATTGGGGTGAACGGTAATGAGATGGGGAACGATCAACATGGCACCCTGTTGACTTTGAAACATTTATGCAAGCAATAGCTGCTTTAGGGTAAGCTCAACAACCAAATGTGGCCCCTTCGCAAAATGGTCAAAAGAAATTTTCCGAATTTAAGAAGTTGTCTCCACCACCATTCGAAGGAACTACCGACCCACTTAAAGCTGAAATGTGGATTACTAAGATGGAGAAAGCATTCATTGTTGTGAAGAGCACTGGTGCGGATAAGGTTGGCTTTGCTTCTTACATGTTACAAGGAGATGCATATGATTGGTGGCGGCTGATTAAATGCCAAAATGAAAATGATGTTGAGGCCTTCACTTGGGATATGTTCAAGAACGCATTTTTCAATCATTACTTCCCAAAAAGCGTTCGAGAGGAAAATGAGAGAGAATTTGTCAAGTTAGAGCAAAGAAGTTAAACCGTCGTTGAGTGTGAAGCAACTTTTGCACGATTAGCGAAGTTTGCTCCAGATTTGGTGGCAACAGAAGAGAGTCGAGCCAAGCGCTTTGAGGAAAGCTTGAGATCTAATATCAAGCAAGCAGTGATTTCGTTCGAGCTTGTTACCTATAATGGAGTGGTCAACAAATCATTGTTAGTGGAAAGAGCACAACGCTTAGACCAGACCAAAAAAAATTTCATATAAGTGGTCAGAAGCATAATGGAAGCAATTCTGAGGGAAATTTTTGGAAGGGGGACAATCAGAAAAGGAAATTTGGCGATGGAAACGACAACAAAAACCAACAAGGAAAACAGCCGAGGAAGACATGTTAGAAGTGTGGCAAGGAACGCCTTGGTGAATGTCGTATGGGTATAGGCTTGTGTTTCAGGTGCAGCAAACGCAGTCACCTTGCTAAAGATTATGATGGAAATATTTACAACAACAATGACTAGAAAAAGACCCAGGATCGAGTGTTTGCAATGACTAAAGAAGATGTTGATAACTCCCCAACTGTTGTTTCATGTACTATTTTTTATGTGGAATGGTTACTTGTATTTTGTTTGACTCTGGTGTTACTCATTCGTTCACAAAACCTTTGCTAGCTCAGAAATTAGGGATGTCATTTGTATTTTTAGAGGCATCATTTGATGTATCTACACCTTCGGGGAAGATTCTGGAGGCGAGTAGAGTTATAAAGGACTATCCATTAGTGATAGAAGAGCACGTACTGTCAGTCGACCTTATCATCTTGGATGTCCATGACTTGGTTATAGAAGCACTATACAACTATTGACTGTCATGAAAAAGAAGTGTTATTTTGACCCCCTGGAGTGCCCAGTTTTCATTTTGTGGAGGCTAAGTCATAACCTTGTAGTCCTTTTATCTCTGCTATGAAGGCTTGGCGATTGCTGAATAAAGGATGTATGAGGTACTTAGCATCATTGATAGAGTTACCGGAAGAAGGTCCTTCTATAGAACGTGTACCTATAGTACGAGAGTTTGTTGATGTGTTTCCTGAGGATCTACCAGGTCTACTACCAGATAGGGAAATTGACTTTGTCCTTGACCGTGTGCCTGGTACAGCCCCAATATCTAAAGCTCCTTATCATATGGCCCCGACTAAACTCAAGCAACTCAAATTTCAGTTGCAAGAACTGTTGGATAATAAATTTATCCGGCCTAGTTTTTCCCCTTGGGTGCCCCTGTTTTGTTTGTAAAGAAGAAGGATGGAAACAATGAGGCTGTGTATTGACTATCACGAGCTAAATAAGGTGATTATCAAGAATAGGTACCCACTGCCAAGGATTGAATTTTATTTGATCAACTTCAAGGTGCAAGTTATTTTTCCGTTGATCTTTGTTCTGGGTATCACTAATTGAAAGTTAGAGAAGAAGACATCCCCAAGACTGCATTTCGTACTCGATATGGGCATTATGAATTTCATGTAATGCCGTTTGGGTTGACGAACGCCCCTGCAACATTTATGGATCTTATGAACCGTGTTTTTAAAGAATATGTAGATCAATTCATCATTGTATTTATTTATGACATTTTGATTTATTCTTGCTCCAAGGAGGAGCATGAGCAACACCTCCGGATGATGCTGGAAACCCTCTCTAAGAAGGAGTTATTCGCCAAGTTTAAGAAAGTGGTTTTTGGTTGGATAGGGTACCATTTTTTTGCACATCATATCAAAAGAAGGTATAGCAGTTGATTCCGTCAAGATTGAAGCAATTAAAAGTTGGGCAGCTCTGACTAATGGTGGTGAAGTTCGTAGCTTTCTGGGATTAACAGGCTATTATTGAAGATTTGTAGAAGGATTTTCAAAATGTTCCTCACCATTAACTCAGCTAACGAGGAAGAATGTGAAATTCCAGTGGTCCAAGGACGGCGAACGGAGTTTCCAAGAGTTTAAAGAGCATTTAACAACTGCCCCAATCTTAACACTTCCTGTAGATAATGAAGGGTTTGTCGTATACATTGATGCTTCGAAGAAGGGTCTTGGTTGTGTGCTTATGCAACATGGTAAGGTGATCGCTTATGCCTCAAGATAACTAAAAGATTATGAAAAGAATTACCTTACCCATGATCTTGAGCTCGCAACTGTTGTGTTTGCGTTGAAGATTTGGAGACACTATTTTTATGGGGTTAGATATGAAATCTTTACTGATCATAAAAGTCTCAAGTGTTTCTTCACACAGAAGGAGTTGAATATGAGGCAATGAATGCGGTTAGAACTTGTCAAAGATTATGATTGTGAAATCAATTATCACCAAGGCAAGGCTAATGTGGTAGCGGATGCTTTGATTAGATTGAATTTAGGTTCTATTTCTTGTTTGCAAGTTATTCAGAAATCGTTGTTAAGGGAGATTCAGAGATTTGGATTGGAAATTTTACCTCGAGAAGATTCTGGTTCTCGCTTTTTTGACGGTTTGTCCAACTCTTTTTGAAAGAATTAAGACAGGACAATTGGATGATCCACAACTTTTGTAATTTTGAACAGAGGTGGAAGATGGTAAACGTACTGACTTCGTCATCACTACTGATGGAGCTCTTCGTTACGATGGTAGATTGGTAGTACCAAACAATGCGGATTTAAAACGAGAAATTTTAAGTGAAGCACATGACACTCCAGTACTCAATTCATCCAGGAAGTACGAAGATGTATCGGAGTCTAAGGGAACATTACTGGTGGATTGGCATGAGTCTAGATGTAGCAGAGTATGTACAACATTGTCTTACGTGTCAATAGGTTAAGGCTGAGTATCAGCGACCTTCTGGTCTTCTATAACCACTTATGATACCTGAGTGAGCACATCAGTATGGATCTTGTTTTGGGGCTACTGAAGACTTTGAAAGGCTACAATTCTATTTGGGTAATTGTTGATCGGCTTACGAAGTCAGCACACTTTTTACCATAAAAAATACATACAAGATGGAGCAGTATGCTCAATTGTATGTGTGAGAAATAGTAAGGCTTCATGGAGTTCCACTGTCGATTGTGTCTGATCGTGATCCGAAGTTTACATCTACATTCTGGAAAAGCTTGCATAAAGCTATGGGTACCCAGTTGCGGTTCAACACAGCTTTTCATCCACAGTCTGATAGGCAATCAGAAAGGGCCATTCAAACCCTTGAGGATATGCTGAGAGCTTGTGTTATTGATTTTCAGCGCACTTAGGAAGAGATATTACCTCCTTTCGAGTTCTCTTATAACAATAGCTATCAAGCTACAATTAGTATGGCACCTTATGAGGCGTTGTACGGGAGAAAATGTCGATCGCCTATTCAATGGGATGAAGTCGGAGAGCGAAAAACTATTGGGCCCTGAGATTGTTCAAAGAATGATTGGTATAGTTGAAAAGATTCAACAGCGAATGAAAATAGCTCAAAGTAGACAAAAGAGTTATGCAAGTAAAAGAAGGAAGCCATTGGAGTTTGTTGTTGGCGACAAAGTATTTCTAAAGGTCGCTCCTATGAAAGGTGTTTTGAGGTTTGGGAAAAGAGGAAAATTAAGGCCTCGCTTTGTAGGACCTTTCGAAATATTTGACAAAATCGGAGAGTTAGTTTATCGACTTGCATTACCACCGCTGATGTCAGGAGTTCATAATGTATTACACATTTTGATGTTAAGGAAGTATCTTCCTGACCCCTCTCATGTCCTTAGTTTTGACACTTTGGACCTCCGCCAAGACCTTACCTACGAAGAAGCACCCATTAGGATTCTAGACCGAGAGGAAAAAGAATTAAGACAAAAGAAGATTTGTTTGGTCAAGGTTTTATGGAAAAATCATGTAGCAGAAGAGGCAAACTAGGAGCGCGAGGACGAGATGCATGTCAAGTATCCACATTTGTTTGGTACGTTTTGATTTTGAGAATGAAATTATTTTTAGGTGGGGGAAAATTGTAACACCCCAACTAATTTTGCTTTTAATTATTAATTATACATCAAATTATCATGATTATTTATTTAATTCTCCATGTTATTTGATTTAATGCTTAAAATGAATTAATTAAATATCTTGTAGAGAAACGATTAGAAGTGAACGACTCAAATGTGCTTAGTACAATTTTAATATAATTGATATTAGTTATCAAAATTGTTGACCTATTATGATTATAAATGGTAATTAGATTAATTAAATTTATAAATTATTTTAAGTAAAATAATGGATTGTTAACGTTTGAAGTTTTCCTCATTCCATGGAAACTCCCGATTTGGTAAATTTTCTAAGATAATAGGAGTCCCTCCTCAACCCTAATTTTTCCTTTATTTAAATACCCTAGACTAGTCACCGACCCACTTCAAAAGTAAATCACATTTGGTGAACTGATATAGTGGGAAGTTGGTTTTCTCTCTTGCAACTATCTTTTAATTGCCACAAAACTTCAGTATTTTTGGGTCTTACATTGAAGACTAGATTTGTTCATGTTCTATGTTTGAAGAGTCAATTCTTAGCTTTCAGTAAGGGTTGATTTCTTCATTATTTGCTTGTAAGCATGTACCGATGCATTTTATATTTACTTGGTCAAAAGAACTTCCATTTTCTTTTAATTAAGAGTTTAAATTATAAATAATGAATCTTCCTTACAATTTGACTATCTTTAGATTTAACCTTTTAGGTTTAATGAGATCTGGATATTTCGATCACTATAGAGAAATAAAGGGCTTCGATAGCATGTTTTACATATGGTTATTTGGTGCTTAAAACTATTAAATACTCTAACTTTTAGATTTTTTGTTATACTTATAGAGTTGTTTTCTTTATATGTTTTGCCTATGGTTTATGCCCATCTTTTAACTATCTCGCCGTAGTATGCAACTGATGAGATGAGGTTTTTACTACTAATATATTCAAATCATGCCATGTTGGGCTTCATGGTTTTCTTAAGAAGGCGTAAAGACCTAGGCAGTAGGCAAATTAAGGGCGGAGTCTTTACCCATAAGTTAATTAATGAGGTTATAGTAATTGTTAGTTTAAAATAATAGTAATGGCAATAGTTTTGATTAATGGTCCTAGAATTTCTACCAAGAAGTGTTTTTACAAGTTACGGTCCGGGCTTCAAGAATTTATTTCTTGTAATTAAATTATGTCTCAGAATTACTTATTAGTATAATGGTTCGATTAGAATAAAGTATGGGTCTTTGATAACTGTGTGAAATTGATAAAATATTTTAATGTGTAAAATTTAATGGTTTGACACTTTGAGAATTGGCCACTCGAAGTATTTTCTGATCATTTGGTTTGTGCTAAAGACGTCAGGTAAGTAAAATTTTACGCATACTTTAATGTTTGTAAACTTTAATGTTGAATTGATTTATCATTGTGTTGTCGCTCGATATTATGTTTAATTGTATTTTTTTATTATTATGTTTTTTGTAGTGTATTGTATTGTAATGTTAATGAGTGTAAATGCGTTCGTACCTATACATGAAGGTTTGTAGTATGAATATAATCAATTAAATAAAGGTTTAAACACCTAGTGTGTGTTTATGCCATGAAAGACGTGAGTGAGAAATGGGACGTGGGGGACCGGCGGACCCGACAATGCTAAATGGTTAATGTGAATAGATGATCGTTTGGCTTGTCCAGCGATATAATGTGAATGAGTGATCGTTTAGCTTGTCCAGTGATATAATGTGAACGGATGATACTACTAGAGACCGGTAGTCGAACATGTTTCAGATTAATGACCCACTGCCTCTGATTGGCTGAACACTACACAAGTGAACTCGCGAATAAAGAAAAGAAATTAATGCAATGAAAATAGTAAAGAAAGGAATGTGACAAGTTTGCATGGATAGAAAGTAATAAATAATGTAAAACGAAAGCAAATGTAATGAAGTTATAAATGATCTATAATTTTATATTTCAAACACAAATGTTTTAAAATAAAATTGGATGCGCATGTGTTTGTTAAGTATGTGTAAGATTTTACTTACTAGGCTTCAGCTCATTCCGTTGTTTCTTAATATTTTCAGGTGAGGAGTAATTGCGGGAGGACACCTTGTGGGCGAACTCGACTCAGTAGAATATTTTGAATAATGATTCAAACAATTACTTTATGATTAATTATTCTTATTTTGACAATTTAACTTAAAATTATTGGTGGTTATTTGATTAAGTTTCTGCTGCAAAATTTTTATTATTTAAGTACTTTGAATTTAATATTGTTTAAATTTAACTTGCGAATTTTGTTTAAGTAAAGATTTAAATTGAACTATGTCTTTCATATTTAATGTTTAATTAATGTTAAAGAGGATAGCACTTCCTAAATTATAATCAATAAGGTATTTTAGTTTGGGGGTGTTACATAAGTGCATCTATCAATCAATACTAAGAAAATAATTGCATCTATCAATCATGAATTTACAAACATCCACCCCAATATGAAATTGATAAATCCTCTTGCCAAAACTCTATTAAAAATTAACGAGTCCATTAACCTAAATCCCCATATCAAATCACCCAATTAAAACTCATCCAAAGAATTCAAACTAGAATCAAAACATTCTTCAAAGGGTAAATCAAAAGTCACAAAGCCTAAATTTAAATTGAAGCAAGAATTAATCCAAAAAATGCTTCTCCTTTTGGAAGACGATAATAATTCTGATTCTGAGTCATCTGTAGAGTTAAGTCACTCAATTAAACCAAATATCCAAAAAAAACCCAATCATCCAGAAAAGCTATCCCTTAGCAATTGAAGGACCAAAATACATAGAAGGCTAACGTCCTACCACAATGGGCCTATGATGCATTTCAAGACTCCCAGAACCCGTTTGATGACATCAATCTCAGTGATGATGAATAAAAATAATTCATCTTTGGCAAAGTTCCAATGTTGAAGTTATAAAAAAATCAAGAAGCTTGAAAAATATTATCATAATGACTTTCCAGCATGATTCAACGTTCATAATGAACTTCAAGACAAACAATAATGATTTCTCCAACAATTAATAATAAAAGCACAAGAATCCAATATACCAATTATCAAGTAATGACAACAATGACTCTAATATACAGCAATAGTCACAATGACTTTTCAAGACAACAATCATGACTAGACCAATAATGAAGACGCAAAGTCCAATATTATAATTATGAGGAAATCTTTGTAACTTGTATTTTTCTATAATTATTGTACTATTTATCACATAATTAGATGACTATTTGTCCTTTTACTTTAATTAGTCAAAAGTAGAAATGTAAAATATTTTTACTTTTTTAGAAAAGAATAGTGCAGGTAAGTGATGGGTTTCCGGTGAACTCCAATTTTCTTGCCTATAAATAGGGTGCCCTCGCCCATTTGTTTCTAACAATTTCGAGAGAAAACTTGTTTTGAAAACAAAGCATTTTTTCCTCCTCTTTCGTAATCTTTTATTCTTTCTTCTCAACATTAATTAGTGAGTGGGTGCACTAATTAATCATTGTAAATTATTTTCCTTCAATACTTGTAAGTTTCAATCTTACTCCAATAAATAATTTTACTTTTGAATTCTTGCTTCTAATACCCTGTCTTTAATTACATAAATTATACGTGATTCCGCCTCTTTTGGTATCAAAGTCAAACCTATTTAATCTGACTCTTTACATTTCTCAACATTAATTAGTGAGCGGGAACACTAATTAATCGTTACAAATTATTTTCCTTCAATACTTGTAAGTTTTAATCATACTCCAATAAACAAGTATTAAAACTTACAATACTTGTAAGTTTATTGAAGTATAATTTATGCAGAGTGATTAAGAATAAGTTTATTGAAGTATAATTTATGCAAACTTACAATACTTGAGTCATGAGTCGATTATTTAAAAAAAATAATTATGCAGAGTAGTTAAAAATATTAAATATCCTACTAGGTTTGGCTCTGATACCAAAAGAGGTGGAATTGCATATAATTTATGTCTTCAATTATACGTAATTCTTAAATTATTCTTCAATTTTACCCATCCAAAGAATTCCACCTATTTTAGTTATTATTATATGCAATTCGGCCCAAGTGGCAAGTTATTTTTAATCTTACTTCAATAAATAATTTTACTTGTTTTTTAATACATTGTCTTTAAATTACTTAAATTATACGTAATTCCGCCTCTTTTGGTATCAGAGTCAAACCTGATAGGGTATTTACTATTCCTAATTACTTGCTTAATTACCATTCTCCGTCCAAGTGGCTGGTTCTTATTGTCATTGTTACTTACTTGCTTACTGGCTTAATCATTTTTATTTAATCTGACTCTCCGCCCAAGTGGCTGGTTATTTTTATAATTGATTATTTCTCTTTAATCTTTGATTTTTTAATCTGTGAATCTGACATATCATCTTCTATTTGGTTTACTTCAGACACCCCAATAAGATCTTTTAGATATGTAAATCCCGAGGGTAGGGTACTTGTAAAGGCAAAGGGGATATGAGTGATTTCAAAATACATGATGAAAATTTCAATCATAAGAATATTTTAGTTATCTTTAGTTATGAGTAGATTATTTAGAAGTAATTCTTCTTGTAGCAATATGTCTACAATAAATACAATATCAGACATAATTAATTAAGAACATTTTTATTGCTTAGAAAATGATCAAGTAGATCATATGGTATGAAATATACACAAAATCTCCAGTAAAGAAATTTATAAATCAACATGGTCTGTTATTTCCTTCAAACCTCAGCATCATGTCAAAACAATTGAAAAAATATATGCTCTTGAGAAAGAGCATGAAACTTGTTAATTACTTTCTCCTAATGCAATTAAACATCACATTGAAGAATGATATTACTTAAGTTATACGCAATTTCACCTTTTTTGGTATCAGAGCCAAACCTGGTAGAAAATTTACTATTCCTAAATACTTGATTAATTTTGTTCTCCTCCTAAGTGGCTGGTTATTGTTGCCATTGTTACTTACTTGCTTACTTGCTTAATTATTTTTATTTAATATGACTCTCCGCCCAAGTGACTGATTATTTTTATAATTACTTATTTCTCTGTAATTTTTTATTTTTTAATCTGTGAATCTGTCGTATCAGTTTTCTATTTGGTTTACTTCAAGCACCCAATAAGACCTTTTAGATACGTAAATCATGAGAGTGAGGTAGTGTAAAGGAAAAAGGGAGAGGAGTGACTACATAGGAGGTTGTAAAAGGTAAAGCATGTTTGGAAATCAAAATACATGATGAAATAATGTAGCTACGTTGAGTCATGTGTAGATTTTAGAAGTAATTATTCTTGTAGCAATAGGTCTACAATAAATAAAATACCATATATAATTAATCAAGAACATTTTGAAAACTTAGCAGATGATCAAATATATCATAGGGTATGGAATATACCCAAAATCCGTAGTAAAAAAATTTATAAATCAACATGGGCTGTTGCTTCCTTCAAGCCTCAGCATCATGTAAAAATAATTGAAAAAATATATGCTCTTGGGAAAGGGCATGAAACTTGTCAATTACTTTCTCCTAATGCAATTAAACATCACATTGAAGAATGGTATAATTTCCTTCACATTAATTTACTTCAGATTGGAGTTAAACTACTCACAATGAGAGGCCTAAATACCTGTATCTTGTTAGCCTTGGGAGATGCAAGATTTACAAATTTTAATGATAATATTTTAGGATTAGTCGAATCCTTACTTTGTATTGGTCCAATCCATTTTGATAATTTTACATATTTGTCTGTTAGTCTAACAGACCCTCATATTCTTAAATCTTTAGCTTTGAATATCAAACTAGTGGTTACCAAATCCTTGAAGGTGTCTAGCTAGGATTTTTAGAATACATCACAAAATAACCAAAATCAATATGAATTTTCAAGCCATCAATAGGAGTCCAAAAAATCAAACCCTATTGATTTAATCTAGCCAAAGTAATACAAATATTAGTGTCCCTAAAATCATTAGGCGGCCTGATATTACTTTGCCAAAAAATTAGCTTTTAACCAATGAAAGCCAGTCCACTCCATTTCAACGCCCAAATGAAGATATTGATTATATCGAGCAGTATATGGATGGTGCTATTAAAATTAATTTTCAATCTTCCAATTCTAATCTTCAAATTAGGGAGTTTAGGTTGGTGACTATGGTAGCCAACAGTTATATTACCACAAACAATTTACCTCACAATGAGGTAATAAAGCTTTTAGTCACAGGATTCACTAGAATGTTTCATTTCTGGTGGGAAAAGTATCACTAAAGAATCTAAAAAAATATCATCCTTGCAGCATTAAAGATTGATGCTGAAAGAACTCCAATCCTTAGAGAGGATCAGAAAATAATGCTTGATGCCAATAATACACTCTTCTACACAATAATTGAACATTTCATTGTGACGCCAAGTAATGTTACTTCACGTATCTATGATCAATTAACCAATCTTAGGTGTCCTACCCTAAGTGATTTTGACTGGTAAAAAAATTATTTTGTCCCGAGTAATGTCTAGGGATGATAGTAATCAACCATTTTGGAAAGAAAATTTCATAAACGGTAATCTATATATTTCCTTAGTGGTGACCTAGAAAATATAAACTATAATAGTCTCACTTACGGTACAATTATCACTACAACACAAAAAGAATGTCTGAGAATGTGTATAGACATGAAAATTAATAAACAAATTAAAAAGGAAAAGAAAACTGTCAAATACGAATTAGACAATTTTATGTGAATAATATAGATTACCTGGTACTGCTCATTCTCAAAAGAATAGGAAAAAATTACATCTTAATCCTAAAAGAATTCACAAACCTTATAGGAATAAATTCCACAAAAACAAAAATAAAAATTTTGACAAGTATTTTTCTAAGGATAAGAATTATTCAAGAAGAAAATTCAATAAAAAAATTTATTGATAAAAGTAAAATTAAGTATTTTAAATATGGTCAGAATGATCATTTTTCCAACACTTGCCACGTAAAAAATAAAATTTATCATTTAAAAATCTCTGACGAAGAAAAATAAGAATTGTTTAAAATTATAGAATCAATAGATTACCATGAAAGTGGTAATTAAGATTTAAAACGAATTTAAAACACCTGAATCTGAGAAATCAAACTCTTCAAGTTCTGACAGTGATTCTCCTAACATCTCTATCGGGTGCCGGGATAGCTGTTGTCAGAAAATTATTAATGTTTTAAATAAAAATTAAGAACAAGATTTTTTTTTAGATTTAATTAATAAAATCAAAAATCCTGAATTAAAACAAGAATACCTCGAGAGACTTAGAAAGTAATTAAAAAAAATACTAAGTCTAATAATAATATTGCAAGCCTTTCACAAACCCTTGGAAAATTCAAAAAAATTAAAGGAAATGAAAAAGAGGTTACTCTTCATGAACTTAAAGAATAAATAAAAAATATTAAAAAATGAAATAAAATAAATAAAAGATTCAAATACAAAGATAACAAAATAAATAATTTTTTTAAAAATGGAAAAAAAATTAATTAAAACCCATAAATACAGTGAACTATGAGAACCTAATAAATCTCATATTTCTGATGATGATGAAGAACTTGTTGTTAAACTCCAAGATGATGACAACTTCCTTCAAATCCTTAATCACGTCAAAATTAAAAAATGGAACATAATGGTCAGAATAATAATTCAAGATTTTGATTTCACCTCAATGGCTCTTATTGATTCAAGAGCTAGTCTGAATTGTATGCAGGGAGGATTTGTTCCTACCAAGTACTTCAAGAAGACCAACGAATCTTTGCCCTCATCTAATGGTACAAGAGTACATATCAATTATAAAAATCTCTGAAATTCATATTTACCGAGACAATGTATGTTTTAAAATATCATTTGTCTTAGTAAAAAATATTACAGACAAAATTATTTTAGGTTAACCATTCATTTCTTTGTTGTAATATTTTACAACAGAGCATGATGAGATAATTACTTATCTCATGGATAAACCTGTCAAATTCAAATTTTTTTCTTTTTTTCACAATGAGAAATTGAAAACTTTAGAACAAAATTCTATTTATAAAATAGTAAATTTAATTTCTGGTAAAGAAAAACAATTATATTTTCTATAAGATGAAATAAAATTCAAAAGAATTAAAGAAGAACTTCACTCTCCAGCTCTTTAGAAACAAATTAAAATCTTTAAATAAAAAATTTGTAAAAAATTATGTACTGTCATTCATAATACATTTTTGGCAAATCCAAACAAATGGAATTGGTAAATACAAAATTACATTTGGTCGTTATAAATGGAAAGTAATGTCATTTGATCTTAAAAATGTTGGAAGTATATTACAGAATACACTGAATAAAAATTTCAACAAATTCACTAATTTATCGACTGTTTGCAATAGTGATATTCTTATTTTCTCTAAATTTATTGATGTGGAAACACCTTGAATTGTTTATCAAGATAATAAAACAAAATAGTTTACTTATCTCTGCAAGAAAAATCAAATTGTTTCAATTTAATATTAGATTTCCAAGATTTGAGATTTATTATTCTATTATTAAAGCAATTCATCAAATTATACAATTTTCTATATTAAATCAAGAACTTCTTTTAAAAATTGATTGCAAATCTACACAACATGTTTTGGAAAAGATATAAGGATATTGCTTCCAAACAATATTTTGCCAGGTAACAGTCAAATTTTATCAATTTTGATTTCAATATTGAATTTATTCAAGTCATTATTAATTAAATTCATGACTTCCTTGTAAATCTTTGTAGGAAAGCATTTCAAGATTTTGCCATGACAGAATTTGAAAATTCTGAATTATTAGAATATTGGAAGATAAACCCAGAATACTCAATCAAAATTTATATAAAATAAAATAAATACAATGGTAAGACAGCTGTATTTTGCTCAAAATTCTCATTCATTAATTATAGTCATAATGAATTTGAATATCCAAAAAATGCATGGACTGATGAACTGGATAAAATTTTAGAAGACGTTGGGTTGAAGCATGACTTCAATGCAGCACTAATTCAATTATATGAAAAATATGAAAAATAGGTTTTCACAAAGACAATGAAATATGTTATGATAACATAAAAATTTTTATTGTAAATCTTTTTGGACAAGCAAATTATAAAATTGAGTTTTCAGATAAAATAGTCAAATATTTTTTATACTCGAAGGAATTTTTTTGTCACGTCTGACGGATTTCAAAAAAGTCATAGGCATGCAGTGGAGTACTTAACTAAAAGAATCAGTATCACTTTCAGAAATCATGTAAGATTGATGAATATTTCAAATATAAAAGAGTATTTGGCCCAACAATTGGCCCTCAAAGCCTAAATTAAAGAGGAGTCTTCTACTCCTAACCAAGCTCAATTAGCATTATTTGGGTCCATCAGACCCAATTACCAATCAACCATGATCAATCAATTTGATCCATTCTCGATTACTCAACTCTTTGATGCCCTATCTTGACCAACCAATTACAAATTATAGAAAATCATCCTTTTATTTTCAAAAAATGTCCAGCAAAAATATTTTTCATAAGCGTCAATTTGCTCATTTCAAGGATCTTACCCAAATTATCAAAGTCCATTTTGTTCCCGAATTCCATCATGTCCTTGGACACAAACAAAAATCTCAGTTTCTCAGAGACATTCTCTTAGAAACAAAATCCATAAATATTAGCCCAATTAAATGTTTTGAAAGAAAGATCATTTATCATTCTTTCTACATTCTTAGAATCATAACCATAGAAGATTGGAAAGTCCATCCTTCAGCTTTCAAAATACTTTTAAATAAAAAATAATTAAATCATTAAACCTCCATTTGCTCATTTGAAATATCCTGCCCAAATTGCAAAAGCTAGTTTTATTCAAGACTTCCACTTTGTCCCTGGTCACAAGAAAAGGTGTCTTAATTTCGATAGTGATACTCTCTTAGAAACAAAATCTGTTAATATTAGCCCAATAAAAATATTTGAAGGAAGAATCATTTATCATTCCTTCTACATTCTCAAAATTATAACCATGAAAGAATAGAAAATCCATCCTTTAAGTCTCAAAATTCTTCAAAATAAAAAATAATATAATTATTTTGACTATATTGATGCTTGACACAAGATTTTCTTGCATCAAAATAGTGACTTTCCAGTCATGGTTTTTAAATTTTGACAAGAATTTCAAACTAAATTTTTTAAAATGGTTCTTAAGATGGTAGTCCATTCATGGCCTTGTCCTAGAATTATTTTCAATCAATTTCCAACAAGCTTTTAATTTATTTCTAAAAATATATAAACCCTCATCAAATGAGGTTTCTTTTCTTCAAATTCTTTGCTTTACAAGTAAATACAAAATACCCTGATGGAAATACTCAATTGAAGATGGAATCCTCACCAGACAATATTATGTTCAATAATAGGATAAATTCAATACCCAAAAAATCATTGCCTCAATTAACTAAGAATTTGCAAATATCCATCCTCAATTAAAATCGGCAAAAGATCCATTTACTCAAGCTCCATTAAAAATTAGTGAGTCCATTAACTCAAATTCACATATCAAATCACCCAATTCAAACTCATCCCTAGAATCCAAACCAGAATCAAAAGTCTTTCCAAATGATAAATCAAAAGTTACAAAGCCTAAATCCAAATTGAAGCAAGAATTAATGCAAAAAAATGCTTCTCCTTTTGGAAGACAATAATAATTCTGACTATAAATCACTTGTAGAATCAAGTCACCCAATTAAACCAAATATACAAAAAACTCAATCATCCAGAAAAGCTACCCCTCAGCAATTGAAGGACCAAAATACCCAGAAAGGTCGCGTCCTACCACAATGGGCGTTTAACGCATTTCAAGACTCTGAGAATCCATTTGATGACTGAGTGATGATGAATAATTAAAAATAATTTACTTTTGGCAAAATGCAATTGTTGGAAAAATCAATAAATCAAGAAATTTGAAATAATAATTCAACTATCATGATGGTTCTCCAGCATAATGCAATGGCTATAATGACTTCTCCAACAATCAATAATCAAAGTACAAGAATCCAAAATAACAATTATCAAAGAATGATAACAATGACTTCAATATATAGTAACAGTCACAATGATTTTTCAAGACAACAATCATGACAAGAGCAATAATGAAGACACAAAGTCCAAATTAAAATTTTTAGGGAATCTTTGTAATTTGTCTTTTTCTGCAATTATTATACTAATTGTCAAATAGTTAGGCAACTATTTGTCCTTTTACTTTAATTAGTCAAAAGTAGAAATGTAAAATATTTTTACTATTTTAGAAAATGAATAGTGCAGGTAAGTAATGGATTTTTAGTGACTCATCAATTATGACTTCTAAGAATGAAGACACGAAAACCAAGATAACAATTATCGATGAATCTTTGTAGTTTATCTTTTTTTCTACAATTGTTGTACAAGTTATCAAAAAATTAGCCAACTGTTTGTCCTTTTTACTATTCTTAATCAAAAGGTTGTAATGTAAAATGTTTTTAGTTTTGTAGAAAAGCATAGTGCATGTATGTGAGGGGTTTCCCGTGAACTCCACTCTCCTTGCCTATAAATAGGCTGTCCTCTCCCATTTTTTCTCAAAACTTATTTTCACTCTTAACAATTTGGAGAGAAAACTTGTTTTGAAAACAAAACATTCTTCTTCCTCCTCTTTTGTAGTCTTTCTTCTTCTACCTCAACGTTAATAGTGAGCGTGAGTACTAATTAATTATTGTCAAATAATTTTCAATACGTGTAAGTTTATTTTCCTTCAGTAATATCATTGTGAATTTTTACTTATAATACACTATCTTAAATTACTTAAATTATACACAATCTAGCCTCTTTCGGTATCAAAGCCAAACCTGGTAGGGTATCTACTATTCCTAAGAACTTGCTTAATTACTGTTCTCTGCCCAAGGGGCTGGTTATTGTTGCCGTTGTTACTTACTTGCTTACTTGTATAGTCGGGTTATTCTTGTATTATTGGGTTATTCTTATATTCTTGGGTTAAATCCTCATAACCAGCCACTTGGGTGATGAAGAACAATAATTATGCAAAGTATTAAATTAAACAGTAAATACCCTACTAGGTTTGACTCTGATTTCAGAAGAGGTAGAATTGCATATAATTTATGTAATTAAAGACAAGGTATTAGAAGCAAGAATTTAAAAGTAAAATTGTTTATTGGAGTAAGATTAAAACATACAAGTATTGAAGGATTTGCAATGATTAATTAGTGCTCCCACTCACTAATTAATATTGAGAAGAAAGAAGAAAAGATTACAAAAAAAGGAGGAAGAAGAATGCTTTGTTTTCAAAACATGTTTTCTCTCAAAATTGTTAAGAGTGAAAAACCAGTTTTGAGGAACAAATGGGAGAGGGCAACCTATTTATAAGCAAGGAGAGTGCAGTTCATTGGGAACTCATCACTTACATGCACTATTCTTTTCTACAAAAGTAAAAACATTTCACATTACAATTTTTGACTAAGAATAGTAAAAAGGATAAATAGTTGCCTAATTATTTGACAACTAGTACAATAATTGGATAAAAAGTGAAAATAAAGATTTCTTGATAATTTTTATCTTTGATTTTGTGTCTTGATTATTGCTTCATTTTGGACAAGTCATTGTTGTCCTTCCTTAATAATTGCTATTTAAGACTTATGTGTCTGGATTATTGATTCATTGTTGGAGAAGTCATAATTACTTATTTTAAAAGTCATCATGATTGTTGCATTATGCTGGAGAGTCATCATGATATATCTTGATTTTGGATTTTTTGATTATTTCAACATTGGCATTTTGCCAAGGAAAAATTGTTCTATTCATTCACTGATTGATCTAAATTTATTCATCATCATTGAGATTGATATTATAAAATGTGTCTTGTGAATCTTAAGACGGATCATAAGTCCATTTAGGTAAAATTTGACCCTTTTAATTCTTGAGGGCTAGCCTTTCTGGATGATTGCGCTTTTTTTATTTCTGGTTTAGTTGGGTAACTTGAATCTACAGATGATTCAAAGTCAAAATTACTATTGTCTAAAAGGAGAAGCATTTTCTAGATTAATTCTTGCTTCAAAGTTTTGTGAATTTTGATTTACCCTTTGAAGTGGGTTTGGATTCCGGTTTAGATTCTTTGGATGAATTTGAACTATTTGGTTTAATTTGTGGATTTGGGTTAATGGGCTCATTAATTTTTAACGGAGCTTTGGCAAGAGGGTTTAACAATTTCATATTGGAATGGATGTGGTTGATGAAGGTAATTATTTTTGGGTATTGAATTTATCCTACCATTTAACATAATATTTTTTTGGTGGGGATTTCATCTCCAACTGAGTATTACCTTTTTAAGATCCAAGGTATTTTGTATTTATTTGAAAAGCAAAGTATTTGGGGAAATAAGGTCTCAATTGGTGAGTTCATGTAAACCATTAAAAATAAATTGAAATATTGATGAAAATCATTTGGAAAAGTTTTAAGACAGGATCATGAATGGACCACAATCTTAAGAATCAATTTGGAAAACTAATTTTAAAATTTTTATCAAAATTTAAAAAGCAAGAGTGGAAAAATCACTATTTTGATGCAGGAAAATCATGTGCAAAGCATCAATATAGTCAAAATAATTATATTATTTTTTATTTGTAAGAATTTTGAGACCTAAAGGATGGACTTCAAATCCTTCATGGTTATGATTTTGAGAATATAGAAGGAATGCTAGAGGGTCCTTCCTTCAAAATTTTTGATCGGGCTAATATTAATGGATTTTGTTAATAAGAGAATGTCTATGTAGAAACTAAGATTCTTGTCATTGTGACCAGGGACAAAATGAAAATCTGGAAGAAAATTAGTTTTTTCTATTTCAGTAGGATCTTTCAAATGAGCGAATGAGGGCTCAATATGAAAGAGATTTTTGCTAGGAATTTTTCTGAAATAAGAAGATAATTTTTCGTCTTTTATAATCGGTTGATTGAATGATTGGGCATTAAAAGGTAAAGTAATTGAGAATTGGTCAAATTGGTTGACCAGGGCTGATTGGTAATTGAGTTTGATGGACCCAAATATTGTTAATTGCGCTTGGTTAGGAAGAGAAGACTCCTATTTAATTTGGTCCTTAAGGGCCATTTGTGGAGTTAAAGGCTCTTCTATAATTTAATCATTCATCAACTTCACATGATTTCTGAAAGTGATACCGATTCTTTCAATTAGGGACTCCACAGCATGCCTAGGACTTTTTTGAAATCTGTCAGGCATGACGAAGAAAGTTCCTTCCAGTATAAAAAACTCTTTGATTGTTTTGTCCAAAAATTCAATTTTAAAAATTGTTTGTCCTAATAGGTTCACAGTTAAAAATTTTCCGTTATCATAACAGATTTTCATTATCTTTGTGAAAACCTATTTTTTGACATTTCTTATACCATTGAATTAAGACTGTGTTGATGTCATACAACAACCCAACTTCTTCCAAAATTTTATCCAATTCATTAGTCCATGCATTTCTTGGATATTCAAATCCATTATGGCCATAATTAATGAATTTTGATTGAGTACTCTGGTTTTACCTTCTCATATTTCAGTAGGTCAGAATTTTTAAATTCTGTCATGGGTAGAATCTTGAAATGATTTCCTGCATAGTTTTACAAGTAAGGAAGTCAGGAATTAAATTAATACATTGAATAAATAAAATTGTAAAAAATTGACTGTTACCTGGCAAAATTTTGTTTGGAAACAATATCTTTACATCTTTTTCTAAAATATGTTTTGCAGATTTGCAATCAATTTTAAAAAAAAAATTGATTTAATACAGAAAATTGTATGATTTGAATAATGGAATAATAGATCTCATATCCTGGAAATCTAATCTTAGATTGAAACAATTTGATTTTTCTTGCAGACATAACTAAATTATTTTATTTTATTATGTTGGCAAATAATTAAAAGTGTCTCCAGTGTTGTTTGATCAATGCAAACAATCAAAAAATTTGTGAATTGGTTCGAAATTTTATTATTTCTGACATTCATTTAGAACATTTTTAAGATCAAATGATATTACATTCCATTTATAACGACCAAATACAATTTTGTATTTATCAATTCCATTTATTTGGATTTTCCAGAGTGTAGATTTCATGTCAAACTTAGAGAATACAAGAGCATCTCCAAATTTTCTGTGCCAGAAAGCATTGGGAATGTCAGCACCTCACTCTTTCTAAATTTTTTTAGTTAAAATGGTAAATATATTAACCAAAGAATGTACACTAATACAAGGGGCATACCCTAGGACCAAAAGACAAAAGACTAAACTCTAGCTAGAAACCCTAGCTAGGTTACATCCAGGAATCAATCAAAGTCTGTTCAATATCTAAGTTCCTAGAATGATTAAGAAAAGTGCCTTTTCATAACCATTCTAGAAATCTTCCTAGAAGTAAACATAGAATCAATAAGCTTTCACGTAAGTAACACAATAGAGTCTAGAGAACAACAAGAGAATCCAGCAAATTGATCACCACATCTACAATAAGAGGAAGAAAAATATGCTAAGTTGTTGAGCAATTGAAAACAGGTGCTGCGAAGTCTCCAAGCCAGACGTAAAAAACACACAATTGATGCCAGACATAGGGTTCCACTTATGAACATGATCCACATTAGAAAGATTATCTCCAAAAGCTAACCAAGTTACAAAAGAACATCTCAGGATATGACCTTAAACCAAGCAAGAGAAGTCCATAAGTAGAAGAAGTCCCTAAAGCGTCATAAGTCTTCCTAATAGAATAGGAAGCAGAATTAGAAGGACCCTAAAACCAAGCATGAACTAAGTGAAGAGGAGGAGCATCATCCATGTTGATATGCCAAGTTGATAAAGTCTCATGCAGTCTAGGATTAGAACATCTCCAATTCCTATCACGGATGGGCGATAAAAAGTGGGGTATTAATAGGTAAACCAGAAGCTTCAATTAAATCATTACATCATCAGCACTAAAACTAGCAACCAGACTAGAAGCAATAGAAGAAGGAACCTTCAATCTAATAACAACATCCACACAGTTCCAATCTATATCAGGAACAATCATTTGGCAGCCCAGCAAGTTACTATAAAATGGACAATATGAGCTTCGATATCATTTGATCTGTTGAAACAGTACCTGGATCATCAATAATGTGTATAAGAAGGGCTCTCCTTTTATGTGATTTAATAGCATTGAAAAAGAAAGTTGAATTCTCATCTCCAAGATTAAGTCAATTCACTCAAGACTTTTGCATAAGAAAGTCCTCCTCGGCTCTTTACAAAATTTTTGTTCAAAGATTTTAATTGTTTTTGAAGAGTAGGATTTTGAAGTTGTTCTTCAATTCTTTTGAATTTCATTTCGTCTTGCAGAAAACATAATTGTTTTTCTTTACAAGAAATTAAATTTACAGTTTTAAGACATAATTTTGTTTAAAGTTTTCAATTTCTCATTATGAGGAGAAGAAAATATTTAAATTTGACAGATTTATCCACAGGATAAGTAATTATCTCATTATACTCTGATGTAAAAGGATACAACAGAGAAATGATTGGAAAACCCAAAATAATTTTTTCTGTCATATTTTTTACTAAAACAAATTATGTTTTAAAACATACATTATCTTGAAAAATATGAACTTTAGAGATTTCATAGTTGATATGCATTCTAACACCATTTGTAGAGGACAAAGATTATTTTGTCTTCTTAAAGTACTTAAGAGGAACGAGTTCTTCCTACATACAATTCAAATAAGCTCTTAAATCAATAAGAGTCATTGAAGTGAAATCAAAATCTTAGATTATTATTATTATGACTATTATGTGCAATTTTTTAATTTTGATGTGATTAAAGATTTGAATAAAGTTATCATCATCTTGAATTTTGACAACCAGTTCTTCAAACTTATCATCAAAAATTAGGGATTTACTAGGTTCTCCTAGTTCACTGGATTCATGATCCTTAATTATATTTCCTATTTTTAAAAGATGTAATTCTTTTGTTACTTCTATGTTTAAATCTTTTAATTCTTTTATTTGAATTTTATTTTTTATTTCTTTTTGAAGTTCCTGAAGAGTAGCTTATTTTTCCTTTCCTTTATTTTTGTTGAACCTTTCAAGGGTTTGTTAAGGCTTAAAGTATTATTATTAGACTTAGTATTTTCTTTCTTTTGAATTATCTTCCTAAGAATTTCAAGATAGTCTTATTTTAATTCAGGATTTTCACTTTAACTAATTAAATTTAATAAAAGATTTTCTTGTACTGCATTTTTATTTAAAACATTAATAATTTTCTAACAATAGTTATCCCTGCACCCCATAGAGATGTTAGGAGAATCACTATCAGAACTTGAAAAGTTTGATTCGTTAAATTCAGGAGATTCAAATTCTCTTAAATCTTCATTACTACTTTCTAATAATTTATGATTTTTATAATTCTAAACAATTCTTGTTTATCTTCTTAAGATATTTTCAATTGAATAATTTTATTTTTTACTTGGCAAGTGTCGGAAAAATGACCATTTTGGCCACATTTAAAACACTTAATTTTACTTTTATCAACAGATTTTTTATTGATATTTTTTCATGAATAATTTTTATTCTTAGAAGAGTATTTCTCAAAAAATTTATTTTTATTTTCGTGAATTTTTTTTCCTTTAAGGTTTGTAAATTCTTTTAGGATTTAATAGAGAATCTTTCCTATTCTTTTGGGAATGAGCGATAGCAGGTTATCCATATTGCTCAAAAAAATTACCTAATTCATATTTGACAGTTTTCTTTTTCCTTTTTAATTTGTTTATTAATTTTCATGTCTATGCACATTTTTTTACCTTCTTTTTGTATTATAATGATAATTGTACCATAGGTGAGAATATTGTAGTCAATGTTTCCTAGGTCATCATTAAAGATTGTTCTAATTTTGTGGGCAAATAAATTTGATAAGCTATTTATAAACTTTCCTTCCAAAAGGGTTGATTACTATCATCTCTTGACATTACTCTAGACAAAAATATAATTTTTTACGAGCCAAAATCACTTAGGGTGGGACACCTAAGATTGATTAATTGGTCATGGATACGTGAAGTATTATTACTTAGCGTCCCAATGAAATGTTCAATTATTGTGTAGAATAGAGTATTAATGTCATTAGGCACTGTTTCCTGATCATCTCCAAAGATTCAGATTCCTTCAGCATCAATCTTTTTATTGAGGATAACAATATTCAGAGTAGTTTTATCTAAAAGATTTATTAAATGAGTTTTTTTCAGAGATTTATTAGGTTTAAGTTCATGAAGATCATCAACATTATTTTCAATTTTGTCTAATTATTTTTCTATTGTTATTAAAATTTAATTAGTGTAATTTAGTTATTCAACAACTTTTTTATTGGGTTATTCTTCCTTTGAAATCTTAAAAAGAGAAGTAGTGATTAAATAATTTTTATGATTAATAATAATTTTCTCATGAGAGGGATGACTTGTAATCACCCAACTGGAGTGTTCCTTGACCCATTCGGTCTTAGAAATTACTTTAATATTCTTTTCACAAATATCCCTGTTATAATTAAGGAAAAACATATCAACTCTAAATTCTTGTATGAACGCATTCCGTTCAGCAATGATGATTTTTCTTTGATCCATATTGTATGTCTCTCTGGACTTATTACGTTTATTGAGATTGGCTGGGTCATTCATGTGTTGCGTTAAACCCTCCCAATCAGGCTTGTATTCTTGACTTAGGGTGCTTAAATTGAAAACTAAAAGTTGGGGATTTATAGGAGGCAAGGTTCCTTGAAAATCAGATTCAGTTGGTTATTCAATTTCGTCAGATTGTTTAGTCTTATTATCAAAGATTGGTTGACTGATTTGGGAATTTGTGGCCTTTAACTCTTAATTTTTTTACTTTTTTATTTTTTAATTCTTGTTCCATTTGATGGATTCTACGATTTTGACTATTATTGATGGTGGATTCAGAAAAGAAAATTCTAGGAGTGTTAGACTGGCTAAACTCCCTAACTTGAGGATTAGTGCTGGAAGATTGAAAATTAATTTTAACAGTGTCATCCATGTACTGCTGGATATAATCAATATCTTCAATTGGACGTTGAATTGGAGTGGGTTGGCTTTCTTTGGTTAAAAGCCAATTTGTAAGCAAAGTAATACCAGACCACCTAATGGTTTTAAGAACTCTAATATTTGCATTACTTTGGCTAGATTGAATCAACATGATTTGATATTTGGACTCCTATTGATGGTTTTGAAATTCATATTGGTTTTGGTTAATTTGTATTGTATTCTAAAAATCAAAGCCAAGGGTTGGACACCTTCAAGGATTTGGTAACCATTAGTTTTGATATTCAAAGTTAAAGATTTAAGAATATGGGGGTCTGTTAGACTAACAAATAAATCTGGAAAATAATCAAAATGGATTGGACCATTACAAAGTGATGATTCAATTAATCCTAAAATACTATCATTAAAATTTGTAAATCTTGCATCTCGCAAGGCTGACAAGACAAAGGTATTTAAGTCTCTCATTGTGAGTGGTTTAACTTCAATCTGGGCTAAACCAAAGCGAAGGAAATTATATTCTTCTTCAATGTGATGTTTACTCCTAAAATACTATCATTACAAGTTTTATGCTCTTTCCGAAGAGCATATATTTTTTTAATTGTTTTTACATGATGCTAAAGCTTGAAGGAAGCAACAGACCATGCTGATTTATAAAAAAAAAAATTACTAGGGATTTTGGGTATATTTCATACCTTATGATCTACTTGATCATCTACTAAGTATTCAAAACATTTTTCATTAATTATGATGGTGTTGTATTTATTGTAGACCTACTGCTACAAGAAGAATTACTTCTAAATAATCTATGCATGACTCAAGATAAACAAATTATTCTTATGATTGAAAATTACATCATATATTTTGATTTTTAAATCTGCTATGACTTCTACAACCTCCTAAGAAGCTTAACTTTTCTCCATTTTGCTTTTATAACTACCATACCCTCGACATTTACGTATCTAAAAGGACTTATTGGGGTGCATGAAGCAAACCTATTAGAAACTTATACGTTAGATCGTCAGATTCATAAATTAAATAATCAAAGATTACATAGAAATACTCAACTATAAAAATAACCAGCCACTTTGGCGGAGAGTCGGATCAAATAAAAATAATTATTGAAGTAAGCAATTAAGCAACAATAGCAATAATAACCAGTCACTTGGGCGGTGAATAACAATAATTATGCAGAGTAATTAAGAATAGTAAATACCATGCCAGGTTTGGTTCTGATACCAAAAGAGGCAGAATTGCGTATAATTTATAATAGTAAAGACATGGTATTAGAAGCAAGAATTCAAAAGCCAATTTTAGTTTTAAACATAGGTACTTTAATCCAAGAATAAAGCTTGATTGGGAAGGTTTAACCCAACATATGAATGACCCAGCCAATCTCAATAGACGTAGTAGGGTTCAGAGAGACATACAATATTGATCAAAGAAAATCATCATTGCTGAATGGAATTGACAAGTTTCATGATCTTTCCCAAGAGCACATATCTTTTCAGTTATTTTTACATGATGCTGTGGTTTGAAGGAATCAACATACCATGTTGATTTATTGATTTCTTTACTAGAGATTTTGGGTATATTCCATACCATATGATCTACATGATCATTTCCTAAATATTCAAAATGTTCTTCATTAATTATGTTTCTGGGAATTTTTTTTATTATAGATCTATTGCTACAAGAAGAATTACTTCTAAATAATCTATTCATGACTCAAAATAACTAAATTATACTTATGATCAAAAATTTCATCATGTATTTTGATTTTCAAACCTGCTATGACTTCTACAACCTCCAAAAAATTAACTTTTCTCCCTTTTTCCTCTACAACTACCCTACCTTCGGGATTTATATATCTAAGAGGTCTTATTGGGATGCATGAAGCAAACCTATTAGAAATTGATACGTCAGATTCACAAATTAAAAAAAAAAGATTACACAGAAATAATCAAGCATAAAAATAACCAGCCACTTTAGCGGAGAGTCAGATTAAAAAAATAATTATTCAAATGAGCAAGTAAGCAACAATAGCAACAAGAACAAGCCACTTAGGCGGTGAAGAATAATAATTGTGCAGAGTTTTTAAATTAAACAGTAAATACCCTATATTAAATACTTATAAGCTTTAATCTTACTCCAATAAATAAGTTTTAATATACCCTATCTCCGATAAAAAAGTTTTAATCTTAAAGAAAATACTAAGCCAATTTAATTTAAAGACAGTCTATTATAAGAAAAAATTCACAATGATTTTATTGAAGAAAAATAAACTTACAAGTATTGAAAATTGTTTTACAGCAATTAATTACTGCTCCCTCTCACTAATTAACGTTGAGGAAGAAGAAGAAAGATTACAAAAGAGCGGAAGAAGAATTCTTTGTTTTTAAAACAAGTTTTTCTCTCAAAATCACGGACAGTGAAAACAAGTTCTATGGAGCAAATGAGAAAGGGCAGCCTATTTATAGGCAAGAAGAGTAGAGTAAACTGGGAACTCATCACTTAACTCCACTATTATTTTGTACAAAAATAAAAATATTTAACATTATAACCTTTTGACTAAGAATAGTAGAAAGGATAAATAGTTGCCTAATTTTTTGACAGCTTGTACAATAATTGCAAAAAAAAGAAAAACTACAAAGATTCGTCGATAATTATTATCTTGGTATTCGTGTCTTCATTCTTGAAAGTCATAATTGTTGTCTTGAAAAGTCATTGTGGCTATGGTAACCAACAATTACATTACAACACATAATTTACCTTAAAATGAGGTAAAAAAAGCTTTTAGTCACAGGATTCACAGGGATGCTTCATTCCCGGTGAAAAAAACATCTCACTGAAGAATCTAAAAATATCATCCTTACAGCAATAAAGATTTGTTACTGAGAGGATCATAAAATAATGTTTGATGCCATTAATATAGTCTTCTACACAATAATTGAACATTTTATTGGGATGCCAAGTAATGTTACTTCACGTATCCATGACCAATTAACCAATCTTAAGCGCCTTACCCTAAGTGATTTTGGCTGGTACAAAAATGTATTTTTTTTCTATAGTAATGTCTAGGGATGATAGTAATCAGTCCTTTTGGAAAGAAAAATTCATAAATCGCTTACCAAATTCGTTTGTCCATAAAATTAGAACAATCCTGAGTGATGACCTAAGAAATATAGACTATAATAGTCTCACCTCCGTACAATTATCACTACAATACAAAAAGAAGGTCTAAGAATGTGTTTAGACATGAGAATTAATAAACAAAATAAAAAGGAAAAGAAAACTGTTAAATACAAATGAGACAGTTTCTGTGAATCAGGCAGTTTCTGTGAGCAATATGGATTACCTGCCAATACTCCTTCCCAAAAGAATAGGAACATTTAAATCCTAAAAGAATTTACAAACCTTATATGAGAAAATTTCACAAAAACAAAAATAAAAGTCTTGACAAATACTTTTCTAAGAATAAAATTTATTCAAAAAGAAAATTCAATAAAAAAATTCTAATAAAAGTAAAATTAAGTGTTTTAAATGTGGTCAGAATGGTCATTTTTCTAACACTTGCTAAGTAAAAAATAAGATTAATCAATTAAAAATCTCTGATGAAGAAAAATAAAAATATAGAATCAATAGATTACTATGAAAGTAGTCATGAAGATTTAGAAGCATTTGAATACACAGAATCTGAAGAATTAAACTCTTTAAGCTCTCACAGTGATTCTCCAAACATCTCTATGGGATGTAAGGATAGTTGTTGTCAGAAAATTGTTAATATTTAAAATAAAAATGAAGAACAAGAAAATCTTTTAGTAGATTTAATTAGTAAAATTCAAAATCATGAATTAAAACAAGAATACCTTGAAAGAATTATGAGGATAATTCAAAAGAAAGAAAATACCAAGTCTAATAATAATACTGCAAGTCTTTCACAAACTATTGAACAATTCAACAACGTTAAAGGAATGGAAAACGAAGTTACTTTACAAGAACTTCAAAAAGAAATAAAAAAATATTATAATTTAAATAAAAGAATGAAAAGATTCAAATACGGAAATAATAAAAGAATTTTAAAAATAGAGAATTTAATTAATAATTATAATCAAGTGAGCTAGGAGAATCTAGTAAATTTCTAAATTTCTGATGATGGGATTGAAATCACATAAAAATTAAAAAATGGCACATAATGGTTGGAATAATAACTCAAGATTTTGTTTTCACTTCAATGGCTCTTATTGATTCAGGAGCTGATTTGAATTGTATACAGGAAGGACTCGTCCCTTCCATGTAATTCAAGAAGACAAAATAATATTTGTCCTTTGCAAATGGACTAGAATGCATATCTATTATGAAATCTCTAAAGTTCATATTTGTCAAGACAATATATGTTTTAAAACATCATTTGTCTTAGTGATAAATATGATAAACAAAATACTTTTAAAATGTGATAATTTTGGGTTTACCATTCATTTCTCTGTTATATACTTTTACAACAGATCATGATAGGATAATTACTTATCTCATGAACAAAATTTTCAAATTCAATTTTTTTTTTCTTTTTCTTACAATGAGAAATTGAAAACTTTAAAACAAAATTCTATTTTTAAAGCTGTAAATTTAATTTCTTGTAAAGAAAAACTAATATATATTTTCTATAAGATGAAATAAAATTTAAAAGATTTGAAGAACGACTTCAAAAATAAATTAACACATTATACCCAATTACCAATCACCTCTGATCAACCAATTTGACACATTCTCAATTACTTAACATTTTAATGTAGAATTAGTCAATCAACCAATTACAAAATACATAAATTCATCCCCTTATTTCATAAAAATCACCAACAAAAATCTCTTTCATATTGAAGCCACATTTGCTCATTTGAAAGATCTTGCTGAAATAGAAAAATCTAATTTTCTTCAAGACTTCCACTTTGTCCCTGATCACAAGGATAAAAGTCTTTAATTCTACAGATATATTCTCTTAGCAACAAAATCTGTTAATATTAGTCCAATCAAAAATTCTGAAGGAATGATCCTTGAGGGGGGGACGGGGAATGGGG
>QANY01011442.1:2585-19335 GCA_003255025.1 Datisca glomerata | reverse complement strand
CAATTATAAACGTCTCCATCCAAAGTCGAAGCATAAACAATGCATGAATAGCAACATCTAGCTCAACCTCAAAAGAAAAGCATACACTAAGGTGAATAGCACAATATACAACTATTAACAAATCATCTAGAAGTTCTGAAAATGCCTCCACAACCTGCAAGGCTAGAATTACCAAAAGATGCTCCATTCGTATTTACCTCAATCTAACGTGATGGGGGAGGATGCTAAAAAATTTGCAAGATACGCGGGGTTTTGGAATGACGACTCGAAACATAAAACTGCTGAAGTGTTACTAGCTCCTCCGTTGAACTGTGCATTGTGCCAATCTTAAAAGATTCTGCTTCATGAACTGAACACGAAAGTAATGACAGTGCTTCAGCAAAGATAGGAATCCTACTCTCAAAGGTATCTTGATTGCGAAGGTACTACACCACCCAAAAGACAATAATATTGGAAGTCTGTCATAAAGTCTTCAATTGTGTGCTAAAAGATACATTCATCACTGTCTGCCAAAGATCTGGGAATGTACTATTAAGCTTGATATTCTTCCTAAAAATACTTGACACTGCATCTCATAATCCACAAGAAAAAGGACAATCCATAAAGAGACAAAGTAAATCCTCCCTCGCGGCACAACAGAGATGACACAGTGAAGAAAAAACTATATCCACGAGGACGCAAGGCAGAATCGGTAGGCAACTTTCCATGAAATAAGTGCTAAGTGAGAATAGACCGTGAGAGTGGGATAAATGACTTCCAAATCTGCTTACCCCAACTAACATAATAATATAAAAAATAATTTAACACTTTCACTTATGACACAAAATTCACAAAAAAATTATTATATATGTAAGATAAATCATATTATAAAATAGGAATAATATGAATTATGTAATTATTTTCATTTATTGGTCCATTTTATTTCTATAAGTACAATACTATTGAAAATAATTATTTCTAACCACTTTTTCCTATAATTATTTATATTATTTTTTATTAAATACATATTTTTTTAAAGATGAAGCAATCTCTTGTTTTTAGGAAACTTAGTTGTGATTTTTAGAACCATATACATTCTTTAATAAAGCCAATAAATATAAATTCAAAATAACAAGAAATATTTTTTACCATAATCATTTTTTGTTTGTTTTAAATTGCATAAGTTTTACATTAAATGTATCTTTTTAAGATAGATCAATTACTTATTTTTAGGGGAATCACTAACGATTTTTAGGCAAATATATGTATGCTAGTCAAATAAATACATATAAATTTAGAGTAAATATTTTTCAAGTTATTTTTGACAATATATTTACATTACTTGTTTAGATAGGAATATATGTGTGTATATATACCTTATATGTTTTTCAATAATTATTAACGTAATGTTCGTTATAACTATTTTCGAATATATTATAATTATTTTAGTAAATTCATCACAACATTGATCATTACTCAAATAATAACTATTTCCACAAATTATGTTAAAAGTGATAAAAGGATTATTAACAATGATATCTAATTGTATCGATTAACACATATTCATTGTATAAGGAAAATATGGTCTAGATCTCCTTAATTTCTTTGTACATTACAAAGAGAAATCTTATTTCATATGAAGTCTGTCAGTGGTTAGATATACAATACATATGTACAATTTTATTCATCCCCATCTGTAATATCACAAGTTTCCTAATATTATTTTTCTTTCTTATTATAACAAAGTAACAAAGAAACTTGTTCAAGCAAAGGAATTTATTTGTTCAAAAAAATTAAATTTGAATTATATATTCTGATTTTTCGGAGTGTCCGATCCAAATATATTTTATATACATTTTATTTAGATAAAAAAAACTAATCAATGGCGAATACGGTAAAGATAATCAGTTTAGTACATATAATGGGGAGAATTAAAAGCTAGCGACGCTCATATGTTATTTTGAAAGAGTTAGTAAAAAAATTGTAACTATGTCAACTATCAGATCTTTATTATAGTTGGGATTGAATATTTATCCACAAAACTGATACTTATCATTTGTCTCATATTATAATTTTTAAAATTAAGATAAACACGTGTGTGTAATTTTAAGTCTCAAGGAAACTAGTAGATAAGCTATCTAATATTTTTTTTAATACATTTTAGCTCTCTCTCTCTCTCTATATATAGATAACAGGGTTAGCCTCCCCACGATTGCAAAGAGAAATAGTAGAACAGAATCAATTACTCCCGTTAAGACTTTGGTTCTAAAACAGGTTCATCGAGTTTTTTAAGTTAATATGTTTTGTCATTTTACGTCACTAATTATTCCTTACTTTTATTTTTACACAAGGATTTACTACGTTTCATTCTGAATAAAATAAATATGTTGTTTTAATCTATTAGTTAAATAAATGTACGGATATGGAAAACACAATGTGTTACGAGATCAAAGAAATAAAAGAAGGAGAACGAAGAATCCATAAAGATTAGTTAAATATGCCAATTGAGCTATATTCAATTATTAGCTAACTAACAAAACTTAAAGAACTAAAGTATATACAACTAAACACCTAAGAACTAGAGAGAGGGTTAGTGAAATTGAAAAATGGAGAGAGATTTAGTGAACAATTCTACAAGTTGTAAGGGAGAAGGAATATACTTAACTACAAAGTCCTTCTTTATGACTTTTTCTCTAACAAAATGAAAATATATTTCTACATGCTTGGTTCTAGCATGAAGAATGGGGTTCGAAGCCAATGAAATGGCCGAAGTATTATCACAATGAATCGTTGGAGCTTGGGATTGATATAGGTGGAAATCTTTAAGAATCTGCTTGATCCAGCTAAGTCTTGCAGTAGTGTTGGCCAAAGATTTTACTCTGCCATTCTAGAAGATCGGGCCACCGTAGTCTGCTTCTTGGCACTCCAAGAAATCAGGTTAGATCCAAGAAACACGATAAAACCAGAAGAAGAACTCATATCACTTGGGTTGCCAACCTAATCAGCATCACTAAAGGCCTATAGATGAAATTTTCAGGTGTAAATAGAAGACCATGATTCAAGGTGCCACTAATATATCACAAAATTCATTTAACAGTAGTAAAATGAGCAATAGTAGGAGAATGCATGGATTGACAAACACGGTTCAGAGTAAAACTTATATCATGTCTAGTGAAAGTTAAATACTGAAGAGAACCAACTATGCTTCTATAGAGAGTGACATCAGTAAAGGGAGAATCAACATGATTGTATTAAGGGGATTTTGTCGAATAAGGAGACTGACATGGCTTAACAGTACTCATACCTTCTTTATTAAGTAAATCTATAATAAATTTATGTTGATTAATAAAAAAATCCAGCAGAAGTTCTAGATATTTCAAGGCCTAAGAAATAGTGCAGATCCCCTAAATCAGTCATATCAAAATCTTTTTTTAACGACTAACAATGGTGTCAATCATAACAGAATGAGTCTCACTAATGATAATATCATCAACATACAATAAAGTATAAATGATAAACGCAGAAGAGGCATAAATGAAGAGGGAAGTGTCAACCCAAGAAGCAACAAAACCAAGGGAAAGCAAATGAGAAGCAAAACGCTCAAACCAGGCTCTTGGTGCCTATTTAAGACCATACAATAATTTGTTTAATTTGCAAATATAATCAGGATGTTCCTTATCTATAAAGCCCTGAGGTTGGCACATATAAACTTCTTCAGACAAAGAACTATGCAAAAAGGAATTCTTAACATCATTGTCGTAATGGCCAGTTATTAGTAGCAGCAAGAGAGAGTAAAATGATAATAATTGGTTTCTTGATTACGGGCCTGAAAGTTTCCCCATAATTTAGGCCAGCTTGTTGATGATAGCCTTTGGCTACCAATCTGGCTTTATACCGAGCTATAGAGTCATCTAGGTTAGTTATACTTTAGTTTGTAAACTCATTTGCACCCCCACAAGATTTTTGGGAGAAGGCAAAGGCACCAAGATCCAAGTATTTTGAGTAATCAAGGCTCTATATTCATCATTCATGGCATGAGTCCATTCTGGACTCTTGGCAGCAGTAGTAAAAGAAGTGGGTTCAGTGTGTGAAGATGGAAGTAAAAGTCCAGACACAACAAGAGCTTTCTTTTTATGGATACCAGATTTAGATCTGGTTTGCATAGGGTGTGTAAACTATGATATGTGTGAAGTAACAGCATTAGCCCTAGTATTCATGATTTATCTTCTACTTCTATTATTGATAATATTACTTGTCATTTACTTCCTTCTTCACACATATCACAGTTTACACTATGCAAACCAGATCCAAATCTAGTATCCATAAAAAGAAAGCTCTTGTTATGTCTAGACCTTTACTTCCATCTGGTATCCATAAAAAGAAAGCTCTTGTTTCTTGGCAGGAGAGGTAGTAACATGTGGAGAAATAGAGGGAGACATGCTAGTAGACAAATCAATATGTGTGGGAGAAGTAGTATAAGTAGTATCAGTAGCTAAAAAACTTGGAGAACCTGAATTGAAGTCATTGGCAGAACTGTAAATAGGTAAAACAGTAGCAGAATGATGGTTGGTAGCAGAAGCAGTAGCAGATATAAGTGCAGAACTAACATATGGTAAAACAGAAACAGTTTTACCTTGTGCAGAAACAGAAATGAAAGAAGGTCTAGATGTAGTAGGAATATCAGATATAGAAGCAATGTTACTATTAGTAAAATTGAAAGAAGGTAAAGAGGCAGAAGGAACAGTCCCAATCCTATTTGTTATCAAATGATTGTGTAAGAAAGGAAGAGAAGAGAAATACCTAGATGGAGACAAGGCAGAAGATTGAGGAGTCATAGGCTGCACAGAACAGTTAGAGGAGCAAAGAGAAAACATTGTTCATAAAAAATAACATGGCGAGAAACATAAAACTTTTGAGAGGTCAAATCATAGCAAGTGTAGCCCTTTTGATTCAAAGCATAGCCCCAAAACACACATTGAACAGATTTAGTATTAAATTTATTTTTCATGTATAGTTTTAAGTTAGGATAGCAAGCACACCCAAATATTCTAAATGATTCATATTCAAGAAGCTTACCAAACAATTTCTGAAAAGGAGACATGTTATGAAGAGATGAACTAGGCATTCTATTAATTAAAAAAGCAGAGACAACAAAGGCATAAGTCCAAAAAGATGAGGAATAGAGGCATAATCCAAAAGGGTTAGACCTGTCTCAACTAAGTGTCGATGCTTATGTTCAGCAGCTCCATTTTGTTGAGGAGTAATGTACATGTAGTTTGATGTTGAATGCGATGTTCATTAATAAAGGTCTTAAAAGAAAGATTAATGTTTTAGCCGCCACCATCAAATCGTAAGCACTTAATCTTTGTATCAAACATATTTTCGGCAATAGGCTTAAAATGCCTAAATACATCAAAGACATATGGTTTTTGAATAATAGGAAAGAACCAAGTAAATCAATACATGTCATCAATAAAAATAACATAGTATCGGTGACCAAGCAAAGAAATAGTTGGCGAAGGACCCCAAACATCAGTATGAACAATTTCCAAAGTAAAAGAGAATAAAGAATCAGAGAGAGAAAAATGTAATCTTGTCATTTTATTCGAAACACTACTTATACAAAGAGAATGATCAGAAACTGAGGATTACAAGCAAGATGGCCTATGATTAATATTTGTTTAACAACATTAGGAGAGGGGTGACCTAACCTAGAATGCCAAATAGAATAAGAGGTCTTAGTACTAAGAAATGCAACATGTTTCTTAGGGAATTTAACAGGAATAGCATATAGACCATTCACACAATGGCCTTTATGCAGGATTGTGCCCGTTGCTTTGTCATGATGAAAGAAAGAGTGAGCATCAAAGATAAACCTACAATTATTATCTAGGCAAATAATATACCAAGAAAGTAAGTTTGCAGATAAGTTAGGATCACAATACAAGTCAGGTAGAGGAAAAACATAAGAGGGAGTTTGAATCATACCAGACCCAGTGTGAGGAATTGATAAAGATTGTCCATTACCAATCTATATCCCTTCTACACCACTATATTCAGTCGTGTTAAAAAGATTGGTAGGATCAGGAGTTAAGTGAGTATTATACTCGGTGTCTGAAATCCATATTTGTGTGTCAATGGGACTAGAAGGTTGTGTCATAGCGTTCATGGCAGTGAGAGTTTGTGGAGGATTGCACCCTTGGTAAGAAAAATTCAGGCGATGGTAACAATCGGCAGCACTAAGACAGATTTGGCAGTGAACGTTTGCATTCAGATTGCTGGTGTAAGTCTCAGAATTCTTGAAATTTTGAGGAAGTTGTGACGGGTTGCCAAGAATAGAGGGTTGGGAAGAAAAATTTCATGCTTGAAATCATCCTCCTCGTCCAGAATGAGACTGTCCAGAACTGCGATTCCCTCTGAGTCCACGAGAGCCTCTTCCTCGATTGTACCTGCGGTTATTGAAGGCAACAACAAATGGAGTATTAGAGAATAAGCTATCTTGGGTCTTGTTTTGTGATTCTATGAATCTTTTTTCAGTCTTTAGGAGGACACGAAGCTCCTCTATAGATAACGGCTCAGACCTGGTACGGATTGAGGTTTGAATAGTATTATATTCGGACCGGAGATCGTTGATCGTGTATATCAGAATATCTTCATCATCGATGGTAACAGAGATGACCAAAAGTTTGTCTTTCACCTCTTTTATGCACTGAATGTAAGACTCAATAGACTCTGTTGGCTTCTTTGAAATTAATTGTAGGTCAGATTTTAATTAAACGATGTTGGTTCGTGAGAGAGAGGAGAAGCGACGCTCGATGGATTCCCATACCTCCTTTGATATTCTACAACCAACGACATAAGACAAGGCAGTAAGAGAAAGAGTTACGTTTATCAGGGTCATGAGGGCTTGATCTTGAGCAATCCACTAAGTGAATCTTGGATCCTGAATTTGAACACCATTTTCATTCGTCGCGAACTGAGATTGACACAGCACAGAACCATCAACATACCCCAAATCATATGGGCTTTAAGAATTGCAGAATTTGGAACTTCCAAAGTATGAAATTTGAAGAATCAAGTCGTATGGAAATAAAATTATAAATGTTGGAGAGAAAGAAGATTGGGGAATGACGACTCGAGTCTGAGAGGGACATGGTTGAAGTTGCAATCAAGATTAGATCTTGAGAGGAGGAGGATGAAGAAGGTAGGGTTGGGCTCTAAGTTTCAATTTGGGAATTTTTTTTATTTTCGGCTGGAATCTGAGATTCAATTTCCTTGTGAATAACAGTAGAAGAATTGTCTGGGTTTTCATCCATGGATCACAACGTTGGTCTGAGATAGCTTTGATACCATGAAGAAATATACAATAGATTGAAGAATGTGAGAGAAACACAAGCAAGAAGAAAACTATATTCGATTATTATCTAACTAACAAAACCTAAAGAACCAAAGTATATACAAGCAACTAAACACCTAACAACTAGTTAGAAAGAAAAGACAAAAATACCCTTCAACAATTAAACTTATCTCTCTACAAATAGTAGAGATTTTTTTTATTTTCTCAAAATCGGTATCCAAAATAGTAGAGATTTTTTTTATTTTTTATGGTAATTAATTAAAACCATTAAGTAATGTGCATTTATGTGTTTATGTGGGAATTTATATAATCTGAAGTTTTATTTTATGTTTGATTTATTTGTCATCAGAGTGGCTAAACTATAGTGATTATGGAATTTGATATTGTATAATTAATTAATATTCAATTACCCATGAATGTTGAAACTTATAAATGACATGATGTAATATGATATATATTATATGGGTAGCTTAGAGTTCATTATTATAAGACATTTTAAGAGTCACGCCCAAATATTGATTAGTTGTTCTTAATGAACATAATTATTGGTAACTAATATGCTCTATTAGTTATATTGCTTATCCAAAGATAGTATATATATCTACGTGGTGTATATATAGTTGCCAAATTATTAAAAACTCTTATTAGTATCGTTATGTTTTATGCTTGTATGTCCTCGTATTACCCAATGGAAAACATTGATATGCATTTATTGTCCATTTGAATTATAAGTTTGGATCTGTATTATTCAGTTAAGTTTACAACTCAAAGTACAACACATGCTCCCGTTTCTCTCCATTCACATGCTTCGTCTGTATCAATGTTTAATAGGCTTAATTTTTCTATTGGTGTGAAAAAGTGCAATTTCACTTAGGTGTTTTGGATTTAGATTTGTCATATCAATTTGACACAAACCTGCCGCCATTACTAAATCTAGTAGTGATGAGGATAAGACTTTTCATGATTCTTGGGGAAGGTCTAACAGACTAAGCCTAATGTTTATGCAAATGAGTGTAGCAAACAACATCAAGTCTATGTTGGAAACCCGGCGCTCGCGCAGCGGAAGCATGGAGCTTTTAAAATTTATTAAAATATGCTTTTCGATAAAATGAAAATAAGCGCGATGCAACTGTTTTCAAAATAAAATTTTTTATTGAAAATTCTTTTCAATCAGGATCCGTTATATATTTATATATTAAATATAATATATATATATATATGAATCATATTTCTCTTATAATCTATATCAAGCATCCTCGCAAACCAAATATCATACGTTTCCACGAACAACAGACTTCGAGATCCACATCAAGATCTTTCAAGCCAATCCTCAAACGCACAAGGACGTGTGTGGGCACGTAGAATAACCAAAGACACTTTTTCTGTCTCTAGATATACTCAACACATGAGATCTAGAGATTTAGTGAGAATGATTAATTTAGTGAGGCAATCCTCTGAGAGAATACAATGATGATCATTTCAGAGTTTTTTTATTAATTTTTTAATCATAGAGAAAATTTACCCTGATAGCAATTGTGTTCTCAACTCTCAATCAACACTGAGTCCAATAGAATAATATCTATATATTTGCTAGATAATGACATATCAGATTTTTATGGATAAACTGAAAATAATATTTAATTTTAAAATTATCATTGTAAGGGGACCCACTGAAATTTGTGCACAAATGCAGTGCCACAATTAGATATGAGATTGTAATTATTTTGACGTTTACACCCCTAAATATGTTGTAGATGTTTCATTTCGACTCAGTTTAGGGGTCTAAATCGAACTGATCCTCTAAGCTAAATTTTTTGTATGATGAATCGAACAAAACCACTATAGAGATAGTAATCGAGCCAGACTATATCGTAAAGTAACGACTCATTTAGGTCTTGCAATCTACTAATTCAACATAGACTTTAAAAAAAATCCAGACAATTATATGAAGAGAAAAGTTTAAGAACTCAGAAAGAATTGCTTTCTACAGTACTAGCAACATTTTAGTATATTAATACCAAAATAAACATGTAGTTTCATATAATGAAAAATAGCTAGTGTAAATAGACCTACAATAAAAAAAGACTACATATTATACCCTTTATTAAAAATAAAAACTCATGAAAATTCAAAGCTCCCTAGTTTAGGGTTTCATCTCTCTCTCAAAATTCGCGTATATATATATACCATTTTTATCCATCTCTCCTTATCTCTCCCTCTCTCTCACATTCTCTCCCCGTCTCAGTCACTTTTCTCCCTCACTCAAATATATACTAACTTAATATATATACGTATAATATATACATGTCTATGAAACTGTAGTATCATATTTACATAGAGTGAGAGATTGAGAGAGAGAGAGAGAAAATGGTAACCGTCTAAATATTTTTTCGTTTACATTTGTATTAATTATGGTATTTAAATGAAATATTATAGTATTTGAGGCATTTACATGAGATATTAAAGATGGAGAGAGAGACGAAATCTCCAAGAATGTTGTGTGTATGTGTGTAGATATTATATATATTATATAATATATATATGCACATACATACATATACAAATACATACACATATACGTAAATATATTACAATTGCACACGGCTTTCCCTATGTATACATCTAAAACTCAGTTCCTTCCCTAGATGATACTTTAACTAAGAAAGTTGAATATTCAGTTGATCAACTCTTTCTCTTACTGAATGAGCATTTCATAATAAAAATCGAAAAATGAATGGATCTTTTTGGTATATCTTCATAACCAATCATGCATAACATCTACTATTGGATTCAAAAAAGTGTAGGCCTCGGGCAATTTGGCAAAGAAAAAACTACTCGAATAAAGGACAGAATGAAGACAGATACATAAGATATTAAGCATAACAAAAAAAAAATTTCTTTGTTCTTGAAGATAATTGTATTTATTTTGATTTTATTGAGTTAGTTGAGTTATTAATATGTTATTATTGATATAAGGGATAAGGTGAATAGATTCTATTTTTATACCGCATACCCTATTTGGACACCAATAACTGTACACGACATTCCAATGCTCGATTCCATGATTAGATTGGAAACGACTCATTACGCCCTCGACATAGCAAATATCCGACTCAGTGCAAATCATTGCATACATGAGACTTCCTACGACTGAGGTATATGAAATCTTTCTCATGACTTCCTCTTCTTGAGAAGTCTTGGGAAACTGCTCTTTAGATAGGCTGACTCCATGCCTTAAAAGAAAATATCTCTTCTTGGATTCTTGCATACTGAAACGATCCATCACCTTATTAATATAAAATACTTGAAACAGTGTCAATTGTTTGTTCTTTCTATCTGAATACCTAAGATAAATCTTGACATTAGACAATTTTGCAAGCCAAATCTTGACCTTAGACAATTTTTCTACATCATTCTCGTTGAGTGGAAAATCATCCATTTACAAGACTAGAAAAACCACTTTCCGTTCGTGTGTCATCTTATACACACAAGGTTCGTCCAACAACTGTTTAAAACTAAAGCTTTCGTCAAATTTGATATTCCACGATCGTGACGGTTGCTTAAGTCCATATATTGACTTCAATAGTTTGCAAACTTTATCCTTTTGGCCTTTCTTCGTGAACCAGTCTGGTTGAGCCATATAAATATGTTCTCCAGGATTTCCATTCATAAAAGCAATCTTGACATCTATCTGCCAGAGTTTATAATCGAGGGCATCGACAATGGATAGGAGGATTTAGAAGGACTTAAGCATAGCCACCAGCGAGAAGGTTTCCTCATAATAAATACTTTCCTTTTAGGTATAACCCTTGGCTACTAGTCTATTTTTTAATGTCTCCACATTTCCATCCGGACTTTTTTTCCTTATAAATCCATTTACACCTTATGGATTTTACCTTTCAGGAGGATCTACAAGTTTCTAGACTCCATTCGAGAACATCGATTGTATCTTAACGTTCATGACTTTTTGTCATAGGTTTGTTTGAGGACCGGCCATGGCCTGTGAGTATGAGAAAAATTTATCATGATCCTTATCTGAGGCTACAATTAAGACATCTTCATAAGACATGTACCTGTCAGGCTATCTCACCCCCACTACGTCAAGGCTCCATAGGCTCTGACTCTTGCTGTGGTTCTTCTATTATTGAATTAGGAACAGTTCCTTATTGAGGATGCTAACGAATATTTTCTTGTGAATTGGACTATAAAATACTTACCCATTCATTCCCTTGGGATATCCTACAAACATGCATAATTCTGATCGACTGTCCAACTTGCTTATCTTTGGTCTTAGCATGTGTTGGGAATCCTCATAATCTAAGGTGGTTTACTAATGACTTTCGTCCATTCCATCTTACATATAGCATGCCAGACAACATTTTTTACGAAACTTAGTTCAGAATGTATGTTGTTATATACAAGGCGAATCCCCAGAATGAATCTGAGAGGGATGAATAACTCATCATGGATCTGACCATATCCATCAGAGTTTGATTTTATCTCTTTGACACATCATTCTATTCTAGAGGACTAGATGTTGTAAGTTGAGAAAGAATATCTTGTTCCATAAGAATGTCTTCGAACTCTCCTAGCAAGTACTCTCCACCACAATTAGATCGTAGTGTTTTGATTTATTTCTCTAATTGCTTCTCAACCATAGTCTTATACTCATTGAAATTTTCGAAGGTTTTAGACTTTTGCTCCATTAGATAAACATGTACAAAATGTAAGTAGTCATCAGTGAATGTTACAAAATATTTATAACCTACTCTTGCTTGGATATTCAATGGCCACATGCATCACCATGTACAAGTCCGAGGCATTGAGTGGCTCTTTCACCCTTCGCTGAAAAAGGGTATCTTGATCATTTTGTCTTCTATACAAGTTTCACATGTGGGTAGTGATCCCACATATAATGATTGCAATGGACCATTCTTTGTAAGTCTTTTAATCTTGTCTAGGCTAATATGGCCAAAATGTAAATGCCACAAATATGTTATATTGGTTGAGTTAGACTTTAACCTTTTACAATCCCTTCGTGAATCAACATTCACTGCAGTGTCACATATCATTGAAACTATGGATTTTACATAGAATAGTTTATTTATCAAATGTGCAGTAGTAATTAAGCGATCATTTCTAAAAATACCAATATTTTTATCAATGAAATTCAAAGATAATCCTTGCTCAATTAAACTAGCACTAAAATAAGGTTCTTCCCAAAAATCAGGATATAATAAATATCACGTAAAATTATAAAATCGTTATCAACTGACAATTTATTAGTTCCAATAGATACGACCAATACTAATCTTCCATTTCCCCAACGGAAACTGAGTTTGCACTCGTCAAGCCTTCTAATTTTCGTGAACCCCTACAGGGAACAACAGATATGGGTCATGACTGCAGAGCCTTTCAATCCCCAAAAAGTAGAGTCAACCACGTAACACACCTTAGTAACAAGTACTATACTTTTAGATCTCAACTCTTTGAGATAATCAATACAGTTGCATATCCAATGGCAAACACCTCGACTTGTCCACTTTTAAAGTGCCCTTGACTTTCACAGCATTCGAGTTCTCCTTTTTAGCCTTCTTTCGACCTCTCTTGTGTTTCTTTTTGGTGATAAAGGTGGAAGGCTACCTCAACACCCATGATCTCCATATCATTCAGATAATAATGATCAACATCATATATTCTCTGACAGGAGTTCAAGGTTTCATTCTGCATTTCATGAAGTTTTGTGTTACCTATTAGGCTTGACGACCATGATCTCTGAAGCATTTTAGTGATGTTCAACATCATATCAAGGGTAGTTTCCATGTTCTGATACTATTTTTGTAACACATTACTAACAGAAGCCAAGATGTAACACCCGACGATCTAATCAAAACGCAGCCAAAAAGCATAAACATCATTTTTCTCTTTGAGTCGATTCAGCAATAGACTCAAAGGGACAAGATGTGTTGAGTAGGAACTTGTGTTTTTCTACAATCAGCACGATATGAAGATTACATTTCCAATCCATGTAATTTTCACCAGTAAGTTTGTTCGCCTCTAAGATAGTTGAAAGTTGGGATAGCGACATGATTATTGAAAAGAATAAAAAATCGTAACTAACTAGATCAAGTTTTGTATTCACCTCAGAATTAAAGTAGTTATGAAAATACTCTTAGTGTGTAACAATTAGATTTAGAGCTAGATAAACGGTTTTGCTCTACACGAATTTTCTAATGGTCTATTTAACATAGTCCATAACATGTCTAGTCAACTATTCGAATCTCCACTCCCATGCCCCAAGACCGGTATTTTTTGGTACAACCTAACATTCATAATTGGACTTAATTGACCAGTTGATCCTAAGACTGCGAATAACATTCTGAACTATTTTAAAAGTGTTTGTCTGGAAGACCCCTCTGTCTTTACTCTTCTGACGTCGACAATAGTTCCAAGACTTGAGTAAATTATAAACACACTTTAATTAATAAAAAACATTCATTCATTCATTAAATTCAATAAGACAAAATGTCTGAGAAATAACAAAATAATCATAAATAGTTATTACACCCTAATTTATGGATATAATTCCAACATTTTACTCTCAGAAGGGACTAAGGGCATAAGTCCATAGAAAGGGCAGTTCATAAGTCTTACTCTCAAAATGAATTAAGGGCGAAAGTCCTTAAGAGGAGCAACAACTAAATCATACTTTTAAAAGGAACTAAGGGACAAGTCCTTGGAAGGGGCAGTTCATAAGTCCTACTCCCAAAACAAACTAAAGGCGCAAGTTCTTGGAAGAGACAGTTCATAAGTCCTACTCTCAAAAGGAACTAAGGGCATAGGGCTTTGAGAGGGGCAACTAATTATTCCTACTCTAAAAAAAAAACTAAGGGTGTAAGTCCTTGAAAGAGACATTTCATAAGTTCTACTCTCAAAAGAAACCTAAAGATGAGAAACGTCTTCTAGAACGAGCAAACGAAGGAGAATAAAAACTCAAAATGGATCAATAAACGACTATACAAAATGTGGACTTTATGAAAATGGATGGTTCAATGAATTAGAAGACAGAAGTGGATATGAACCGGGCTTAAATTGTTCTTGTTGGTCATCACGGCGCGTGTGCAGCGGAAGCATAAAGGCGCATGGCCTTTAAAAAAATTAAATTTTTAATAACAATAGGATCTTTTAATAAAATAAAACTTGCGGAACGCTATGATAACCAAATAAAAACTTTTATTGAAAACTTTTTTTCAATCAGTCAGGTTCCATTATATATTTATAAGTTAAATCTACAACATACAAGGTTAGGAATCATATATCTCTTGTAGTCTATATCAAGTGTCCTTGCAAAAATCGATCGATCCTCCGTTCTCACGAAATCATTTCAACGATCAGTAGACCCCGAGATCCACACCAAGATCTTCCAAGTCAATCATCAACGTACTAGGACGTGTGTGGGCATGTAGAATATCACAAGACACATTTTCTGTCTCTAGATGTTCTCAACATATGAGATCTAGAGATTTAGTGAGACGATTCTCTAAAAGAACGTGATGATTATTCTTTCATAGATTTGATTAATGTTTAATCACATAAGAAAATCTCTCTGACACTAATCGTGTTCTCAATTCAACTATTAATTGACGAATTGATGATATGATCAACTAATTCTCTCATCTTGTTTGAACCACTAAGGTCATTAGAATAATATATGTATATATTCTAGATAATGGCGTATCAAATTTTTAGGAATAAACTGAAATAGTATTTAATTATAAAATTACCAATTACAATGGGACCCACTGTAATTATGCAGAACTGCAGTGTCGCGTGGCACTGTAGTGTGCCGTGAACCAGCAAAGTGCCGCCTCACGGCACCACTATAGTACCCTATGGCACTACAGTATTGTACACTCATTAGTGTAGTGCCACGTGGCACATAGTAGTCCATGTCAATTTCTAATACCCTATAATTGGTTGACACGAGGTACTTACTGTGAATTAAATATTTATTTTAATAATATAGTTATCTACATATTAGGTGGCACACAGTAGTCCATGTCAATTTCTAATACCCTATCAATGGTTGACACGAGGTACTTATTGTGAATTAAATATTTATTTTAATAATATAGTTATCTACATATTAGGTAAGTCGAAATTAACATTTTTTTATTATCCCTATCAAGGAACTTATCTGTTATTTCACAAATAACAGATTTAGTTGATCTAAATTATTATCTAATAATAATTTAATTATCTAATTTTCTAAATTAGATATTATGTCTTACTTATCAATAACTATTTATATATATATATAATTTTCAAAAATTATATATAAATATATAAATAATTCAATTCATTTTACCCTTCTAATTACCTCTTGATCCTTAAGTATCATTAATCCACTAGTGAATGGTTGTTTTATAATCTTATTAAAAATTTGAGCTCAATAACCATTCAGTTTTAGAATTAACATTTAAGGGAACAAATATACGATCCGTTAGGAAAGCTTAGATTCTAAATCTTGTAAGATCATTTCTCCATCCATTCACATCACTGAATCTCAAAAATAAAAGTCACTCGCGTGATTAACAAACAGACATTAACGAGTGGATCAAAAGATCCAATAGACATGCATAGAAGTTCATGACTACTCAGGATTGAGACTGACCTACATATGATCATCAAATTGATGTGTATTAAATCTTTATGATAAACGACATGTTTATAAAGATATTAATTCACATCGGTTCTGGCATATACAATCTTATTATATAAAGTACTTTCACTAAGATGTCTATCCACATCAATGATCTGGATTTAGATCACACGCATTTATGATGCTTAGTGAACCCCACTAGCAATCATTCATTAAAGATTTCATACTTTAATATGTTGCTGATAACTTTATTCATTTTCTATGATCTTATTCTTCTCGTACTAATACAAGATCATAGTCTTATTAATGAATATAGAATTTTCATATATTTATATAAATTATTCAACAATAATTTAAAAGAACAGTTATAAGAAAAATGTAATCCTCTTTAAATTTCATATCAAAATGTCAATACACATGCTTTTAGGGCATAACCCCCAACAATATCCCACTTGCCCTAAAGTAAATGTGACATCTCTCTTAATTTCAAGTTACGCACGTGACCCTCAAATGACTTTGCAGAAAAATTTAGCTTAGGGGATCAGTTCGATTTAGACTCCTAAACTAAGTCGAAATGAAACATCTACACCCTTAGATATGAGATTGTAATTATTTTAACATTTACACCCCTAGATATGTTGTTATAATTAATTTTCCTTCTCATAACTTATAATAATATATGAGGTGCAGATAGAATACATGATCAGATATGATAATAATAATAATAATAATAATAATAATAATAATAATAA